>CM045763.1:120053870-120607453 GCA_025200525.1 Camellia lanceoleosa | reverse complement strand
TATTATTAAGAAAGCTAGCTGGTGTGTCTGTACTTAGGCTTTACAACAAGGAGGCAAATATCTTATAATTTGATACTCTCCACTCCACCCTTTCCTCCCACCTTCCCAAATGTCCAAAATTCACTTTTTTTTACTCTCTCTCTCTCTCACACACACATTACCAACTAATTCTTCATTGTATTATAAATCCCTCTCCAACCCTCACTCTCCCATACCAAAACCCCATCTCTCTCTCTCTCTCTCAAATGGCTTTATCATCAGCATCATCAATTCCCATCTCTCCCAAGAAGCTAAGGCAAGATGTGTATTCATACACATACCAACGAGACTCAAACACACCACTAGTGATCTCTGTCCTGGCTTCACTGATTGAGAGAACCATGGCTAGGAATAAGAGAATTGCAAGAAATTGCAAGTGGGTTTTGTCTAGAAACACTTGTAGAACTGCTATTTTTGATTGCAATGAGACACCAGACTTGACAATTCAATCCTATTTGGAGAGAATTTTTAGGTACACAAGAGCAGGACCGTCGGTGTATGTGGTGGCGTATGTGTATATAGATCGGTTCTGTGAAGCTCATCCTGAGTTTAGAATCAATGCCTGTAATGTTCATAGGCTTCTCATTACTACTATTATGGTTGCTTCTAAGTATGTTGAGGACATGTAAGTTTCTCTCTCTCTCCCTCTCTCTCTCTCTCTCTCTCTCTCTCTCTTACTTTATTTATTTAAATTTTTTTTTTTTGAAAGATTATAGTGTTGGAAAAATGTATAGAAAGTGTATTAAAGTGTATAGAAAATATTTTGATATGTAAAATATATTTTAAATTATAAATATTTTGACATTTTTTTAGTGGATATTGACAGTTTTTACAATTTTCAATTTTTATTTTTTTATTTATTTTTATTAACATGCCCTTTTTTGTTTACTTGGCCAATTTTGAGTAAAATGTTTTTTCTTTAAATTATAAATTTGGGCAAAATTTTTAATAATAACTAAGTTCTAAAGTTATAAATCTTAAAAATTTGAGTCCAGGAGTAAGAGAAGTTTTTGAATATTTTTATCAAAATTTAAATTTGACATAGGTTTTCAATCAAGATTAAAGATGCCTTGGGGTTTGGCAAATTTTTTAATAAATTTTTACTGTTTTTTTACTTTTTGAACAGAAAATTGTAAAAAAAAGTCGATGCATTTATTAAAAAATAAAAAATTTGTATTTTCGTTAGTGGGAAAGTTTTTTGGAAAAATTGTTTATTTTTTGGCTAAAAAAAAGCCATTGCTAAATAGACAAAAACTAATTTAACCCTAAATTGAATAATTATTGAGAAAATTTTTACGATTAAGCAGAGAAAGTAGAACTTAGATTTCGTTTGGAAATTAATTATTTTAGTCGATTTTTTAAGTTTTTAAGAAAAGATTTTTTTAAAAAAAAAATTAAAGAGAGAGCAATGTGATTAGGTGTTTTGACTTTTTTTAATCTTAGTAATTGTGGAATTACGATGATGTGCACCCTTAATATGGTCTAATTGTTAAAAAGTATGTCTAAAATTTTCTTTCGTTGAACAGGAATTACAGAAATTCTTACTTTGCAAGAGTTGGGGGATTAACAACAAACGAAATGAACCAATTGGAGCTAGACTTCTTATTCTTGATTGGATTTAAGCTTCATGTGAATGTAAGTGTGTTTGAGAGCTATTGTTGCCATTTGGAGAGGGAAGTGAGTGTTGGAGGAGGGTACCAAGTAGAGAGGACATTAAGATGTGCTGAGGAAATCAAATCAAGACCAAATCAAGAAAGAGGATATGACCAAATTGCCCATGTTTTATTGTAGCAAATATCATATTTTTCATGATTACACCAAAGTTGGGATAATCAAATACTTTGTACAAGTTGTGTATAAATGTGTTTTTTTTTTTTTGGCTTCTCTTGTTTTGAAGCCTTCATTGAAGCCCAACAAAATGATGTATAAATATGTTAATTAATGAGTTTTTGTTTCGTTTTTGGGCTAATGCATGTTACGAATTTATTTTTACTTGAATTGGATGGAATAACAAAAAAATCCCACTATAAATTGTAATCACATTTGCAATTCATTTTTATTGATATTTAAGTAATTCTATAATCACTTCGAGCCACAATGATCTATAATTGAACATCGCAAATGTCATAATTAAGAATTAGTGTTTGTCAAATTTTAGAATGTTACAGTTACAAATCTTTTAATTTGACAATGTTGCTTCAATTGCGCAAATATTGTTTTTTCTATTTCTTCACAAAAGTTAAATATAAATATCATTTGTAGGTCTTATTAGAGAGAGAAAAATTATTATCAAAATTTGACATTTCAATGACATCATATAGTTTGGCATTATTATTGCTAAATTTCGTCTTTAATATGGTAAAACACCAACAAAATTGTTAAAAACTTGATATGACTTGGGTGGAGTGGAGTGGACCGAGTGTAAATTTTACCTTCAACATTATACAAAATGGCTGCCCTCAAATGTTTAAGTCAAAACTTTTTATTACAAAAATATTGAAGATCCTAAAATTTTTATCAGAAATTCTATCAAATATTTTATATGGGTGTGAGACTTACATAATATCCACATTGTGTGAATTTCACATTTATGTAAGATATTTGATAAAAATTTTAATAAAATTTTTAAAATCTCTAATATTACTTTTTTTTATTAACCAATTGTCCCCTGTTAGTTACAAAGTACACCTCATTTAATCTCCATTAATAGAGGTTTGGATTAGGAAATATTTGTTGGCTATGTTCGGTTGTTAAAGAATTAATCCATAAGATGATATTGTGGGTGTGAAATTTGTTTAGCTTTGTTTTTTCATTTTTTTTTAATATTTACCCATCAATCTTATTAATTAGATTTATTTATCTGACGTCATAACTGATAAATTTATCATTTTAAATTTATTTATAGGACTTAATAGGTAATAAATTCTAAAAGTGGAACTTATTGATAATTTACCCTTTGTTTTTTTGGTTCCCAAATCGACCTGATCACATCCTTATTTAAAGGAATTCCAATCAATTAAGGAGTTCAAATGAATTAGTTGAAGAGTGATCATATAGTTAAATAAATGGCTTTGTTAGCACACAAACCTCAAGATCTAGTAAATTAATTAGTTCAAAGCAATTTGTAGAATTGAATTAACCGCTCCTCCCACCTCGAGTGTTTGGTTATGAATAATCACCATGTTTAATGTTCTTTTATAAGATAATAATGATTTGTAATGAATCTAATAATCATGTCATACCAACAGAAGACAAACTTTTACAAGAGAAAAGAGTGATGAAATTTAAAGGAAGAAAACATTGACATGATGAATATATTTACAAATTGTGTTCATGGGAAGGGCATCTTCTTCTTTATAAGGAAAGATGTGGAGATCATCAAATGATGGAACATTAATTATTTTTTATATCTTAAATTAGTGTTAGGGTTCCCAACATGTTTCTTTAATAATTCCATTATTGTTTTTAAAGCACCGAAACGAGCATTAGACCTAATTTTACTTTAGATAATTGATCGATCACTTCTAGAAAAACCTAGTTGTCCTCCGTTATATTTTTCAAGAGGCTCTTTTTTTTTCTTTTTTTTTTTCTTTTTTCTCTCAGGATTTTCACAAGCTTCATCTATGTTGAGCTCATCTATTATTGGGTAATTTTTTCACCAAAAAAAAAAAAAAAAAACAAAAGATAAAAAAATCAGCTAAAGTTAAAGTTTTGTCTATATCATGTCATTAAAAGACAAAAAAAATAATGCATCAACTTTAATAAGAATGGTGATCTGATCATCGCCTTTAGGGCTCAATTAAGAGCAATAGGGCAACTTAAAATGGTCAATATACTTGGGGTTTATTTGGTAAGTGACTTTTTCAATAATTTTGTTATTTTTTAATTAAGATATGAGGTGAAAAAAAATAGTATTTGGAATTGACTTTCTACATAAAAATGTGTAAAAAATAAAAACAATGAAAAAATAATTTTTAACTTTTTTGTATAATTTTTGACTTTTTTTTTTTTTAGCCTTTTCCCAAACACCCCTTAGTCTGGTGATTGTTTTTCATGCTCAAATTATGCCGTGCAACAAACAATGGTGGCCTTACTCTTAGAAGCCAATGAAAAAAGGCACTCAACCTCCTATTTGAAAACCTTTATACTATAAGAACCAACCACTAAATAAACATAAAATGAAAATACCCTGTTTTACATGTTTGGTGATTAGTTCTGTATTCATAGCATTTCTTTTTAGAAAATACAAATGTTATGTATTTATGAAGAAAAAATGCTTAGAATTTGAATCTATAGTGTAGATTATTAAACTTGAAATAAATCTCATCTACACATTTTAAATTCTAACACTTTTCTAACTATATTTCAATCAATTAGAAAAGTAGAGTTTATGGGTCATCAAACAATCAAAATTGTCTTTGACATGGGTAAGCCCATAAAGATTATAGCTCACCGTTTAGGACCCAATACATATCTCAAATATTGAAGCCTCACGTAGCAACAAGAACCAATGACATCAAGACACATGGCAAGGGAATGACAAGTCACATAAAGACAAAGATTTGCAAAGTTATTGCCACTAAGACATCGCCATTAATGAAGCCCCTTACAAGATTTATTGCGAAAACCCCTCTCCGTCGGGACAGAACACCATCACCATGAACAAGGTAAGCTAGAGCATAAACTTTCGGCCAAGGTGACAGGTCGGAAGGGACAACGAAATGATTACCAGAGAATATAAGCAAACGTCGAAGACAGGAAGAAGGTTGCTTTTTATCTCTAATCTATCCAGACATACTACCTCTCTTTCTAACTTGCTCGCCAAAGGGTTCGGGGACTCCTCGCCCCGCTGAACTCTTGTGCGTGTCTTCCGTGGGCTTGATCACTGACACCGGTTTGGGAAGCGTGGACGCCGATCCGCTCCAATTCAAAACTCACTGTACCATCAGTTAGCGCCGTCTATGGGAAAGTTTTTGTTCCGCGTGCCAATTGTGCTCATTGTTGCCGGAGACCCTTTCCCCATTACCCCCTCCTACCACCTGTGAAGGTGGATGGTCACAATTAGATCCATGGCTTCTCACCGCAATGTCGCCGATCATCAAGCCGACCCTCCCAATCCAAATGACCCACCACAGTATTTCACTGAGCTCACCAACAGCATTAACCGCCTGGCTGAGCAAAACCAAGCCCTGATTAATGCTCTACTCCAATGAAACCTTCCTATGCCTCCTCCACCACCTCCAGATATCCCACCCAACAAAGAACGAGTATTGAGCCATACTATCCAGCAGCCTAATCTACCCAACTTGGAAGGTTTCCAACCCCCTCCCCCAGGTATAAACCTGCCACCTCGAGGCCAACACCCATCGATCCCGACACCAACCCCTGAAAGAGAGGTCAGCAGCGTCCAGCCCCCACTACCCTCCGGTGGTGACAACATTCCTCTCTGGGACGCAGAACTTTGAGCCATGAAGCTCCAATTCCAAGGGGTCATGCAGAACATACAGCATAAACCATCTACCACAGCCAACTCCCCATTTGTTGCCTCCATCAAGGACAAACCTCTCCCTCATAAGTTCAAAATGCCCACGAACGACTCTTTTGACGGTACAATGGACCCAATCGATCACTTAGAGACCTACAGAACCCTCATGATCCTCCATGCATTCCCCGATGAAATCATGTGTCGGGCTTTCCCCGTGACACTCAAAGGGTCGGCTCGACTCTGGTTTAGTTAACTGCCAGCAGACTGCTTCACTTTCCAAAGACCTCGCTGACTCTTTCTCACCATTTCATTGGAGCCAGCCCAAGCGTCCGCAACCTAGTTCCTTAACATCCGTCAGACTGAGGGGGAGTCGCTATGTAGCTTTGTCACTTACTTCAACACCGAAGCCTTGCAGGTGGCGGAAAACGATGACAAGGTCATCCTCACGACATTTATGGCCGGCCTACGATCATCTGATTTCCTTTTCTCCCTCTAAAAAAACCCCCCGACCTCCATGGCAACCCTTCTTTTGAAAGCCCAAAAATACATGAATGCAGAAGATTCCCTAGCCGCTCGCCAAGACCCTACACCAAAAAACCCAACCCCCAGAGAGAAGCGAAAGGACTCAGAAACCAGAAACACCCAGTACAATAACCAAACACCTCAGTATACCGACCGACCACCCCGAGCCGACCGGTTGGTTCGAACAGTACACACCCCTCAATTCCCCCATGGAACAAGTCCTCAATCAGATCCAACGAGATTACCCCCTAAAATGGCCCCAACTATCCCGGTCTCCTTCCAATCAGTGAGACCAGTCCAGATACTGTCGCTTTCACCAAGACCACGACCATAATATTGAGGAATGTGTTAACCTCAAAGATCAGGTCGAGGGCCTGATACGTCAGGGACGTCTTAGCCGGTTCACGGACACCCGCCCCCAGCAGAGGCAAAGGACTGAACCTGACAGAAACAACTGCCGGCGCACCCCTCCCCGACAACTAGCCCAACCTAACCAAGGCCATGATCGCCCTCCACAGCAAACTCAGGCACAAGGTAATCCCACCCCACCTGTTGAAGAAATCAGAGTTATTTCCGGCGGGCTTGCTTGTAGAGGACCATCCTGCTCAACAAGCGTAACTCGTAAAAATAAGGCACGACTCGCATAAAGAAGTTGCCACATTGAACCGAACCTCCAAATGCCCAGCAAGCGATCTGAGCCTATCACCTTTTACGGACGCCAACTACACAGTATCCGTTACTCCCCATGACGACCTTCGCTATTTCTACAATCCTCTCCAACTACAAAGTCAGACGGGTTCTCGTCGACAATGGCAGTTCCTCCGACATCATTTTCTTAAATTGCTTCCACTAGCTCAAGATCGGGGAAGAAAGTATGTCCCCTCTCCAAACCCCATTGGTCAGTTTTACTGGTGATCGGGTGACCTCCATCGTCTCCATCGATCTTCCCATCATAATCGGAGAATATCCCAGGCAGACCACAAAGCTACTCACTTTCATCGCGCCGACCGCCTCTCACATAACATCATCCTTGGCCAAGACAAACCCTAAACGCTTTCCAAGCTATCACCTCCACCTTCCATCTTGCCGTCAAGTTCCCCATTGATCTTGGGGTCGACACAGTCGGAGGAGAGCAGACTGTGGCCAGAGAGTGTTATGTCGCCTCACTTAAAGAAGTCAAGCTTAAGGAGGCTATGATCATTGAAGGACTCGACGTTAGGGACGAGGATGAGCTGGTCAGAGGGGAACTAGTGGAAGAGCTTGTCGAGGTCTTCATTGACCCCACCAATCTGGAAAAAACTGCCAAGATCGGCAGCCAACTATCCTCCCAGGCTAAGGCCGACCTCACCGCCCTCCTAATTGAGCACAACGACGTATTTTCTTGGACCCACTCCGACATGCCCAGTATTGACCCCTTTTTCATCACCCATCGTCTCAGCATTGAGCCCCATTTTTGACCCATCCGCCAGAAACAGCGCATCTTTCACCCGGAGCGCAATAACCTTATTGCTTCTGAAGTAGATAAGCTCCTTGAGTCACAGTTTATCACAAATGTGGACTACCCCAGATGGCTATCGAATGCGGTTCTGGTTTGTAAAAACAATGGTAAATGGCGACTCTGTGTCGACTACTCCGACCTCAATCGAGCTTGCCCTAAGGACAGCTATCCTCTTCCTCGTATAAATCTACTGGTTGACGCCACGGCCGGCCATCAAATGCTCAGTTTCATAGATACCTTCTCAGGATACAACCAAATTCTGATACACCCGTCTGACCAGGAACACACCTCCTTCATCACTGACTGGGGAACCTACCATTACCGTGTGATGCCATTTGGGTTGAAAAATGCTGGAGCCACTTACCAATGGTTGGTCAATGTTGTCTTTCATCATCAGATAGGTGTAGACACCCCATTTTTTACTGACCTTAAGACTCAGACGTCACCGGTTGAGCGCTTAGTGATGTCGCATATTGTGCTCGTTCTGAGGTTACGGAGTCTCGGCTGAGAGCTTTACCTCCGAACTTTTGAACTCTTTTTTACCTTGCCTCAGTTTGCGAACCAAGTCCCGTTTTCTCTGTTTTCTCTTCCCGAAGGGAGGGAGAGGTCTCGTAGATCATCTCTCAGTGGCCGTAGGCTACGTTTCGTGGTCGTAGGCCATTTTTCCCATTTGGAGCCCGATTTTTTGGAGCCGTCGAGGTGCCTTGCTCAGACCGCTAACCACCTTCGCTTGCTTCGGTTTTGGCATACACCTTATTTCCTCCCTTTTGAGGGACATCGTGGTCCGAGAGACCAACTCGTGGTCGAACACCACTTCGTGCCTAATAGCCTATTTTGGCCCCGAATCACAGAGCTGCCCCGAACCTCCGTTTTGCATCCGTCTTAGTTCATTTTTGGTGGAAACCTTATTTTCATTGTTAGAAAAGTTGTAGGAGAGTGGGAGGCCAGCAATTTTTTTGAAAAGCCAGCTTTTTTTGGTCAAAAGTGATTCAGCATGAATCTGGGAAGGAGGAAAACATCTGCGTGGCTTCACCGAAACGGGCATAACTCTTTGCACAGGAAAAATTAAGATATGAGGCCACCACCGTTGGAAAGCTTACTTCCGGGGCTTCATTTTTTACTCAAGAATCTCCCAGGGCCAAGGCCCGGTGGAGGAGGTATGGTTGGTTGAACTGCTTGGACCGAATCTGCGCGGCTTCACCAAAACAGGCATAACTTTTTGCACAGGAGGAATTTTGATGCAAGGTTTACGGCATTGGAAAGCTAACTTCTGGGGCTTCATCCTAGGGGGTGGCTGACCACCTTGACCCTTTTGACCTGGTCAACCGCCACCTAAACTGGTCGGCCGGCCACCTGAACCTTGTGAACCTGGTCAGCCATTTTTGCCCTCCTGAATGTGTTCCGGCTGTGCCAGCTATTTTGCACTTAACCCACTGTCCGAGGGTCTGCCTTTTTGAGGGGAAATTTGAATTGGTTTTTCCCCTCCTTTTCTTTGCTTCTCTCCCTCTTAAAGCCAGCACCTAAGCTTCATTTTCAAGGGTTAGAAAACTAGCTGAGACACACACCCATCTTCCTCCATAGCTCTCTCTCTTCCAAGCTCAAAACACCCATTGTTCTTGACCTTTACACTACACCTCCAAGCCTACTACCTCCACACTCCATTCCAGCACCTTGGAGACCATTTGAAGAGGTTGAAAGCTCAGAATTTTGGTCCAAAAGCCCTTGATTTGCTGCTCTTCTAGGGTAAGTCTCTATTTCTTTTAAACTTGCATTTTCTTGCTTCATTTATAAGCTATACTTTCAAGCATTGTTGGACTTTGCTATAAACTGCAAAGTGTCATATTTTGAGCTCATCTTCATGTTTATATAAGGACACTTTTCTGTTTGAGGTCTTCTACTCCCCCTTTGTGCTTTATCTTTCTTTTAGGACCATTTTTGCATGATATTTTAGCCCTACTTGTGATCATTTTCGAGAATTTATGTAAACTGAAAAGTGTCTTGTTTTGAGCCCCTCTTTAATTTTGTTAAGGGCACTTTGCTGTTTGAGGCCATCTGCTATCCTTTGTGCTCAATCTCTCTTTTAAGGCCATTTTTGCATCATGTTTTAGCCCTACTTGTGAATATTTTCGAGGTTTGATATAAACTAGAAAAAGTCTTGTTTTGACCTTCTCTTTAAGTATTCTTAAGGTCACTTTTCTGTTTGGGGTCATCTCCCTCCCATGCATGCTTCATCTCTCCATGATTAGGGCCATACATGTGAGCATTTGCATTGGCCTTGTTTTGGTCTCTTAGCCACTAAAATTTAGTGAATTTTCAATGGCCTTGATGTGTTTTTGAGAGCCCAAATTAGAGAGGGGTGACCCCCTCTCTCATTGCCTTGTTTGATGTTCTTTTTGGCCTTCCAAAGAGGCTCTATCTTGCATGCTTTGTTGACAGATTTCATGGCCAATTTGATGAGTTTTAGGACTATCATATTTGATTTCCAGAGTTTATTTTGTCATGCTAAGTGTCCTTGATGCATGTGCTTAATAACCCCTTGCATGCCCTTCCAAAGGAACCCCTCATTCTTACATGCATTGGCTGCATTTCAGAGGTTATTTGGGCATGTTTTGGCATGTTTTATTCACTGATTTTTGCTGGTTTGATAATTTCTCACCTGCTTCACATACATGCCATGTAAACCATGTTTGCTAGTCAAAGTTGCATGCTATTTTAGTCCATCTTGCTAGCATCTTTTGGCCATGCTTTGAACTAAAAATGTTCATATTTTGGGACTGCCTTGGTTCTGTCTTTATGCTCCATGATCAAATAATGCATGCTTTGTATAGCTATAGGTCAATACATGTGCCTAGTTTTGTGTTTCAGGACCATTCCATGCATCGGGTGCCATGTTTCCATGTTTCGGGACCATTTCGCATCATATTTTAGTGCTGGAATTTGCATGCTTGTATGCCATGTTTTATGCCTTGCCATGCTTTGTTAGAGTGGCATTTGATGCCTTAGGTTCGGTCCTCGGTTTGCATGTATGTGTGCACGCATCTCGAGTGTCTCATTTTCATCTTATGGCTACTGATGTGAGTGTGGTTGAGGTCCACTCATGTTAGTGTAAGTCCATCATGCATTGCGTATGCCATTTCAATTCATAACATTGCGTAGGCTAGGTTGTATATTAGAGCATCGTGTATGTCATGTCACATCGAGCATTGTGTATGCCATCTCATAGCATTGCGTATGCTAGGTTGCATGTTATGATTGCATTCATGCATGTCATGTATATTGCATTGTGCTTGGGATAGGAATTAGCCCAAGCACGGGAAACGAGGAACGTTTCGTACTTTGAGTGATGGAATGTGTCTCAATTCCCAGTCGCCGATACTCTGGATTATCCATGATGGAGTTTAGGCCTTGTTGTGTTTTCATGTGCATTCATTCCATATTGAGTTATGCAAATCGACTCCTTGGCCATCATGCATCGAGATGCACGATTGGTGGCACAAGGATTGAGGACTACGCTCCCTGAAGAGTAGTCAAGCATACATATGTGAAAATACATTGCCATGCCCCTTTCCTCGCTTCTCTCAAAGAATCGAAAACCGGCAACCTCTTGGGACGTTGCGCAATATTCCGGGCTTAATTGTAAACAGAGGCTAATCGGGGCATCGTGATGGATTTCCGCGCAAGGCAACTCGAACATGCATCATTTATCATCCGGAGCAGAGTTAAGGCAGTCCCTAGCTTGCATGCTAATTTACTGCTTTCCTAGATTAATTTGTTAATTAATTAGGGTTTTGTACTTATTCGGACTGTAATTATTCATTTGGGACTGTATTATTTATTCGGACCCTCCGAGCGAGGGCATAATTGTAATAAGTGTGCGTGCGTGTGATGTATGCCTTCCAACCCCACGTCTTTCTCGCTTTTATTTACCAGCTTATGATGGTTAGATTAGGGCATATTTCAATTAGCATACAGTATGATATCATGTTTGCATTCATTCATCTGTTTTGCATGCATCGGGCTCGGCGCACCATAACTCACTACATTGTATTTCGATTCCAAGTTGAATACTTGTTAGTTATAGCATCCCATATGCCATGTTTAGAATAGTTGAGCCTATCTTAGTTGCATTCCTGCATGTGTTGCATTAGACATTTCTGTATAGTTAGGATCATGCATGGATTTCTAGCATAGTTTCTGTTTTGGCTTGGAGTACTCGGTAAGTCTTTACGCTTTAGCATCCTTGCATTTGTGTAAGTGACTGCCATGATAGCATACTTACCATGAGGCTATTTGCTTATGTAATATAACTGCCTGAATGCCTGTGGGTGAAGGTTGGATTATTTGGATTGGGACAATGCATTGACTGTGAGTTTTAAGCCCACTAGATAGTGGCAAAACCATCTTTTCTAAGTCCACCTGAGGGTGGCAAAATCTGCACTTTAAGCCTACTTGCGAGTAGCAAACCATCTTTCAAAAATGAACATGAAATGTTTTGTTCCAATTCAGACGATCCAGTCTATACTTGTATATTGTGCGCATCACATAGTAAATCTAGGCTAATAACCGGAATAAGAACACATAATGTTTTCAAAACAAGATATCATGGTTAGTAGAGGCCGATCTTTGATCGGGCGAGCGTGGGTGCTCACGAAGTGACCTTCCCCAATCGTACCCAAGTTCCTGAGCCGAGGCAACTTTGGTGATGACGAACACGTGGCCTTAGGCAACGAGTCAGGGTTTCCTAAATTTTCCAAAAAATAAAATATTTAGGTGGCGACTCTGTATTTGGCAAAGCAGTCCATGTTTGGCACTTCTTTAAAAAAATCTGTTTTCTCAAAATGATTTGCCGAATTTGGACTCTTTGGTTCAGATTACGAACCGTGACATTGAGTCCTGAACTGTAATGAGCCCAAAATGAACGGAACGGGACTCATCTCTCCCGGGGCGTTCGGGGACGTCTACAATAGGCCGGAACATAGAGGTATATGTTGACGACATGCTGGTCAAGAACAAGCTCTCCACTAATCATCTGGCCGATCTGCGGGAGACCTTCGGCACCCTACGGAAGTACCAAATGAAGCTCAATCCGGAGAAATGCGCCTTCGGCGTAGGATCTGGGAAGTTCTTGGGTTTCATAGTCAGTCAGCGGGGCATCGAAGCTAACCCCGAAAAGATCAAGGCCTTAATTGAAATGCAATCACCTAGAACGGTTAAGGAGGTTCAGCGGCTTATTGGCCGAGTTACTGCCCTCAACCGCTTTATTTCCCGTGCAACAGACAAGTGCCTCTCCTTCTTCAAAATTCTTCGACAAACTTTTGAGTGGACGGCAGAATCCGAAGAGGCCTTTCAGCAGTTGAAACAGTGTATGGCCAACCCCCCCTTACTTTCTCAGGCAATCACGGCGAGCCCCTCTTTCTTTATTTGGCCGTGTCAAACACCGTAGTTAGTGCAGCACTCATCAGGGAAGACAGCTTTGTCCAACGACCGGTCTACTACATCAGTCGGGCTCTCAGGAGAGCAGAACAGAACTACCCATTGCTTGAAAAAATGGCCTTAGCCTTGGTCATAGCCTCAAGACAACTCTGACCTTACTTCCAGGCCCACTCTATTGTCGTTCTCACTGACTAACCGTTGAAGAAAATCATGCAACAACCAGAGTTGTCTGGCTCACTTATGCAATGGTCAGTCGAGCTCAGTCAGTTTGATATCTCCCACAGACCTCGAACGGCGATCAAAGGCCAGGCTGTCACCGATTTTATCCTGGAATTCACTAATCCCATTCCGACCACGGCCCCACCACCTCCTCAATCCCAGACTGAGGCAGAAGACCCCTATTCTTGAACCCTCAACGTTGACGGATCATCCCACAAAGAAGGCAATGGGGCTAGTCTCATCTTCACCGCCCCCGATGGTGGTTATTTCAAGTGTGCTCTCCGGTTCTTGTTCGATGCAAACAATAATAAGGACGAATATGAGGTATTGATAGCCGGTCTCCACCTAGCCAAAGATATTGGTGTTAGCTATATCCGAGTGTTCAGCGATCCCCAGCTTATTGTCGGACAAATTACGGGGGAATTCGATGCCAAGGCAGACACAATACGGGCTTACAGGGATATTGCACTCCTCCTTGCTCGCCTCTTTAATACTTTCCACATCAAGCACATTCCCCTGGCGGAAAACTCCAAGGCAAATGAGATGGCTCAATTAGCTTCTGCAGACCAGTCAGACCTCAGTCACGGTGTCCGCCTCGAGTACCTGACCCACCCTGCCATTTCCCCCAACCAATAAGAAGTCCACTTCCTCCAAAATGAACCTATCCCATGGGCGTCCGACATCTTTCTATTTTTGACAATAGGGGAACTGCCAGATGACAAACAGCAGGCCGCCAAAGTCAAGGCCCGGTCATCCAATTACATTCTTGTCAGTGGTCTCTTGTACAAGCGTGGCTTTTCACGCTCATACCTGAGATGCCTCAATCCTGCTCAAGCGACCTACGTGATAAGAGAAGTCCATAAGGGTGTATGTGGCAATCATTCGGGTGGTAGGTCCCTAGCCCACAAAATACTTCGCACTGGTTATTTCTAGCCTACTCTCAATCAAGATGCGACAAACTTCGTGCTCAAATGTAATAAGTGCCAGCGTTTTGCTAACATCCCCATGCTCCACCTATAGAAATGATCACACTTTGCAGTCCCTACCCATTCGCCAAATAGGAGATCGACCTAGTTGGCCCATTGCCCACTAGCCGAGGCCAAACAAAATTCGCCATTGTCGCCATTGATTACTTCACTAAATGGGTGGAGGTAGAACCCCTTGCTACAATTACCGAGCGAAACACAACCAGATTCATCTGGCAGTCGATCGTATGCAGATTTGGCATCCCTCAAGCCATCGTCTCCGACAACGGCAAACAATTCGACAATGCCAAGTTCAGGAAATTCTGTGCAGAACTTCAAATCTAGGCATGTTTCTCTTCCCCAGGCCATCCCTAAGCCAATGGCCAAGTTGAGGTCACCAACCGTTCTCTTCTCAAGATTATCAAAACTAACTCTGGGTTGAGGAATTACCGAATGTACTCTGGGCCTACCGCACTACAGCTCGAACCCCCACTAGGGAGACCCCTTTTCGCTTAACATACGGCATTGAGGTGGTCATCCCAGTGGAAATCGATCTGCCTACCCCAAGAATTCTACATCCGAATTTAGAACTAATTGAGGAGCTGCGTCAGGCAGACCTAGACCTAATCGAAGAGCTTCAAGAAACCACTGCTGTCAGACGAGCCTCATATCAACAGAAAATGAGAACACACTACAACCGCAAAGTCCAACCGAGGGAGTTCGCCGTGGGGGACCTTGTTTTACGCGAAGTAACCCTCGCCACCAAAAATCCGGCTGAGGGCAAACTAGCAACCGAGTGGGAAGGACCTTACGTTGTTAAAACCAGACCTCGTCCGGGTACTTACCGACTTCAGGACATAGAGGGCCGAGACCTCCCCCATCCACGGAATGTCGAGCACTTGAAGCGCTATTTTCAATAAAAGTTCAATTTTTGTATCAATCTTTTTTTGTATTTCCTTTTTGACAATCTACGCACCTAAATGTTCTTATTTTCTTCTCATACGATGTAAATCTCTGATCAAATGGGCTACATTTTAATGATAACAAGCTTATATCTCAGTTATCTGTGTGGTATTTCAATAACACTTTGATTGAAGCCTTAGCCAGACTGAGCAAGAAGAGCTCAACCAGACTGAGCATGAAGAGCTCAGCCAGACTGAGCACGAAAAGCCTCAGCCAGACTGAGCATGAAGAGCTCGGCCAGACTGAGCACGAAAAGCCTCAGCCAGACTGAGTCACTTAAAGCCTCAGCCAGACTGAGCACGAAAAGCCTCAGCCAGATTGAGTCACTTAAAGCCTCAGCTAGACTGAGCATGAAAAGCCTCAGCCAGACTGAGCATAAAGAGCTTAGCCAGACTGAGTCACTTAAAGCCTCAGCCAGACTGAGCATGCAAAGCCTCAACCAGACTGAGCATAAAGAGCTTAGCCAAACTGAGTCTCTTAAAACCTCAGCCGGACTGAGCATGACAAGCCTCAGCCAGACTGAGCATGAAGAGCTCAGCCAGACTGAGTTACTTGAAGAGACAGCCCGACCGAGTTAATCATGGCTCAACCCGAACTGAGCACGAATGAAGAGCTCGGCCAAGGCCATTCTTGCAACTTCATGATTGTGGCATAGCTACCATACTTAGTCAAATTCCAGGTCCATGTTTTTACGCCTCTTAACACCCTTCACATTTTTTAAGTCTCACCTCCCAACCTAACCTTTCATTTATCAACAACCTTACAACGTGGTTTAAAACTTCATTTTTGGGATCCTTACTGGGTCGTGATTTGAAAACTTCACATTTTTGACATTCTTACATTTTAAACCCCGCATTGCATCGTGGTTCCTTTACAAGTCAGATTATTTCCTTACTTATCAACTTTTACAAGTCAAGCCTCATTTGAATAACCATTCTCATTCATTTCAGACTTACAAAAATAAAGACAACAGTGTAACCAACACAACTCATAATTTTATTTATTCACAAGCTTATACATAAGTTTATTACAGCAATTCCAAAAAAAAAAAAAAAAACAACAACAACAACAACAAAAAGCAAAACAACCAAAACTCTGACTACAAATTTTGTTCACTCCAATCATTCCTCTTCACTGGAGACGAGGTTTTCTTCATGAGGTCTTCTTCGTTCAAACGTTCGTCTAAAGGGGTCTGGGCCACGTCGTCTTCCTCTATTCTAACAGTGTTGAAGTCCAAGTTTGGGAACAGCTCTTCTGCTTTGCATTTGAACATCTTCCACCCACTGTCCCAGAACTCGGCCATCTCATGTTTGTAGAAGTTTGACCGCTGAAAACTCTGGGTCACTACTTCTTCACTCGTGCTCCCAGTGGTCGCTCCCGACGGGCCAGCCTCCCTAGACCCCTCCCTTGCCAAGTTGCTGGCGATCGCGGCATAGATAGCCATCTGAAAGTCAGCAGACCCCTTGAACTGTTCTATTGCTGTGACGCATAAATCGGGATATGCTGCCCTCTCAAAGGCTGACTTGATCTTTTCTTTCTCCAACTCCAACTCCTTCTCCAGCCTTGCCTTCTCTGCTACTGCCTTGGCGCACTCGTCTGCCAGATCCCGCTTCAACTCAACGATCTTCAGGTCTGCTTCTTCCTTTTCTTTGACGCACTGAGCGCGTAGATCTTCATTGCTGGTCATGGCATCTTCAAATCGATCGTTGGCGACAGTGTAGGCGTTTTGCGCCTCTTCCATCTTTTTTTGCTCGCCAACCAGTCGGAACTCGAGCGACACCACCTTCCGGCGTTCCGTCTCCCGCTTCAACTTGACCGCCAAAGAACACAAAGATGGGCACGGTCGGCAACATTACCCTGCACCACTGCCAACACCTCCATCTTCCTGGCCTTCTGCGCCTCTTCCAACCCCCTTGCACACGTGCTTCGCGCAGCCTTCCGCCACCCTGCAGTCTCCCTCCTTAAGCTTTCAAGTTGGGCCTCCACCGCCTTCAACTTTGCCTTCAACTCCCTCATTTCACCTTTTGCAGCCGCCTCGTTTTTTAGAAGGGCCCCTGCTAAGGAGGTCGCCTCCATTTGGGCAGAACACAACCCCCTCAGCAGGTCAGCCTCAGTAAAACTGGCCATCGAGCGCACGGCTGTGTCTTCCACTACCCCTAAGAGGCGATCTGCAGTGACTTTAGCCTCCCTTCATTCTCCTTCCAGCCGCCCAGACACGACTGGGGCATGCTAAAAAGTGGTCTTCAACCTAGCCCCATCTTCTTCTCCTTGGGGCATAGGAGCCCCTTTGGGTTGCTGCTCCACCCCCTCCACAAGGTTAGTCACACCAACCTCCACTCGCTCTTCAGGGGCGGTTGTCCCACTCTCTACCCCCTTTTCCACCTCCTCCAACCCCACATTTGGGGCAGCCTCCTCCACCATCACCTTCTTCCTCCTCTTCAAGGCGGGCTCCCCCTCACTCTCCCTCACTCTCTTCTTCTTCTTCAACAACATCTCCATCTCTTTCTTATTCCTTTCCTTCAGAGGATCCACTAGGGGCGGTCGTGGCTCAAAGCCGCCCAGATCCTTCTCTCCTAACGGCTTCGGGCGCTGTCGAATTCACTCCCTTGCGATCGGTTTTAGAGCAGGCCCCAGTTCTGTTTCTTTATACTTGTTCGCTCGGGCGAACAATCTCCTTTCCTCCTCCTCCTCCACCTTCCTCTGCGCCTCTTGCTCCTCCCTTGCTGGGTCCTTCCCCAACGGTTGCGGCCCCAAGTTTAGGGCAAACAACGTCCAGCGAGACCGGCTCCCATCTCACCCCCTTCTCTTCCCTCCATTCCGTCACCCTCTTCACTCGGTCCTCCGCCGCCTTGTCCAACTTGGGCTCGACCGATTTGGTGGGCACCTTCCACGTTGTACGAACCCCGCCCCACCGTTCGCCGTTACAAAAAACCATCTCGGCCTCTATCCTTTCACCGATGATGGTAGACCCGTTACCAACCCTCGCCCCACCACCGCTTGCAGAGTGACCCAAGTCTTCTGCTGACTGGAGGCCTTGTAGCAGGAGAAGAACTCCTCCACTATCATTGCCGTCCCTCCGGTCGCCTGAGGCCAGGCACTCGTGCACGTCATTACTATCTTCCAGGCGTTCAGCATTAGTTGGCCTGGCGCCGCTTCTAGCTTGTTCAACACTTCTACCACTACTTGGGGGAGAGGTAGCCTCAAACCCCTTCGCAATGCCTCCTCACACAGACTAAATTCGCCAGGCCGCATGTCTGATGCCCTCTCCTTGGTCGTGGGCAATCTTAGCCCTATCTCCGAGGGAATTTGATACTTCTTCCTTATTCCCTCCAACTTCTTGGCTGTCAGCACGGATTTGTCCGGTTTGGTGTGCCAATAGTCTAGCTCCACCTAACTAATGGGCCTCGCGACCGAGATTATTGTCCTGGGGTGAACTCGCACAGCCTGACCGGCTCCTTCCCCCTCCCTGCGCTCCATACGGTATTGTTCCGCCAAATCCACCGCATCGTCGTCCCCTAACGGATCAACCCTGGCATTGTAGCTTCTTCTTGGGCCATTTCTGTGGTGTGTCTGCGAATGACTTCGGATGCGGGCGCAAGAAAATTCACAAAGTGTTGCAGGGGTGAATCACTAGCAACGAAGGAGTTTACACTTGGAATATTTTGGTTGTTTGCAAAGAAGTACGTAAAACAGATAATACTAAAAGCCCAAGGTTTGCCTATATTCCAAGGGTCACAATTAAATTTCGCCAGTTTGAAAATTTTCAAAAATCTGCCAAAACAGTCTTTTCAACACCCTATAATGACCTATCGTTTCACTTCTTGCCCAACACCTAACCTTCCCCACTACAAGATTCTGCCACGTGTACGACCACGATTCATTGCCCTCTCCCCTTACCCTATCTTTTCTACTTCAAATCACCACGTGCCCTGCCGTCCCTCGAGCCCCGCACACCGCCACTCCTCCTTTGCAGTCGGCTCTCCTCATGGTCGGTCCCTCCACTCGACCACCATTCGCGGTCAGCCCTCCTTATGGTCAGTCCCTCCACTCGACTACCCTTCGCGGTCGCCCCGCCTCATGGTCGGTCCCTCCACTCCGCCACCGTTCGCGGTCGGCCCTCCTCATGGTCGATCCCTCCACTCGGCCACCCTTCGCGGTCGGCCCTCCTCATGGTCGGTCCCTCCTCTCGGTTGGCCTTCACCTTGCCAGTCTCTCACAGCCCTCATTTTCTTCATTATTCCTTTCGTTGGTCTAAAGCTGCATTTGGGAATGGGGAACTACTGACATGGATAAACCCATAAAGATTATAGCCCACCGTTTAGGGCCCAATACATATCTCAAATACTGAAGCCCCACGTAGCAATAAGAACCAATGATATCAAGACACATGGCAAGGGAAGGGCAAGCCACATAAGCCGACAAAGATCTGCAAACTTATTGCCATGGCACATCGCCATTAATAAAGCCCCTTACAGTATTTATTGTGATAACCCCTCTCCGTCGGGACAGAACGCTTTCACCATGAACACGGTAAGTTAGAGCATAGACTTTTGGCCAAGGTAACAGATCGGAAGGGATAACGAAATGATTACCAAAGGATATAAGCAAACGTCGAAGACAGGAAGAAGGTTAAGCTTTTTATCTCTAATCTATCTCTACATACTACTTCTCTTTCTAACTTGCTCGTCGGAAAGTTCGCTGGGGGACTCTCCGTTCCCCGTTGAACTCTTGTGCAGGTCTTCTAGTGAGCTTGATCACTCGGACACCGATTTGGGAAGCGTGGACTAGTCCGACCTGTTCCACCCAAAACTCGCTATACCATCAATCCTAATACGAGATTTTTATTTTGTTAAAATTAAAATTCAGCTAATCAATGTTTTCCTAAACTCTACAAAATGAACTTATGCTATACTTTCAAAACAATACATACACAAGAATTGACTTCTCTTCCCACCTCTGGGTGTTAGGTATGAATCCCCAAAATTATGCAGTTATATTAGGCGCATAAACATATATTTTGTTGTGAATGAAATGACAAATGTCCTACCAACTTGACACAATTTCGTGGACAAAGGGGGAGAACAAAAATTATTTAAAAAAAAGAAAGAAAGATAATCGACACGATTAGTGTACAAATCGTTCATTAGAAGGACATCTTCCCTGCTATAAGGAAACATACAGACAATGAGATCTTCAAAACATTATTTTATATCTTAAACCTGTTTTTGTGTTTCTTAACATGTTTTTCTTGTTTAATAACATTTCCGAAGTTTCCAAGCACTGAGACAAGCATCAGATAATAAAAGCCTTAATTAACAGGTTTACTATGAACTTTCATTGAAAAAAATAAATATGAAAAAAAAATAAAAATTACTAATTAGCATGAACTTTCATTGGTGTCTCATATTGGAAACAAATCCATTTCGGTTGTGATGTAATAGCATCGAGAGTATCAAGTGATACATATCATGAATCCGGTGATACAGTTGTGAATTTTTATAAATAATTGTGAACTAATTGGAATTGTCTCATAAAAAGTATTTGTTCTAGTAGTACCATTCATAGTTATATTATAGAGTGCAGACTGACAATTCATTTCGTTAATTTTTTAGGTCTCTATATATGTATAGATCATTTATATATATATATATATATGAAAGAAATAGACTGATTCAATAATTGTAATTACATGAACTTATCATCTTTATTTTTAAAATAATAGATTGGAAATATGATTTCAAAAATAAATATTTTCTTGAATATAAAAATAATAAATATCGCTATGATTATACGATTAATTTAATTTTTTTAAATAAATCACACACAAATTTAAAAAATAAACAAAATAGATTTATCAAAACAGGCCCGTGCTGGCTCAATAGGTCAAACTGAATAGACCAGTCAACTAATATGAATAGGAAAGAATTCAAATTCTATATTATTTGAAGCTTTTTTGAAGTTCTAGTAATGATAATAACAATACTCTCTCATGATGGAAACAGAGCGTAATTTAATTATTATAACTAGAACAATGAGTGGTTGTTAAAAGGGTGCAATCCTAACTTTCATTGATGATGTTGATACTTGTATTTCAAGAGATAGTGATAGAGGTGAAGTCACAATAGGGTCTAAAAAATGGCTTAACACACCAAAGGAATTTTCATGGAGTCAAAAATCAGTGACAGTAGATATGGACACTGTTGAGCTTATTATGTAATTCGAAGGCCTTGTTTGGATTAAATATTTGGATAAACTATCAATATGTTTTAATAGTTTGACTTAATTCCGATCAAGTCCTATTAAAAATAAGTTTTAGTAAAATCGTAACTAAAAATAATATTTCGTGACGAATGATGATTTTTTTGCATATTGTTAAAAATTGATAATTAGTGATTTTTTTATTACTTTTTTTTATAAATTGTCGTTAAAACTTATAATTAATGGCATTTTTCTGTGACGAATTTTTTAAACTGTTGTTGAAAGTTAAAAATTAATAACTTTTTTGTGTCGATTTTTTTAAATTGTTGTTAAAACTTACAATTAGTGACATTTTTTATGATAAAATTTTTAAACTTTTGCTGAAAATTAACAATTGGTGACTTTTTTTAATAGCGTTTGATGAAAAACGTCATTAATTATCATAGGACCTATTGAACAATAAATTCACATATTAGGACCTACACGTAAGTTTTCTTAAATATTTTAGTCGAAAAATCAAAAAGTTACTGTAAGTTTTCATATTAATATCTCTACTATTTTACATGTCTTTTTATAAAAATTTAAAAAATTACTAAAATATAATGTTTCCAAACAAGGCTTGAATGGTCCAATGTCCCTATCTATGGTTTGGCAAACAAGACTTTGCAGTTAGTTATCTAATTTAGTTTGATGTTAATGATGCACCTTCCAAAATAGCTTTGTGATGAAATGACATAACTTTTCTCTCCAAACAAAACTATTTTCCATTTCCATTATAAGCATTGGACTACAACTAAAAAAAAGTCAAAATTTAATGGACCGGTGATATTACTGATACTATATGTAATATCATTTAATAATAAATTATTACACATGAAATGTGTGAACTTTGCTATTTGAATGTAATTTATTATCCAATATTATTCAGTAGTTAAACATCTAAATATTTATATAATAAACTTTATTATACTCAATTTTGTGATTCACGTTGAATAGTGATATTACATTGAGCGATGACATGATATTACTGGTTTTTTTTTCTTTTTTTCTTTTTTTCCCCAAGTAAAAGAGACCACTTAAACAATAGACAATAATATGTAGTTGAAAAAATTAAATATAATTAGTTCAGTTAATCAACCCCTTTACACCTTAGTAAGAGGTCAAATGTTTGAATTTTACTAGATAAAACACCCTTTCCATAAACCATGACCTCCCGTGTAACCAATAAATAATTGAAAGAAAGAAATGCTATTATATAGTGTGATTATTAAAAAGTTAAAGTTAGGTTGCAATGTTGTTATTATTTGATGTCAACTTACTTTCCAACCACTTGTCTAGATGGCTTAAGCACACTTACAAAGTTTCAACTTGTTACTTTATTCTTCATACAAGCTGTCCCCCCCCCCCCCATTCCACCAACTTAATCATGTATAAACAATGCATAGTCACTATAGTTTTCCCTCAAAAGAAAACTATCTCAAAATTGCACATCCATTTCTCGCATTGCTTCCTCCCTTCCCCACTACAAAACGAAATAGATCCCTTGTTCCCAGGGTGACCATCACTTGATTCCTTGCTCAACTTGCCTAGCTCAACCTGATATGTTTGAGGTTTAAAAAAAATATTTAATCCATAAAGTTAGACTGGACAAATTTTTCGAGTTTATTTAATTTTCAGGTTGGGTTTAGGATATATAAGAGTTTTAATCCAGTCCAGCCTGGCCCGGCTCACCCACTTAGAAAATAATTGCTTGTTTCCACTTTTCAAAAAACACTTTTCAAAAAATTCTATTTTCTTATTTTTCGTGTTTTTTTGTTTTTATTGAATTTTTTTAATATTTTAAGCAATTTTTTTACTTTTTCGACACACTTAACATAAATACACCTAAAAAGTAAAAAAATTATAAAAAAAATCTTTTAAAAATTCACTAAATACCAAAAATATAAAAAAAATACAAGAATTCAGTACATTTTTTGTATTTTTATATATTTATTAATTTTTTAAAATATTTTTTCATAAATTTTTTACTTTTTAGATACATCTAAGTAAGGTGCATCTAAAAAAGTAAAAAAGAAAAATGTTTAAAATTTAAAAAATATTCACTAAAAACAAAAAAATACGAAAATCAAAAAAGTCAATTTTCAAAAAACTTAATCCAGAAAACTCAAACCAAACACACTGAATTTTAACTTTTATATTATTTAGTTACAAAACAAATTAGAAAAATAATAAATGATAAAGAAAAACACATCTATATATATATATATGCTCCTTTCTATAGCTTAAACTAAATCGCTTCTTACAAGATTATATTTATTTTATAATTAAATTTTATTAATATTTTAAATTCAAATGATTATTAAAATGGTTTTTGAATATTTAACAGTTTTTTAAGATGAAAAATAAAATTAATAGTTCATTTCTATTAGGTTAAATGGGTGAGCTTGTGATTTAGACATTCTTTTAGGGTCGGGCTTGGGATGATTATATTAGACTCGATGTTGAATTGGGCCAGGCTGAGTTTGAAATGACACACATACTATATAGTGTCGGTCTGCCCGATATTTGTCCAACTTTACTTGTTCCTAAACATCATCATAAAAATATGTAAGAGATCAATTTTTAAAGCTAAATTACAATGGTAGTTATTACATTTTGTCATTTGTATCGTTTTGGTTCTTACACTTTTCATTGACTCAATTTGGATTATTAATTTTAAATTTTCTGTCAATTTAGTCTAATTAATAACGATGGTTAGGATTTTTGAAGGGAAAAAAAAATACCGAGTTAATTAAGCTTAACTAATTAAATTTAGAAAGTTTACATTCTTGCTCCTTAAAATATAACTCAAGTCATTTACATGCGTATTTTTCATTAAAAAAAAATGCTAAAGGATGTAATTAATTAGATCAAATTAAGACAAAAGTATAAATTTAGGGTAAAATCAAACAAATTGAAATTATAAGAATCAAAATGATACAAGAGTTAAAGTATAAAGATTATTAATATAATTTGTCATTTTTAAAAAGACGAATATCATATAAATGACAATAAAAAAAAATAAAAAAAATAAGGCTGCAAATTAATAGAGTGCAAGTGCGTTGCACAGTTCTCACTCGAATCGGGCACATATCCCATTTGCACTCTGTTAAATTATATATATTGAAGTTTTCATTTATCTAATATTCTCCTTTTTTATCCACCATGATGTAGCTAAATAAAAAATTAGTCTTGTAAGCCTATCTTTTGAGTTCCACTAAGGCACTGAATTTGAAAATTGAAGTCTGTTAGGTTGCACATAAGTATGTGGTTCCTAGAGGGAGGTGGGGTTGGTGTTGTGCCTTGTGGCACAGTACTCATGTTGTGAGGTTTTATGGGCGTATATTTTAAGTCTTTTTTGATAATTTAAATTATTTATATTATAAGATTTGTCAAATATATTATTCACAAAAGAATTCAGATTAATTAGACATGGGTAGCCTCATGGTTAGCCCTAATTATTTTTATCAAAATTATATCAACTATTTATTTTTTATTAAAACAAATGTAATCTTATTATGGGATTACAAATATCCAATTAATCCAATTCTTTTTATGTATGATTTACTCGACAAATCTTATAATATAAACAGTTTAAATTATAAAAATATGCTCAAGACAAATCCCTACGGGCCTCACAACACACATATTGTGCCATAAGGTAAAACACCTACCCCAATTCCTTGATGGTGCTACACAACAAGAGTTTGGCTAATGACAAGATAAAGATCTACACAATATATGAATTCAACTTTTGTGTGGGTCCAAAAAAAAAAAAAACTCACAACCCACGGTATGTTCCCTTACTTTAATGTCTTAGAAGAATGAAGGTTGAGGAGCACTTTCATACACTTTGAAAATAAATAAAAGTAGAAAAGAAACTCTTTTGTATAATGCCATCCCATGCTTTCATATCCTCCAGACACTCACCAAACCCTATCCTTCATTAGTTAATTCAAAGTCTTTGCAAAACTCTCTCTCTCTCTCAATAAGCAATGGGTCTAAACTGTTACATTTATGGCACATTTGATTCCTGGATAAGGTGGAATTGGATTAAATAATCTAACATTTAGTTCAAAATTTGTAACCTAGGGTAATCAATTTTAAGGGAATCATTTATTTCAGATGCAAAATTATTTTAATTTAGAAGAGGTAGGATAACTTATAAAGGGTTAACACTTTTGCTTTATTTTGTAACTAGTCTTATTCGATGTTTGGTTTAACAAACACTTATCCCACGATGCATTTATCTTCGGATAACTTATAACAATCCTTATGAGATACTATATATATATATCCTATTTTGAGGCTATTACGCCTCCGTTTGGGAAGTGAGTTGGCTTTTTTTTTTTTTTTTTTTTAGCCTTTTAAAAGTTTGGTTTGAGAAGAACTTTTTTTTGGCTTTTTTGACTTTTTTTGTGAGAGGGGAGTGTAATGATTATGGGTTGGATGTGATATTTTGTTTTTTGTGGCTAAAAAAGCCTATTTTGTCTTTTGTGGCTAAAATAGCCAAAAAAAGCCCCAATAAGCTCTTCCCAAACACCACCGCCATATGGTTCAAAAAATTAATTAATCTTTTTTTAATTTTATTTATTTATTTTATAATAGATACAACTTATTCAAACATGTTTGCTTTTTACTTTTTGTTTTTATTTTTTCAATCACGCTAATTATAGCCTTATAGATTGCCAAAATAAGAAAAAGAAAGGAGTACTTACCAATTAGTTCTATTAACTAGACTTATTTACCTAAAGGTCCCAACTAATAAATTTAACACTATAAAAATAAGAGAATGATAAATTTATCACTAAAAATTTATTCATAAAAACAAAGAGACTTATAAATTTATCACTATAAATTTATTCATGAAAATAAAAGACTGATAAATTTATTTTTATCACTTAATAAATTTATCAATAGGACTTAATGGGTAATAAGTCTCCAAAGTAGGACCTATTGGGTAATAAGTCTCAAAAGTAGGACCTATTGGTAGTTTACCCAAAAAGAAAATCCCAAAAATGTTAGATTGTGATCAATGTAATTTTCAAACATTCCAAAGTATTTTTATATATTTGTATACTTTATAATAAAAAAAAAATATTAATACATATTTTATATGCTTATCGGGACTATTGGCAATTCCTTGGGTAGTCATTAGCAATTGTTTAAGCAAAAATAATCTACATTCATTTTTGGTATGTGTAAAAAGTAAATATATAGATAGTGTATTAGTTTTTGAGTTCACCTGCAAAAGGAAAGAAAGAAGACAAATAAAATAAAGATCACATAAAATAAAATAATAAAATTTAATTTGATTATTTTATTTCTTTTATCTCTATAAATTTTCACTCAAACTCATGATTCAAATACATTATTCAAACACGGACTGTATCCAACGAATAAATGGGCCCTAAGGATGTTGTAGTTTTGTGTTTAACATGGGCTGAATGCTTTAACAGAATTATACTAATTTGGGCTAAGCCCATCCTCAAATAAGGCTTCAGTAGGGTTTGGTGAGGATGGAGTCATTGAAAAAGATTTAGAAATTCAGATTGTCATTTTTGTTTATCCTTTTCTGTCAGATTCATAGATTTAAGTAGAGATTTAAAAATAAAAATATAAAATATAAATAAAATTTAAATAAAATATAATTATATTTTATATACTTTTTTCTTTCTTTTTTAAATCTCTTCCTAAATTCATGAGGCAAATACAATCTTTTAGTGTGTGTGTGTGTTTGTTTGTTTGTTTTTTTAAAATTTATTTTATTATCTAATTACCCAAAAAAAATATTTGACTTTATTTTAGGGGATAATTACCAGTAGGTCTTATTGACTAGTTTTATAAGTTCTAAGTAATTTTTTTAAAACGTATTTGCCTTATTTTGATAATGAGAATTTTTTAGACTATTCAAATTTGTTTTCTATTTGTGAAATGATCATTTGATACTGATAATGATACTAATCAACTTGTTTGGTTCCATAACTCAGGATTCAATTTTCAAAAAATCAAAATTTTTATTTTTCGTATTTTTTTGTTTTTACTAAAATTTTTAAATATTTTAACCATTTTTTTTTAAAATTTTTAGATACTCCTAACATAAATACGCTTAAAAAGTATAATATTTGTGAAAAAAATCTTTAAGAAATTCACTAAATAACAAAAATGCAAAAAATAAAAATAACAATGAAAAATTAGTTTTTTTTTTTTTTTTTGTATTTTTGTGTATTTATTGATTTTTTAAATATTTTTTTTTACACATTTTACTTTTAAAATACATCTAAGTAAGGTGCATCCAAAAAAATAAAAATAAAAATTGCTTAAAATTTTAAAAATAATCATTAAAAACAAAAAACACGAAAAGCAAAACTCGATTTTTAAAAAATTAAATTCAGAAAATTGAAACCAAACACAGTGAGTAAATTTATCAAAGTACTAAATGATTCAAACATTTTGACTTTTGTTTGTCAGTTTTGATTTATTTTTATCTGTTTAGTTTGTAAAGAAATATAATGTGAGAAGTGTAAATAATTGAATTGTATAGTTTAATTTTTTTACAGTAATAAATTTATTACTAAAAATTGAATAGAACATTTTGATAAATAAGTTTGGTTCATTGCCCCTTATTTTATTGAGGGAATTGCAATTCAGTGTAAATTTAGAAGAAATATATATATATATATATATGATAAATTATATAAATATTAATAATTAAAATCATAAAATTTTTCATATCTCTGTAATTATTTTTTTAAAAACCATTTACTCGTAATTCTCCCAATTTATAACATGGGTTGGTTGTGACCAATTTAGAACTTGGGCCTAACGGCGCAGATGAATCTTTAGTTTAAGAAATTCTATTTGCATCTAAAAAATTATTAAGCAAATTTAATTTTTCATTCAAAATGTTTTAGAGCTTTAAAAAGAGAGTTTTAATGGGTGAGACCCACTTATAATGTGATGTTTTGGCTTTTTTTTTTTTTCATGCCAAGCTTTATACTTAAAACTCTCAATCACTGCCCTTTTTCAATACACTTTATTAAAATTGTTTGAGATTATAATCTACTTTTAATACATTCTTTTTTTTTTTTCAAATTACTTTTAATGTATACCCAAATAATAAACAAATCAAAATCTTAAATTACGGATTGAGGGTTGCTGTTGTGACAGCCTTTAGAGGTATTTTTTGAGTGTATTTTGATGATCCAAACCGGTTATATTGTAAGTTTTGTTGAATGTATTATTTATATAAAAAATCAAATTAATTAGACATTGGTAATCCCATGATCAAGTCCTAATTATTTTTAAAAAATTATTAAAATCATGTTAACCATTTATTGTTTAAAAAATAAATGTGCTTTTATTATGAGGTTACAGATGTCTAATTTACTTGATTTTTAACATGGATGACCTATTTGACGAAGCTAACTATTGGTCAAAGATTTCCAAGAAATTTGCCAATCTTGCCAACCTATTTTGCCAAGCTACCCAACTCAATCAAAGATTTCCAAGAAAGTTGGTCAATTTTGTCAACCTACTTTGCCGAGCTAAACAATTGGTCAAAGATTTTCAAAAAGTCGGTCAATCCTATCAATCTATCTTGCCGAGCTAACTAACTCGGTCAAAAACTTCCAAGAAGTTAGTCAATCCTCCTAACCTACTTTGCCAAGCTAAACAGATCAGTCAAAGATTTTCAAAAAGTTGGTCAATCCTATCAACCTATTTTGCCGAGTTAATTAGCTCCGTCAAAGATTTTCAATAAGTTAGTCAATCATGCCAACCTACTTTGTTGAGCTAACCAACTCGACAAAAATTTTCCAAAGAGTTGGTCAATCCTGCCGACCAACTTTGCCGAACTAACCAGCCGGGTAAAAATTTTCCAAAGAGTTAGTCAATCCTGCCAACTTACTTTGCCTAGCTAACTCACTGGGGCAAAGATTTCCTAAAGAATTAGTCAATCATGCTAATCCACTTTGCCGAGTTAACCAGCCGGGTAAAGTTTTTCCAAAGAGTTGATCAATCCTGTCAACCCACTTTGTCGAGTTAACCAATTCGGTTAAAGATTTTAAACAAAAAGATTCAGAACATACCCTCAATAGGTCTCCCAGCAACTTGCTAGCAGCAACCCCAACTTCCCAAATTACATCACTTTAAAACACCTTATTCATAATTTATTTCTAAAAATTAATTTCGAAGCCTTCAATTCTCTTATCAATATGTACATGTGCAGCAATGGATACGTCACCCATGATTGATCAAGCACTCATCCTCCAGATCAATCACTGAATGGTCTTCTAATGATCCCATCTGTGAAACCGAAGTAATTACCACCAAAGGCTTGTATATTTCAGACTATATATATAATCTCGTAAACATACTAATGGGCATAGTCAATAGGCTCCAAACCTCATATTTGGTCTCTAGCAACAAAATGACCCAGGTCACCATACAAATAAATGTATGGAATAATTAACAAAAAAATATAACGCCCATCAAAGAAGAAAGTTTATGTAACATATATACCAAACAAGTAACAATACAATAATAAATAATAATATTGATCATAATGGTGAGTTTTGATGGAATGGATTGAATTTTTAGAGCGAGGGAGAAGATAAAGAGAAAACAATTAAAATTTAGAGAAGAATATGAAGCATATAGTCTAAGTAGTTTGGGTGTATCCTGAAGAAAAAAATATTTTATTTTAAGATTTAATGTGTATTGTCCTTATTAGTAAATTTATATTAAGGTATAATAAGAATTAAAATTTCAAAATTTTAGTTAAATATACTAAGTTATTATTTGAGTGCAAATAAAATCACCCCTAATTTACCAAAAACAATTTGGGCCTAATTTAATGTGTCATTTTATTTCTTCTTTTTGAACAGAAATTTCATTGTGGCATTTGGGTGTATTTTTTTTGGGGTAAAATATATTTTCCACGTTCGAAAATTTCACTTTGACTTTTCATTTTTTAATTAGAATAATTAATTTATCAAATTTCATCCTATTCCTTTTTCAATGTGGTCTTCTTTTCACCCACTGTCTGAAGTTTAAGTGAAATTAAAGGCATAAGAGATCAAAGTAAAATTTGAAAGGCAAAACATGTAATATGGATTTTAAAAAAATTCATCCAATATCCCTAAAAAAATATGCTCACATGGCTCTTGCACAGTGGCGGAGGCAGCCAAGGACGAGGGGGGTCACGTGCCCCCCTGAATTTTGAGATTTTTTTTTTTTTAACAAATATAAAGAAAGAGGGTGATTATTGATTTAATAGTTAAGACTTGATCTAATAACCTTAAGGTTATGGATTCAGTCTTGGGACCACCACTTTGTGTATTATGTCAAAGGTTAGATGTGTATTCAATTTTTTTTCTCCCAAACACATTAATATATACTAATTGTGCGTTGTTGTTGTTGTTGTTTTGTTACAAATATAAAGAAAATATTTTAAATAAAAAAAATTACAAAAAATATTATTAGAGTGAAATGTCAATGGCATTTTAAAAATTATGAGAACAATAATGATTCTTTTGAATGAAAATAAAGAGACTTTTATAAATCATATCATATATGAAAATTTTATGAAATTTTTTGAATGTAATGGTGATATCATTATTATTGACATGCAAGTATAACTAATCTCACTATAAAGATATGAAATTTATTGGATTGTTAATTACATCTGACATGTGAGGTTCACTCTCTATGTGTTTATTTACTATTAGTTGGTGATATCGCATACTAATGATGATGTGGTATTACCATTATATTGAATTTTTAATCAAATTTTGTACAAAATTTTTTTTATCATTATATAATTTATTTTAAGACTTATATCCATATTTTTTTTATATTTTTCATAATACACTAGTTATAAATAACATTATTTTTTTTGACGTTCCTCGAAATCAATCGTAAAAACTTGTATTAAATATTTTTATAAAATTTTTCAATAATATAATTAATAAGTGCCCCCTCTAATTTGATTTTCTAGCTCCGCCACTGCTCTTGCATGAGCACTTATCATTCGAATTTAACTATAGTATGAGAGGATTACATTCAAACATGGGTTGAAGTTTGAAATTTTAATTGCTATAATTAGAAGACGAGAGAGCAAAGTAAAACTCGGATGAATGTTTGAGAGTGAAAAGTATAATTTATCTTAGTATTTGTAATCATATTTTGATGTATGGACCCCATTGACGTAGTAGAAAAGCACCATATCTCTTAGTGGATCAACAAAACTCAACATTTGGATTCGAGCTTGAAATTTCCTAACTGTTATCCCCCCACAGAAAATACTAAAAAAAAATAAAAAATAAAAAATAAAAATTGTGTTTTCTTAATTGAAGCAAGTTTAAGAATCATTAGTCTATCCCAGTTGGTTATTTTATTTTATTTTTTCATTTTTTTTTTTTCAATACCAAAAGTGTGAATTACTAAACTACAATTCATGTGCTATATTATGCTGTCAATACTCATTAGCTTAGAGAAGTGCTACAGACCCTCACGACCCCTACAAACTTATGAGAGAGAGAGAAAGAGAGATGGGGAAAAATATATATATATAAAAATACATAATGAGTGGCCACCAATCAATTGAGAGTCATGACAGTCACCCATTTTGGGGGGCCTCAAGTATTTTTATTAGCTTAATAGGTTCCATCACTTATATTGGTTACTAATACAGTGTTTACACATAAATTTTTTTTTAAAAATTCTCATCATAATATTATTGATCATGATGAATTATTAAGGGCTGACTCACTGAGTATGTAATTTTATGGAATTGGCAATTATATATCTTGTCACTAGTAAATCATTGTTGCTGTAATTATTAAATTATTAGATTATAATTGTCCAAATTGATATAATTCTGGTAATATTTGTAATTTATTTTTTATTGATTGGAAAAAAGAAAAAGATAAAGAAAAAAAAAAAATCAATGTCAAGACAGTTAGTAGACTTCATTGTAAAAAGTTTGCCTGTGCAACAAAATGGGCTGAGATTTTAAGCCCACTTAGGTTGTTAAATGAAGTCATGGGCTTCAATTTTTATATACCTTTTAACATAAAATGTACATATTACATAAATATGAAAATAATGGTGAAAAAATTAATTTAAAAAAAAAATGAAATTCAAGCAAAAAAAATTTTCGTTAAATTATATTTCATACACATCATACCTTCTGTCTATATATACAATAAAGAAGTAACAAAAATGAAAAATCCCCTCATATAATCAATTATTAAATAATAATAATAAAATTTCTTTGTCATTATTAAAACAAAAATCCTTCGTTTTTCAGAAAACAAAAACCTTGTCATCATATATCTTTCTTGTTCAGAATGAGAAGTAAAAAATAAAAAATTTAAGGAAAAATTACAAAAAAAAATCCCAAGGTTTGATCTTTTAACAAAAGAAATTCTAAGTTTTTAATTTTATCATTTTAAACTCTGAATTTTTTATTTATTTTATCTGAACCATTTGTCTATTTTTGTTGAGTAAAATTGACAAAAAAATATGTATTTTACTCATTAAACTTAATGAAAATTGATATTTTAGACATTTTATGTATACCTACATTAGGTTTTATGGTTGAAATATTATTTTTCGTTCAATTTTAGGTAACAAAAATAGGCAAATGGTTTAGATTGAAAATAAATAAAAAATTTAGAGTTTAAATTGATAAAATTAAAAACTTAGGGTTTATATTGTTATAAGGATTAAACTTCAGGGTTTTCTTTTCTTTTCTTTTTTTCTTTTTTATTTTTTATTTTTTTATTTTTTTATTTTTTTATTTTTTTTAATCCTAAAATTGAAATAAAAAATTATAATGTAAAAATTTGTAAAAGGCTTCACTTAAGTTTGAGGCTTTTGAGTTGAACTGGAACACAGTGATGAGGTTTGAATTCAGGCTTAACGTACATGACGTTCGTATATCGATCATGCAAAAAAAAAAAAAAAAAAAAAAAAAAAAAAAAAAAAAAAAAAGGGTAAATTACAAATATATTCCTGAGATTTGTTTAAAAATATGAATTATCCCTTCTAATTTGAAAAATTATAAATACTTCATTATCAAAAAAATTTATTTAACAAAATTAATTAAAAAAATAAAATTCTTAACTGTTCTCATGTACAATAATAAAATTACTTGAATTATTAATTGAAATAAAATTTTGACATTATTAAAAATTGCTAATTGACATGATGCTTTATTAATAAATGGGGGTGTAATTTTCAGAACCATAGTGAGCAATTCGTATTTTAAACAAATCACAAAAATTGTATTTGTAATTTATCCAAAAATGAAATAAAATAAAACCAATTAATTGGTTAGGAGACCAATGAAATGACTTAGTGGATTAGGTGCTCCTTTAGTAAGCCCGATGTTTAGATTTGAATCTTACCGCTGGGGTTATTAAATAAACCAAATTACTGGAAGTTAGTATTGAAGATCCGCTTAAGGTCAAAAGGCATACCATCATACTAACAAGAGAAATTAAGACTCAAATAGAAAGTAAAAGAGAAGAAGAAATTGAATATGTTGCTTCTCACCATGTAACAGTTGAAGAAGATTCTAGTTCAAATTCGGAGGATGGTGATCTCCAATAAGCTCCTTTAGAACTTGAAGATAGGGGCAATCAGCTGTTGACAATTTGAAAGAGCTCAATTTGGGAACTCTTGATGAACCTCAACCAGTCTTTATGGGAACACTCTTAACGCCTAAGGAAGAAAAGGCATTTTTTGAACTACTTCTCGAATATAAAGATGTCTTCGCATGGACATACAAGCAAATGCTCAGTTTAAGTCCAAAAGTTACTGTCCATCACCTTGGGATCAAACATAGTATTCAACTAGTAAAGCAAGCTCATCAATACATTAGACTTGAGCGCATCCTCAAAGTGGAAGAAGAAGTCAACAAGTTGATCGAAACTAGGTTCATATGTGAAGTGAAATATTTGATATGGATATCAAGCATGGTCCCAGTAGTCAAGAAGAATGGACAAATTAGAATATGTGTCGACTTTCAAAATTTGAACAAAACATGTCCTAATGATGATTTTCCGCTTCCCATTACAAAATTAATAATAAACGCCACTACTGGACACGAGGTGTTATCCTTCATGGATGGGTGTTTAGGATACAACCAAATATGGATGACACTTGAGGATGAAGAGTTAACCATACTTCGTACCACAAAAGGCATCTATTGTTATAAAGTAATGTCATTCGGACTCAAGAACTGCGTCATCTATCAACGTACCATGCAAAAGATCTTCGACAACATGCTCCATAAATTTGTTAAGTGCTATGTTGATGATTTGGTAGTCAAAACTAAAAAAAGGGAAGATCACTTAGAGAACCTTCATGCATTGTTCAATCGGCTAAGAAAGTATGATTTGAAGATGAATCCACTCAAATGTGCATTTGGAGTCACGTTTGGCAAGTTCGTTGGCTTTATTGTTCGACATAAAGGCAATGAGGTTGATCAGTCGAAAATTGATGCTATACAAAATATTTCACCACCAAAAAACCTTAAGGAACTTAGAAGCCTCCATGATCACTTGGTATATATCCGCAGATTCATTTCAAACTTAACAGGACGTTGTCAACCTTTCAATCGACTAATGAAAAAGGATGCTCCATTTGTTTGGGATCAAGCATGTCAAAATGCTTTCGACAGTATTAAGAGATACTTGTTTCATCCACCAATATTAGGAGCTCCTATTCAGGGGAAACCATTGATACTTTACATGGCTACTCAAGAAGAGTCTCCTAGAGCGATGCTTACCCAAAATAAAATAAAGAGCAAGCACTCTATTACTTGAGTAGCAGATTAACTAAAAACGAACTCAAGTACTCACCCATTGAGAAGACGTGTTTGGCACCTGTTTTTGCCTCTCAAAAGTTGAGACATTATTTCCAAGCTCATATAGTGCATCTCATTGCAAGAGATGATCCAATAAAGTATGTCATGTCTAAGTTCATCCTCTCAAGATGCTTAGCGAGATGGTCCCTCATTTTTAATGAATTTGAGATAATTTAAGTGCCAAGAAAGACGACTTATTGCCATTTGTTGAAAATCCCCATAGATATCTAGGTCAACAATTTTAAGTACTGGAAACCAATGATTAAGTTGACCTAGATGTCTCTGGAGGGATTATGAAGTCAAGAAAGACAAATTATTTCCATATTTCCAGTACTCAACCCATCTTATTGAAAAATTTAAGGGGGTGGTACTCGAACATGTTATGAGGAAAGAGAATCACATGGTTGATGCACTTGCTAATCTAGCAATTACACTAGCATTGTTAGAAGGTAAACAAGTTAGTGTCCCTATATGCCAACGATGGGTATTGCCAAAATTGTTGGAATGTCACCTTGTAAAAACAAACGTGATTTCAGTACTAGCCATTGAAGTCGACGATTAGAGAATGCCAATTATAGACTACCTTGAACATGGGAAACTCCTTGATGATCCTTGCCATGAAACTGAAATAAGATGTCGAGCCCCTCGATTCATCTACTACCAAGAAACTTTATTTCAATGATCATTTAAAGGAGTTTTTCTTCTTTGCCTAAGGGATGACGAAGGTCAACAAGCCATGGAAGAAGCCTATTTTGGGATATGTGGAGCGCATCAGTCTGGTCCTAAATTTCATTTTCAAGTAAAAAGAATGGGTTATTATTGGCCTACAATGGTTAGAGATTGCCTAGATTACTCAAAAAGGTGTCAACCTTGCCAATTTTATGCAAACTTTATCCATCAACCACCAGAACCTTCACACCTAACAATCGCTTCTTGGCCATTTGATGCATGGGGTCTAGATGTAGTTGGCCCATTAACCAAGTCTTCTGCAGGCCACTTATACATCTTGGTTGCCACAGATTACTTCTCCAAGTAGGCTAAAGCTGTCCCACTTAAAGAAGTCAAGAAAGAAACTGTTGTTGACTTCATTGAATCCCACATAATTTATTGGTATGGTGTTCCTCGCTACATCATTACCGATAACGAGAAGTATTGCTACAGTAGTCTAAAGGATAAACTTTGTGAAATGTTTGGATTTAAGCAATGTAATTCTTCAATGTACAATGCACCTGCCAACGGACTTGTACAGGCATTTAACAAAACTTTAGGTAGCCTATTGAAAAAGGTAGTTGCTAAATCAAAGAGGGATTGGCATGAAACAATTGAAGAAGCTCTCTAGGCACACTATACAACTCATCGTACCCTGACACAAGCCACCCCATATTCTCTTGTATATGGTGTCGAAGCGGTTCTTTCTTTGGGACAACAAATTCCTTTACTAAGAATAACTATACAGGAATGTCTCACTGATGATGAGAATGCAAAACTATGCCTTGCTAAGTTAGAAGCATTGGATGAGAAGAGATTGGAAGCGCAACAAAAACTTAAGTGTTGCCAAGCTTGACTCTCTAGAGCTTTCAATAAAAAGGTTATACCCCGATCTTTTCAACTTGGAGAATTGGTGTTGGTTGTTCGAAGACCTATTATCACTACCCACCGAATCAGCAACAAGTTCTTGTCTAAGTGGGATGGTCCGTGACGTGATCAAGTCTACACTAACGGAGCATATAAGATTGTTGATGAAGAAGGTATAAGAATTGACCCAAGCAATGGCAAGTTCCTAAAGCGCTACTATCCATGAGAATGTAACGCTCCTAATCGCATGAGCATAAACTGCATGATGCTCTTGGCCCATATGAAATAAAGTTGTTAAAAAAAAAAAAAAAAACTGTACTACTCCTAACCCACATGAGTATAAACTGTGAGCAAACACTTTATTACTTAAGTAGCAGATTAATTGAAAACTAACACAAGTACTCACCCATTGGGAAGATGTGTTTGGTTTGTTTTGCCTCTCAAAAGTTGAGACATTATTGCCAAGCTTATACCATGCATCTCATTGCAAGAGCCGACCCAATAAAGTATGTCATGTTTAAGCCCATCCTCTTAGGACGCTTAGTGAGATGGTCCCCTATCTTTAATGAATTTGAGATAATTTACGTGCCAAAAATTTGTAAACACAAATTTCATATTCTACAATTAAGACATGAAATAAATGTACAAATAATTAATTTTATTTGATTATAATAAATGAGTACAATCCTTTGTAGATTTGCTCTGTTACAAAAGAACAGATCCTCTGATTTGATCTCCAAAATAACTGTAATCCAACAGTTGTAAAAGTTTGTTGTTAAACTAGATAAGTTGATGAATTTCTTCAAGTCTTCAAATGGAGAAACTTGGAGAAAAAAGGCTTGATCGAGGGCTTGAATGGCTTGATCTTGAACGAGTCTTGAAATGATCTCTTTGAAAAGAGAGACTAAATTTGTATTTGTAACTTGAAAGGTTTGTTACAAGTTTAGAGTGCTTGATAATCCCCCCATTATAGGTTTGAAGAGCTTTAGAGAGAATTTTTAAGAAGAGAATTCGGCAAAGTCTTGAGATCACTTAGGAGCTTACATGACCTTTTGCCAAAAAAATGTGTCCCTATCCCCATAGTGAGAACCTCTATTTATAGGCTTAAGAGAGAATGGTTCATTCTGGAAACTCAAAAATTGATTTTAATTTTCGAGAAAATATAAATTTATATCTTACTTTATGGAAATGATTTTCATTAAAATTTGAATTTAAATTTGAATTATTCCACTAGATTTTGACAAAATATCTTCATGGCCCCCACACTTTTGGGTTGACCCAATTGTCAAAATAAGTTCATTTTTCTTTTGGTACGACCCATAATTTAAAATGGATTGAGGTCCATAATTGTAGTAAGACCCACATCTATTGAAAAATTTTCACTATCTTAATTTTGATTAATTAAGAAAAATTTATTTGTCTTGACTAATCAAACGGGGATTAAGACACGTAAAAATTTAAGTATCTAAAAATTGCTCCCACTTCAAAACTCTGGCTTGATGCTTGCTTGCTAGTATCAAAGGTGAGGTTTGAAGTAGTTTGGTCATGTTCACGAGGTAAGGATTTAATTATGGAACAAATGCAAAGGCCAGCCATGCATTGTTTCCAAAATAAGGAAATGTGTGTGAACTTTTGAACGTAACTGAAGGAATTTTTTTTTTTAGCGTTGCGTGATTGGTCTTTGTAAACACCCCATTTTGACCACCCTTAAAAACTTGGGCACTTTGTTCTGAATACTCGATGATGAAACGTTACACTGAGCAATCGTTCGAATGTTCAGTAAGAGGAATTCGCTTTTGAGCTTCAAGAACCCTTTAAGCCTAAACCTTACACCCTTTTTCGATCAAAACTACTTTTCATTTAGTCTAACCATCTAAATAACTAGAGCCCAACAGATGGCCAGCATGCCAAATTTAATTGGCCGGCCATCTTTCCTCATGGCCAGCCGGTCATGATTAACGATAGTAGATATTTTACAGTTACCAGCTATGCCCGTGTCCATTCTTTGCACCAGCTGTCCCTATACAGATATTTTTGACGTGAAAAGGTGAAATTCTATAAATAGAAGGCCTACCCTTGGGTTTTAGGGTTAAAAAAAATTCATTCAAGAGCTTAATGAAATCCAAGCCATCTTCTCTACCCTCTTAATTATAGATACATGATAGCTATACTTTTGGAGCTCAAACTTGAAGCTTCCTACTGATATTTTGAGCCTACTTTCAAAGACATGGTAATGCTTTGAATCAAGTTTGTTTAGCTAAGAGCATCCTCTCTTTAAGAGGTACAAGCTTTGGCCATCTTCTCCTTTGTTTATCCTACTCTTTTCCATTCCTTTTTACTCTGTTTATACACTGTTTTGGGCTGTTTTCAAAGGCTGAAAATATGTGATTTAAAGTTCCAGAGGCGGAGGGGCTAGCCATCCTTTTTTGGTTTGCTTACTAGGCTTGTTTCCTTCCATTTTTGTTCAAGTTTTCTACCATTTTCCAAATAATTTTCAACACCGTGTTGTGCTATTTAGGGACTATTTTAAGTGTTTATTTAATTTATGCTTTGACTATTATCTTTGTGTTATTGTAAGTTCTCATGGATTGGTGTATAGGCCATAGCTTCTGATCCATTTGAGTTGATAATATTTTTTTGCACTTTTTTTGTAGCTTTCACAAATATTCATACCATTGTAATCACCCACTTTCCATTAGCACTCTGCAATCTCCCTCATTTCTTTGTTTATTTTGATAGAGAGTTGTGTTTAATAAAAGATTGTTGTTCAAAGCATAAGAAAGAGACCTTTCATGCTAAATGGTTTAATCTCCTCGGAGGTTCATTACTAGGGCATTACATCTCTCTTCTACTAAGCACAATCTCTTGTTTGATGCCTCTCTTTATCACCGGTACATTACATCTAAGGAACGAATTTTCTAGTTAGACCCTTGGAAATCACAAAGAAAAGTTTCATTATAGCTTATTATCAAGTTTGGGTTTAGAGTCCTTATCGCTCATTTTGGGTTTGATTAGTCATTATCGCTCTCTTTGAGTTTGACTAATCATTATCGCCCATTTCGAATTCGACTTAAGAATTCATTATCACTTGTAAATGAGTTTGATTCTTTCTTTGTAATTTTTTCCATAGAAAAGTGCTTGAAAAGCTTATTTCTCGGGTTAAGTCATGCATGCTATTCCTTATTGCTTTTGGACTTAGTGGATGTAATCATCACCTTTGGAAAAAAAATTAAGAAAAGATACGAAATGAAAAGGTAATGTAAAAAGGGCTAATAAAATTGGAGTAAAAAGAGGTAAAAAAAAAATGTAATAAAATTGGGTTAGGTTCACTCGAATGTTATATTGAACCTATAGCGTCTTGAATCATTACATACTCTTTAGTAGTGCTTAATGGTTTATAAAGTAATGTCTACCCCTTCCCTTGAGGTAAATCCATGATAAAGAGGAGGTGTTGTTTGTCTTTCGTTTCATTTTTTGAGCTTTTGTCCTATCAGTTCTAAGATCATCACGCTACAAATTTGCAACAATTGATGATTTGTGAATCGAATCTACTCATCTCTTGATCATCTTCATGATAGGGAAGGGCAGAGAGGATAAACATCTTCAGAAACACTCTGTTTTTGCTCTATTTCAACTCTGTGGTAGCAGGGTATCCTCTAGAAGCAGTGGCCAGTCATTTACCATTTTGTACGGCCGACCACTTTTCAAGGTCGGCTGGCCACCCATTTGTACAGGTAGTGGCTTTTTTATAGTAGAACAGAGCAGAACCTGAGGCCAAAACAAAATAATTTTCTAACTGCAAACAGAGTAGATTCTAGCAGCAAATAGAGAGGTTTCCGGAGGATGTTCTCGGTTGTGCGCATGTAGTTCTTCATCTTCCATTCAAGTCCATTAGCTTGTAGCCTTTAGATTAATTTGTATGTTGTAATTAATTAGTTGATTTCGTTTCATTCGGACTTGTAATAATTAATTAGTGTAGTTAATTCATTTTGAGTTTGTAATAATTAGTTTAATTAAGACATTCATTCAAACCCTCTTGTGCCAGGGCTAATTTGTAACACTTGTAATATTTTGTATGTTTTCCAACCCTCATTTCTTTCTCCCTTTTATTTATATTCTTACCGTGGTAGCATTATATTTTTCGTCTCATATTATTGCCATGTGTTGTATCTATTTTTGTATGCATTGGGTTTGGTTCATCATTCTAACATTGTTATCATTTTCTACTTACTTAAATACGTACATTGTCGTATGCTTTGAGTCGATCCATATAACATATTAAAATAAACCGAACTTAATAGTTGCATTTTGTTTGCGTTGCATTAGTCACTTGCATATTATAACATGCATTTTTCTAATCATTTTCTTCTCTTTGGCTCGCCTCTGATGAGTTCTAGGTAAGCATTTTTTGCTTTAGCATATCGCATGTGTGTTTTTGTTTCCATATCAAGCATATTACCATGAGGCTAAGTGCTTATTTGAAATAACTGTTTAGATGCCTGTAGATGAAGACTATTTCGCTTAAGTTGGGATGATGTTGATTAATGTACATATGACCTTACTTTTTTAAGTAGCATGTATTTAAAACTCTTTTCAAACAAACATAAAATCAAAGCATTTCAAAGTAGGTGACGTAGTTTATACTTGTGTGCCTCACATAGTAAAGTTAGCATTAACAATTAAAACAAGAGCATATAGTGTTGATAAGAATCACATCATGATTAGTAGAGGCCGATCTTTGATCGGGTGAATGGGGTGCTCAATTCATGACCTTCCCCTTTCATACCTAAGTTCTTGAGCCAATACACTTTGGTTATGACGGACAAGTGGCCTTTGGTACGAGTCACGAGTTTCCTAAATTTCTTAAAAATATTTAGGTGGCGACTCTGAAATCTGATAATGCAGTCCATTTCTAACATCTCTGATGATAAATGGATTTTCTAAAGATTTGCCGGATTTGAACTCTTATTTGTGTTTTTTCTATTTCACATTGCACTTATGAAACCATATTCGGAATCACGGGAGTCCGAACTGTAGGTCTATCATATCCGAGGAGACTAAACCCCTTCAAGTACAGTCTTTTCCCTCATATATGAAAGGTAATAACAAGAAGTATAGCTAGGGTTTTAACTTTTTCTTGCGCCACCCATACGCATAACTTCTCTCCATTTAATTATATATATAAATGATAAGAGATTGCTTTGAGCTTTGCTGTTTTTGTACTGTTGTTCTGCTCCATTGACCTAGAAGTCACGTTAGTAAGCATAGTGAGAGGTTGTGGAGTCATTAATTGAGCCTTGACAAGGTGAGATTTCATTATGTATTTATGTACACAATACTCATTTTATATGAGTATGATTCCACAACATCATTAGTTTTTTTGTTTGATAGGTGTGCATGATGTCACCTTGGTGTGATGTCCTCATTAAGACTCCTTGTGCTTGTCTTTTCTTTACTTGTTTGTTGTATGTACAAGTCTGTGCATAATAAATTTATGCACCAACTATTACACATGAATTGATGGCATGTATATATAAACCATTTTATACTTACATCTTTGCACCAAATTATTTTGACGAAGTTTTTTTTTTTTTTTTTAATCTCTTACTGTTTGTACAGTGAAATCTAAAGATATTTTTTTCCTTCTTACTTCTTTGTGCTTTCCAAATGATTAGGTAAACCTTATTTGGTAACCAATTCCATCACCACACATTCACCTTAGTTGGTTAGTTTGACCTTTTATAGGGAGATGCCCTTATTGACCATAGGCAATTAGTTTGACTTATGTGGGAGAATGCACATATTGAGCTAGCCGCCTAAATATTGGGCCAGTAAAACAGACACTTCCACTATCACCCTTCGACCATGGGTAGGTAGTTTGACTTACGTAAGAAAATGCGCCTATTAAGCAAGCCGTCTAGATATTGGGCTAGTGAAGTAAACATTTCCACCACCACCCTTCAACCATAGACAGTTGGTTTGACATATGTGAGAGAATGTGCCTATTGAGCTAGCTGCCTAGATATTGGGCTAGTGAAGTAGACACTTCCACCACCACTCATTCGACCATAGGTGGTTAGTTTGACTTGTATGGGAGAATGTGCCTATCAAGCTAGCCGCTTGGATATTGGGTTAATGAAGTAAACACTTCCACCATCACTCATTTGACTATAGGTAGTTAGTTTGACTTATGTAGGGGAATGCGCTTATTGAGCTAGCCGCTTGAATATTGGGCTAGTGAAGTAGACACTTCCACCACCACTTATTCAACCTTAGGTAGTTAGTTTGATTGATGTGGGGAAATGTGCCTATTTGGCTAGCCGCCTGAATATTAGGCTAGTGAAGTAGATGCTTCCACTACCACTCATTCAATCCCAGGTGGTTAGTTTGACTTATGTGGGGGAATGTGCCTATCGAGCTAGCCACCTGAATATTGGGCTAGTGAAGTAGACACTTCCACCACCACCTTTTGACCCTTGATGGTTAGTTTGACTTATGTGGAGAGAATGTGCCTATTGAGCTAGCCGCTTGAATATTGGGCTAGTGAATTAGACACTTCCACCACCACTTTTTGACCCTAGGTGGTTAGTTTGAATTTTATCATGATCATATATCATATATGTCTCTCCACAACAAATGCATGTTTTGTTTATATCTTCTCTTATTTATTTATTTATTTATTTGTTTATTTGTTTGGCTTTGTCACTCAGTGATGGTGTACTTTAAGACTTTCAATAAGGGATACTTGAGCATTCTTGAGGACTCTAGTGATGCTATTGAGGAGGGAATTACTCTTCCGATTCGTCATTCTTTCCTTGGTGCTTAGGGCTTAAACCTCGAGTTAGGTGATGGTTCTTTTTATTTGATGCAATGGGCTCATGAGACTTCATGTCAACTGGTTGCAGGCTAGTTGCACTCTAGGGTTTTATTATTAAAGTCATCTAATCATGAGAAAATCGAGGATCTTAGCTTATTTTGCTATTCTTGGACGTACGGTCCAGGCCTAGAAAGTGGCATGAGGCACTATTTTCAAGGCCATAGTAGAACCTTCTTTTTGTGAAGGATATTGGGAGTGGTTGAAGGATGTACTGGGGCGACATCGTGAGGTACTACAGCTTGCGAGCATTTATGATGCAATTTATTTCTCATTGTTCTCGTATGACCGACTACATAGTGTTATGCTTGCCTTTTGTGAGCTTTGGTGTTCGTCCACTAATACCCTTCACACTTTCATATGCAAAATGTCTATTTCGCTATGGGATTTGCGTCAGCTTGGTGGACTTCTTATCAGGGGTGCAATATTTGATGAAGTGGTGCCAAATGCCTAAGAGTTGGCCGGCAATATGAGGAACAAGAATTTCCTTCTTCTTATCAGTTGCAGTTATTTATTCTTTGTTTACCATTGACTTTGTAAAGAGTCAAAGAAAATGTGGCGAGGATTACTACCTAGATAACATTTTGGTTTAAAGGGGAAGTTAGGTATCGTAAATCAACCAAGAGGGCTTCAAGGAACAAGACTCAACGTCCTAATAATACTAGCAATCCTTCTGGTATTATTAACACAACTCGGTCTCGAACTGTGCAAGGAGATAAAGTCTTTAGTGACTTGAAAATTACTAGTGCAACAAAGGGTGAAACTTATTTGTCAGCCTTTCTTGTTTGTTGGTTGTGAAAATTTATTCTACCCCATGGGGATAGTGACTTGATTAGACCTAGGGTATTTAAGGTTGTTAGTATGATGGCTCGTGGTCATTCTTTCAAATTTCTTACCATTCTCAGACTTACTAGCATCTACAAATGAATGAATAAAATTGTTTCTTTTTTTGATCCTGGAAAGTGTGACACCATCTTCCATTTCCATTATGTTTATGCTTGGTTAGTAGAGTATTTCAACACACATTTTACTATTGATTCTGCTTTGAAACCTCGGATGGCGAGATATACTGGTGAAAGGATGACCAAACATTTTGAGGAATCAGAGTCCTATGACTTATTTAAATCGTGCAAAGATATGATTTTGCTTCATTTAGCATATAGTGAGGGTAATCCCAAGGAATTGGTTGATGATGGTCATCTTTCTAACTCAGATTTGGAGTACTTCATCAACATCTACTCAAGCTATTTGACTTTGCGAAATTCGTCCACTACAGCCATTGAACTATACAGTCCTCACAGGCTTAGCAACCAATTTGGTTTTGTTCAAGCCATTCCGGATAAACTTAAGGTTCATCTTCGAGATAGTAGTTCACAGAACATTGTTCAGCATTGGGATTCTTGTGTTCATGATGATACTCATTCTGTATTGAGGTTACCAGTGCATTTTGACTTCCCATTTCATTCCACTACCAAGACTTTCTTGGAGTGGTGGTCTTAATTTTATGTAGGTTATTTCTCCAACAAAGAAGATTCTATCCCAATGAGTAAACACTCGACTTCACCGAATCAAAAGATGGTTAAAGCAAAGAAAAATGCCATTGTGTAGACACCTTATTTTTGACTGACCTCAAGACTTAGACGTCATCGTTTGGGCACTTGATGATTGTGCTTGTTTGTGCTTGGATGAATACAAGTGTAGATACTCCATTTTTTACCGTCCTTAAGACTTGGGTGCCACTGATTGTTTACTTGGTGATGAGGTGTGCAGTGCAAAGGTTCAATTTCTTCGGCAAGGAGAGAGTCAAATCCCAACTTACATCCCATTTTTGGAATAAAACTATTTTGACCAAAGATTTTAGACCTTAAAACCCTCTCTTTCAAAATATTTTTAAAATAAAGTTCCTACGATGTTCCAACGCTCGCATTTTGTTAAATGTTGCGCTTTTCGGTAAACCGGGCAAGGGCAAAGTGGAAATGAATGAAAGTGAGGTGAACTCTTCAAAAATTATTTCAAAACATCTTGGTTAGAGGTTTGGAGTTGAAGAGAAGAGGAGAGGAGAGAAAAAAGCAAGTTGGGGAAGAAGTTGTGCATGAATTGTTAAGAGAGAGACGAGCAGTCCTCGCTAAATTGGGCCTATCCACTTGTATACTTGAATTTCAGCTATGAGGCCACCACCGTTGGAAAGAAGACTTTTGGGGCTTCATTTTACACTCAAGAATATCCTAAAGCCGAGTTTGGATGGGGGAGATATGGTTGGTTAAAGTTAGGCATCAATCCAATTGAGCCGGAAATGAGCAGTCTTCACTAAAAGAGGAATATATCTGAACACACTTGGAATTTTGAGGTGAGACTGCCACCATTGGAAATCTTACTTTCGGGGCTTCATTTTAGACACAAGAATGACCTGCAAAGGAGTCTAGATGAAGGAGTTATGCCTATTTGAAGTCAGACCTGCAGAGCAGAATTTGCAGTCAGCCACAGAAGTGGCCGGTCAGCCAACAAAGTAGTAGGTCGGCCAAAAAGATGGCTAGTCAGCTAAAAATGAACCAAACTCAGATTTTTTGAAGATCTTTTCCCTCCAGCTGTTCCACACAAGCTCCAGCTGTCATGACCCGAACCCGCCCCTAAGGGTTAAGGACATAACCGGCCAGTAATCCTGAGATTACCTACGGCCTCAAACCAAACCAAACATAACTCATCAGAGTAAAGGGGCCAAACGGAAGCAAAATTTAAAACTTTGTCCATAGAGTTGTGCTTACATGTCACATCATAACAAACCATACACATACATGTTAATAACTCACTTCAAAAAATATAGTAGCATAAGGTTTTGTATAGACAGGATCATTTAAGTCTGAAATTAACCCATGAAAACTATATACAACTGATTCAAAGTCTTCGCCAACATGACAAAATATAAATACATGACAAAAGGGCGAAGATGAGTCTCGTGCGTGAGACGCAAGGGCTGACTCTTCAAAACCTTGGTTGTTCCAAACAGACTTCACTGAGGCTGGGTCTGAACCTCTCTTGGCTCACCTATAAACACATGAATGAGCGTGAGCGAAAGCCCAGTGAATAATATTAATTAAAGAAGATGCATTGGAACAACATACATCAGACGACCTTAGGCCCAATTCATATTTCTATCTAGTATATAAATAGCTATAGATCAAGTGACTTCGATTCCAAACACTTCGGACGGCCTTAGGCCCAATCCATTCATGTCAAACTAGCCTTTGGCCCATTTGTCTTTCATTCATGTCAGACTGGCCTCTGGTCCATTCATTCTTTCATTCAGATCATACTGGCCTCTGGCCCATTCGTTCTATCATTCAGATCGTACTGGCCTCTGGCCCATTCATTCTATTGTTCAAATCATACTGGCCTCTGGTCCATTCATTCATTTATGTCAGACTAGCCTTCGGCCCATCCATTCATTCATATCAAACTGGCCTTTGGCCCATTCATACTTTCATGTCAAACTGGCATTTGGCCCATTCATGCTTTCATGTCAAACTGGCTTTTGGCCCATTCATTTGGCATAGCAAACATTGTCCACCAATCAAATTGACAAACTTATAAACTTACATAGAAGTAAGAAATTAGACAATAACATTTTTCAGATATCTTTGTCAAGATATTTCTCACAGTGATCGGTTGGTTGATTTGCCCTAGAGCTTGACCCTACACATCACATAACACATTCAGGTCACAAATGATTCAATCCATTCTTTAATTCACATATTCCTTTTTAAGCTTTATTCTTATCCCTTTAACTCAATTACAATGCTTAATGCATGCCTAAGAGTACTTAGAAGTGAAAGAGAATAGAAAACGAAACACAGAATGCCTTTTTAAAATTTTCAGAAATAGGGTTCCCCCTCGAGCGTGGACTTCCCCTTTCAAGCGGACCCATGAGGTCTGTAAAAGTACTGGATGCATCAAATTTACGCTTGAGTGTGAAGTCGGGTGCTCGAGCTAAAGGTCTGTCTACATAGCTCCCCATTCGAGCGTGAACTTCTCCACTCGAGCGGACACCTTGTCTGCAAAATATACTGGGAGCTCAAATTCCACGCTCGAGCAGCGGTTCCCCCGCTCGAGCGGACATCAAATTTTTTGGAAAATCCAGAACATGTTCTTGAGCTTCAACTTGGTATTCAAAGGCTCTAAACACATAATTTCAGCTCAAACTTCACATATACATGTACTAACATGGTATAAATATCAAATTACATCATTTTGAAGCTCAATTCCACAAATTAGTCACATGAATGTCCCAAATTATACAAACTCATTTCCAACATGACAAATTCATGCATTCAACACTTACACCCCTATGAATTGTACATGCATGTAACATCTTACTCTTGTTCTCAACTTATAGGGTGCAAATGGTGATTACAAACATGAGCTTTAACCAAAATTCTACATAGATCATGTATTTCAAGCTCAACATGCGAATTCAAAGCAATTACATACATGCATGCATACATTGACCTTCAATTCAACATGATCAACTCAATTCATAGTCTAACTCACTAATTAATCTTTAATCCACAAAATTACAACTCAACTCATGAATCAAAGGGTTGATTACTCACCTAGAAGCTCAATCTCCCTAATGAATGCTTAATTCTTGAGTTCAACCTTCCAATTTCTCAAACTTGAGCCAAACACATAATTTTCCCTCTTGTTCCCTCTCTAGCCGACCCTCCCTCTCTCTCTTAGAGTTGATATCAGCCAAATGAACACAAAAAGAGAAGAATTGAGAGTGTAATGGCCCTTATATAACCCCACTAAGTCACATTAATTTAATATTAGATATTTGAGCACTTAATTGATTAATTAAATCAATTTAATCTGATCCGAATCAATTTCCAATTAAATTTCACCGTAGGCTCTAAAAATTATGCTAATCACAATGGCGTAATCAATTTCGGGTTTCGTGGCCGATAAGACCTTCAATTTAATTTCCAAAGCAGATAATCAAACAGATATTCCTACGGTGAATAGATAGAAATTCAAAGCCACATATTTTCACATAATGGCACCCAAAATCATATCAATCACATAATCACATTTATAATAAGGACCAATTAGCATAATACGAAACAGGGTTATCACACCAGCTGTCGCAATTCAGATATTTCGATCCAAGATCTTATTTTTGCTATATATAAAAGCCATGTCTCTTGTTTTGAGGAGAACATTTTTTAGCAAGTTTGGGAGCTTCTTACACTAAAATCCCTCTCTCTCTACAAAATTTTCGGAGCTAAATCTCTGCCTCTCTTTCTAGAGTTCACTCTCTCTTGCCCTTTTGTACATGAAAGCTTAGATACACCATACTTTTGCATACACATCCTTGATCAAACTTGACCACCATCGGGCTAAGATTCCTTGGGACTTTGTTTGAGCTCCAAAAGGTGGTTTTGGCTCAGATTTTGGCTGGTTTTGCTGCTGTGCTTCAAGGGTAAGCAATTCTCCCTTTCAAGCTTGTTTTTGCACACTTTCTTTATCCTCCTTTTTCCATTGTTTTGTACTATTTTGGGGCTGGTTTTGAACCATAAAAAACTCTGATTTTGAGGTTCTAAAATGGTGGTTTAAGCTTTGTTTGGCTAGGGGGTGTTTCCTCCCTTTTGCTTCTTGGCTTGTAAGGCCTTTTGAGCTATCTTTCAAGCTTTTCAAACAACTTCCTTTTGGCCTTAAAACCAATGAATTCCAAAGGAATTTCAGTGGTAGAAAACTTGTTTTGAGGTCCCAAATAGGAGGGGGTGGCCTCCCCCCCTTGTCTCTCCATGATATGCCTTGTTAGCACTATAAAGTAGCATGTTTTTATGACTTGTATTAGCTTAGTTTGAGCATGTTTTTGGCTATATTTTAACATCTTTAAACTCTATTTTTGGCTGGTTTGGTCACTCATTGCTTGCATCTTGCACTTGTAGTGTAAGCTTGCTCATTAGCCTAGTGTACTTGATGGTTTAGCCTATTAATCTAGCATGTGTATGCTCCACTCCAGCATGGTTTTTGGCTCTGATTTAGCATGTTTTAGGACTGCTTTGAGTGGTCTTGGCCTTTTGTGGCTTGTATTGCATAACTATAGTACAAGTGCCTTAACTAGCTTTGAGTTTTAAGGCCTCCAACATGCTTTGCTTAGGTTGTTTTCATGCCATAGCACCGTTTTGTATGTAATTTCAGAGCATATATCACTGTCACACTCTCACATATATCACTCTTTAAATGCTTTTGAGAGTTGTTCCTTATGCCTTGCTTGCGAGCCAACAAGAGAGCATGTTTTTCTTGTCTTTTGTGCTTCAATTCCAACATGTTTAGGCCACTGATTTGGCATGTTTTAGCTCTGTCTGGAGTTGGCTTGGTTGTTTGAGTTTTGTTTTGCATGCTTCTAGTGTAATACACTTCACTAGCTTTGACACCTTTGCCTTAAACATGTTGTACATGAGTTGTTTACATGATTTTGAGTCACTTAGCATGTTATTTCAGTGCTAAAATATGTGTCATTGAACTCCATTGTTTCAATCTTTCATTCACTTTGAAAGTGGTCTTGAGCCCCTTGTTGGCTTGAGCATGGAATTGAGGCTCTCATGCCTAATGATTTTCATCCCTTGAGGATTTCTACTAACCAAAAGCATGAGGCTTCTTTCATGTTTAAGGTGCTTGTGGCTTAGGCCATCTTTCCCATTAGAGGACTTACACATTGAACTTAACCGGTTAATGGACTAATTGGTAAGTTAAAATGAGTAAACAAGAAATGGACCAAGTAAAACATGTAAAAGATAAGCATGTTGTTTACAGTGCATTGTGTTTGGATCGGACGTTAATCCAAACACAAGCATTGTGAGATATTTCATACTTAAAGTAATGAAACGTGCCACATTTCTTAGTCGCTGTCCCCTTTGATTGTGCATAATAGGGTGGAGGCCTCTTTGAGTCTTACTTGTGCATTCACTAACATTGTGCAAGCTTGACTCTTTGTCCATCGTGTATTGAAATGCGTGATTGGTGGCTTGAAAACTGAGTACTACGCTCCTTTGAGCTTGAGAAATGATAAGGAAAGTAGTTGCAAATACACTACCATGCCTCTGTTTGTGCTCTGTTACAACAAAAAAAGAAATTTCAGGAATAAGTGGCCGATCGGCCACATGTTCTAGCCGACCGGCCACCAAGCCAGCCGACCGACCATCAATGTTGGCTGAGAGCCACCATTTCTAGCCGATCATCCCTCAGAATGTTCCTAGGGTTAAACAGAAGCAATCTGGAAGTTGGCACAATTTTCAGAAGTCCAAAGAGTGCAAACAAAGGCATTTAGATGCAAGGTAGTGGATTTCTAAGAGGACGCGACCGAGCATGCATGCTTCTTTCATCTGCAAGGCTATTTTATCGCTTTATTAGCTAATTGTAGTTAATCACATGTGCTGTAATTAATTTAGCTTAATTCATTTTGTAATATTCTAATTAGCTTAGATTAGCTAATTGATTAATTCAGTTTGTAACTAATTAGCTTAGCTAGTTATTCGACTGTGTTGTAATTAATTAGCTAGAATAGTTAATTAATTAGTTGGTTTGTAATAGTTAGCTTAATTAGCGTAGCTAGTTAGCTCTCTTTCATTCGGATCCTCCGTCGCGAGGGCAAATGTTATAATAAGTGTGCGCGTGTGTGAATGTCTTCCAACCCCCACTTCTTTCTCCTTTTTACTTATGCACTTACGATGGTTAGTTTAGGGCATATTTTGATTAGCATACCTTATGCTTGCATGCGTGCATCATTCATTTGTCTTGCATGTACCGAGCTTGGCGCATCATTCAAACTGCATTGTATTTCAATACCTATTTGAATACATGTATCAAATGTCGCATTCATAGATCATGATTAGGTAGCCGAGCCTACTTAGTTGCATTTTTGCATGTGTTGCATTAGACATTTTAACATAGTTAGGATCATGCTTGATTACTAACTAGCTCTCTGTTTTGGCTTGGAATACATTGTAAGTGTTTACGCTTTAGCATACTTGCATGTGTGTGAATGTTGTCATGATAGCATGCTTGCCATGAGGCTATTTGCTTAAGTGATTAACTGCATGAATGCCCGTGGATGAAGGCTTCATTACTTGAATTTGAACAATTCATCAAAATGTGAGTTTTAAGCCCACTTGAGAGTGGCAAATCATGTTGTTTCAAGCCCACCTTGTTTGGTGGCAAATCCGCGTTTTAGCCTACTTGCGAGTAGCATCTTCAAACCATTTTTGAAAAAAACAAACATGAGTGTTTTGTTCCAAATCAAGCGATTTAGTCTATACTTGTGTGTTGTGCGCATCACATAGTAAGTTAGCTAATAATCAAACAAGAAAACATGAGGTTTATAAAACAACATATCATGCTTAGTAGAGGCCGATCCTTTGATCGGGCGAGCGGTGGTGCTCGTTTTAGGACCTTCCCCTCTCGTACCCAAGTTCTCGAGCCGAGGTAACTTTGGTGATGACGGACACGTGGCCTTTGGCACGAGTCAGGGTTTCATAAATTTTCCAAAATGAAATATTTAGGTGGCGACTCTGAAATCTGGCAAAGCAGTCTATGTTTGGCGCTTTTTGATTAAAATTAGTTTTCCAAAACGATTTTCCGGTTTTGGACTCTTTGGTGATTTATCAGTTTTATATTCCACTTTGTGAGATTAGATTCAGAACCATGACAAAAGTCCGATCTGTACTAGCTAGAACTAAATCCGCGCCCTCTCCAAAAGGGGGGCGCACGGAGGAAGTTCCAGTGATCTACAGTTTCTGGCGACTCTGCTGGGGATTTAGAGAACTTGACTCGAACATCATGATATGTTGTTTTGTTTACACTTATATGTTTCTTTGTATTGCATTTGTATTTGGTGCGCCTAGGACACCGTGTTTGCCGTTTGCTATTCCTGAACGGTTTACCGGAGGCTTGCTTGGAAAAGCTTGCCATAAGGCTGACCGGTTACAGGCTCTGCCATGATGGGAACACAAATCTCGGTTATGCCGAGGCACCCTTTTTGACCATTCGACCTAGTTGCATATCGGAAGCCTTAGAGACTATTCCAAACTAAGACAGGTGGCTTAGCCGAATGTAGGTTGTTTGGAACCGCATGCGTGCATAGTGAAACCCTAGCCCCTGAGAAAATAGGACAAAGAAACCTTACCCCACCATAGGAGTGTTTTGGCTCTTACTTGCTTGTTATGTGCTATTAGAGTGTGTCTCTACAGGTTGTATGTATCAGTTGCAAGTTTGAGTATCGGCCTGAGGGTATCAGTTTGGTTTTGATTTTGTGCAGAATTCAGTAGAGAGCACAGTCATTCAGTTATGCTCATATCTGTTCTAGTGAAATCAGGCTGAGATGCTGCTTGTTTTCTCTTTTGCTAGGGTAGTCTTGGAACTATAGCTTCAGAAGGTTCCGATATCTCCCGGGTACTTTGGACTTGTATCGATAGACTTTGTCAAGTCAGAATTAGTTCAGAAGCAACATGTGTTTGCCTCACCCCCACCTGTTACAAGAAGAAGGAGGTTCAGGCAAAATTCACCAGTACAGTTTCTACAGCAATCACACCTCAGTTCACCAGGGTCTAGTCTGGTCTGGGAACAGTTGTTTGCATTCAGCTCAGCACGAGATCAATTACCCATTCCTATGGATCAGTATCCCCCAGCCAGTATGGAAGAACAGATGCGGTACCTGTAACAAACAATTGAGGCACTGCAACAGGACGCAGTCCATCAGGCTGAAGTCACGGCTCGTCAGGTTGAAGTCACGGCTCTTCAGGCCGAAGTGATAACCCAACTACAACAACAACAGCCACAGCTGGCTGCGGCCTCTACATCTCATGCACCTCCCACGGGTAATCCGACACCTGGAGCCACTGCCCATACTACTAATGTCCAAGAGACTCAGGGCAATCCGGCGGAGCCAATCCCAGAGCAAACCTCTAAAGTTCCTGTCTATCAAACTGAAGCTTCGTTTGAATTTGAGGTAGACACAACTGTACTTAAGGTCGATAAACTGGAAAAGTTATTCAAACGAGCACAAGGAGTGAACTCCATTATGGATTTAGAGGACGAATATACTGAATCTGCAGTTACCTTACCGGAGCAGTTCAAAATGTTGTATATCGACCGCTTCGATGGCTCTGGAGACCCCATGGTGTACCTCCACTTGTTTTCTGATATCCTGAGACCAATGGGTTTGACCCCAGCCCAGAAGTTGTCTCTCTTTGGTCGAACCATGTCTGGGATAGCCGCAATCTGGTATGCTAAATTGGAAGACTCTGTGAAATAGAACTGGGAAGAGATGGTTGTGGCCTTCATTGCTCAATACTCCTACAACACACAGATCGAGGTCACAACTCGTGATCTCGAAGTCACCCGCCAAGAGCCAAATGAGGGTTTCTCAAAGTTCGTGACGAGATGGAGAGCAAAGGCCTTAATGATGACTACAAGGCCTTCCGACAAAGATCAGATCAGGATGATTGTTCGGAATCTGCATGGTAAGTTACTGCAAAAGATGGTCGTTCTACCTCTGTTTACTTTTCTAGCCCTTCATGAAATGGGGGTTCAAATCAAGGATGCCATCGACAAGGGATCCTTGTGGAAGATAATGAGCCTTTGAAGAAGAATGTTGCTCGCAGTTCCAATGCTACTGCTGATGGTAGCCACGCTGCGAAATGCTAAGAAGTAGACACTATCAGCACTTCCCTCAATGGCCAAAAACCAACCACTTCAACTCAGTCCCAAGCCCTACATTTCCATTCTCTTTACATGAGTCTCTCTCAAACTTTGAAAAAGCTGCGAGAAAAAGGGTACCTAGAGCTTCTAGAACCTCAACCCCTTTAAATCCTCTTCCACCAAGATATGACCCAGCTAAATACTGTGTCTATCATTAACAACACAGTCATGATATAAACCGTTGCATCCGCCTCTGTCATAAGATTCAGGATCTTATTGACGAAGAGACCATAACTCCACCAAAAGGACCTCGAGCCACCACTGACTCGTCAACTTTGCATCTCAATCTAATCCATATACTGCCATCCACCTATGACCCCAATATATGCATCACCCCAGCTCATTTACCCAAGCCTGAGGTGTTCATTCCAGAAAACATGGAATTGTGCATGATGGATGCATTCGAACCCTAATCATCTCAAATCCGTGAACCCACCACTTCTGAGCTGATGAGAATGATTAAAGATCTTCAAAGAACTATGGCAGATCTGGCCTTTGGAATTTTGACTCCATCATCGACCACATCGCAAGCCAGAAGTTTCGATCCAAAAGGCTCCTCAATCTTAAGGCAAATTGCACTTGAAAAGGGCCAACCTGAAGCCATCTCAGATTTAGGTGGTGGTATGTCGACAACAACTGGGCTTCGCTCTAATATAGCAACCCGATCCTTTAACAAAGTGAAGGCAAGTGGTAAGAACAAGGTAAAGGCAGGAGTTGGTTCCCATCAACATCTTCAGTGGGCTGTTAAGGCTTTGAAAGCCGAAGGACTGAACAAACAACAAGTGCTCGCAGTTGTTGCAAAGACTGTAGATGACACTTTTGCCACACAGGATGAGAACATTCTGAATCAAAGGGCAAGCCGAAAGAAGGGTTGTCATACCAGAGACACCCCATTCAGCTCCAATCCTACACTCAGAAGAGATCATCGAACCCAGTCGACACCTGCCAACCCCTTTGCTGGTACATCCATTACTCCACCAACCTCGAGTCATCAACCCCGAGGCCAGAGAGTCTTCAATCCCCTCTACATGACCTTGTCCAAAGCTCTTCCAATCCTCGTTAGACAAGGCCATCTCAAACTCCTTGAGCCTCGGCCTCTCCCGGATCCCCTTCCAGCTAAGCATGATTCGGCCAAGTACTGTGTATTCCATCAACAAACTGGCTATGACACTAACATTTGTTTTCGCTTTCGCCATGCAATACAAGATTTGATTGACAACAAGGTCATTGTCGCGCCAGGTCCTGCAAAGTCTATCGGCACTGGACCAATGAACTTGGAGGATAATGTGATTATGTGATCGGGGGATGAACCACCTGCGGATGGTGCTTAGTTTACTCCAGATGTGGTAGATGGCACACACTGTTTTGAGCAATGTGCTAATGTTGTTTATTGTGCTTTCTGAATTGGGTATTAGGTCAGTCTTGTCGTGTTGTATTGAGTCAGTCTTTTTGTACTGAGTTAGTTGAGTCTGTCTTGTTGTATCGAGTCAGTACTGTTGTGTTGAAGTCAGGTGCTTTCGAGCGTGTTAACTCGAGCATCACTTTTTTGTTTTGTGTTTGTCTTTTACACCATTTTTTTTGAGTTTGTTTCTACCTTGGAGCCAGTTGTGCTAGAAGATCTGAATAAAATGGCAGTGCTTTTCACCTACTTTTCTGTGCCTTGAAATCATTGCATTGACCTAAATTTTTCAAAATGTTTCTAACACTGTGATGAAAACAAAGATGGAGGAATTCCTCGGGATTTATGAAAATTTGATCAATTGAGAGAAAGAGAGGCATGCTAAGCCCTTAATGAATGAGATCATGGTTGTTAATGTAAGTACTGAGAAGGATCCTGGCTTGATCCAGATTGGTTCTACACTGTCTTCACGAGCGATTAGTCGCTTTCTTAAAAGATTTCAAAAAATGTTTTGCGTGGTCCTGCGAAGACATGCGTGGAATTAATCTCGAGATTGTGCAGTATAGGATCACTCTCGGCCTCAAGATTTAACCCCTTTTGCTTTCAAACCTTGAACTCGGATTCAGAATGTTCAACGATCAAATCACAATGTGAGGCTTGTATGGCCAGATTTGAAGCAGCCCATGAATTAGGGGCAATAAGGTCTTATGACATCAAAGGAGGCCCGCTAGGCCAGATTTAAAGCAGCCCTCGAACTAGGGGCAAGAAAGTCAGATCAAGAAGGTCAGATGTGATTGAAAAAAGCTTGTAAAGCTAGGTTTGAAGCAATCCTTGAACTAGGGACAAAAATGTCAGATGTGCTCAAAGATTCAAAAGATGGGTCATTCTGTAAACTAATGAATACTGGAAAGAAAGCCAAATTCCAGCAGCTAGAAGAAGAAAATTTGTTGTTGAAGGACAATCGAGTTCCTATCCGCAACACTATGGGCAACTTCAGCCCCCATTGAATGGACTCCTACATCATCAGCAAACAACAGCCATTCTCCTGGATTCAGATGGCTTCGAGATCTCAAACCGATCAACATGGACAAAGTTAAACTTTTCTACCCTTAAGAGGCTCGCTAGGTTGAAAGCCCGGAAGGGCGACTCAGACAAAAGTTAGAGCAAGAAAAGAACAAAAATGAAAAAAATGAAGAAAATGAAAAAATGAAAAGAAGAAAAGAAAATAAAAGGAAAGGAAAGAAATGAAATGAAAAGGAAAGGAAAGAAAAACAGAGCTCGCAAGGTTGAAAACCCGGAAGGGCGGCCTTGGCAAAAGTTAAAGCGCAAAAGAAAAGCGTCAACACTCGAGTGTACCTCAACCTGGAACTACGTCAGGCCTGATTCCCATGTTTAGGATACGTAGGCAACTTCCCCCAATCATTTTTAGCCTACTTGGCTCATCCATGTTGATTGGTTTATCCTTGTTCAAACTTGGCTATCTTATCCATGTGCAAATTGGCTTGTCTTCGTTCAGATTCGGTTGTCCTATTCCGTTGGAAGATTTAGCTACAAGACAATTCAAGTTCAGATCTGAGGTTGTGCATCTCAAGAGTAAATTCTGTGTTGGTCAAGTAGTGGGCATTTGTAAAAATAGTTTTGAAAATTTTTAATAAGGTTGACTAATTTTCTCAAAAATTATTCCACTTTTTCCAAAACTGGACCATTTCTTGGACCCAAAAAAAGAAAATTTTCAGTGCTCATAACCTGACTTGCATGATTTCAAATCAGAAAATCGAACAAGTATGTTAATCTAACTCTCATATTGGTCAAAATTGTTTTAATAGAAAGCCAAAAACAAAAAATAGTCAAATAATGAACTAGGGGCACAGTCGAGTCAGGTTTTCTGTCTTTTCCCCCTTGTCACCATACTTTCCAAAAAGGGCGTCGTATTCGCCAGAAAAGGCACAACTGCAGCTAACAGCAAAGGGTCGAAAGCTCTCTCATCCTCTAAGCAGCAAGGTATCAAACTAAGTGCGAAGCACGAATTGAAAATAGAGCAGGATATTCCACTCCCTTATCCGAGAAGGTTTGGTCACATCCGAAATGGCTAAGGGCGTTATCAACCAATGTTAGTTTCAAATATGCTGCACACCTAGTCGTAGCATGACCTCTCTGTGGGAAAGCTCACTGTTGTGAGCAGAAGAATGAGAATCTAGTAGAATACTAGGGGCAAGAGCCCACGTCTTCCTGTTTATCCATCAAACACCTAGAGGAGGGATAAAAAAAGAAGAGAGGTTGAAGAATAGAGAGATGTGCGCTGAGAGGAAAAGTGCGGAAATGGCTTTTTCAGAAAACTAGAGATTAAGTGCCAGAGTGATGTGAGGATCACCAATGAGAAAGGATAGGAAACAATACTCGGAGAAACAGGTTTCTCGTGAATTGAGAGGTCTCTCATCGATGGATAGCAGAGTGTTCGTTTGTTGTGCTTGTTGTTTTTGTTTACCTCGATTCTTGTTTTGAGTCGTTTCGAGTGTCAATAGATATGTTTATGTTGTTTTACCTTTGTTTTTCCTTTGTTAAGTTGTTTTGGTTGTTTTACCTCCATTTCATCTTTGTTGAGTCGTTTTGGCTGTGGTTAGTCGTATGCTCAATACCCAGTCGAGAACTCATTTCTCAATTTCAAAAAAAATCATTTTGTGCTCAGAGTGCTGTGCCAGTCTCCACATATGTGCAAAACAGGATTTGTTCTTTCATAAAACTGTAGGGTTCAACCCAGTTCATGTGAGAACCGGAGAACCAGGACCTATCTGAAGCTATATAGGTTCCGGACTGCAAAGCAAAAGAAAATAAGGAAAATCGGAGCATCTTAGTATGTTTCACCTTCAGCAAAATCTGAGATTGCATTTCGGATGTACCTCCTCAGGCCTTGTCAATGCTCTGAAGTATGAGTATGCCTCTACTTCAAGTTCAAGATCAAGTCTACTTCAAGCCAGAATGGCAATCAAAGTGCTCTCCCCAAAAACCAGTCCCTGCCAGAGGTATCTTGGTTGTGTTTGCAATGAGTTCCTAGGAGACCAACTGCGACGGTGGAAACTAGAGTTTGAATGGCTGATGCTTAGAACGCAAAGGTTTGGAATTTTCGAGACTAAAGTCTGGTTTAAATACCAAAGGGTGTGTCCCCAGCTTGAAATCTGTATGGAAGCCCCATAGGTTGAGGTAGCAGGTATGTGCCTCGATTCTGGATACCGAACCAACCTAGTCTATCACCCCGTTGGAGAATAGGGAAAGTTGTGAATATGATCAGGAAGAAAAGTGACATCCAAAGTGTTCTACGTGAAGAACCCCTGTCAGCATTTCAAGACCTTTGTACTGTGTGTTGAAGGTAAGAGTTCGAAGAACACAAGGGGGAGATCCCCGTCAGAGTAGAGTGGTTCATCGCCACTCATCCCATGAGGTGCTTTTTAAAGCACTGCTTTGTTTGTTTATTGCATTCCTTAAACATCATACCTTGCTTGTAACATGTATCATGTCATCGCACTTATTGCATTTATGTGCATCTTGTGCTATCTTGTATCATTTATCCTTTTACGCTGGGCAGCATTTACGATCGTTGTCCCCTAGGATTTATCTCAGGTTGCGTCGAGTGCGCCCCTGATTGTTTGTTTTTGAACCTCTTCTCACGAGTTCAGCGTGGTTAGAGTGTTCCTTTTCTTACACGATTTTAACATGTTTGGAATTTATCTCAGGTTGTGTGGAACGTGCTCCTGATTGTTTGTTTTCGAAGCTCTTCTTACGAGTTCAGCGTGGTTTGAGTGTTCCTTTCCTCACACGGTTTCAGTGTGTTTGGAATTTATCTCAGGTTGCGTGGAACATGCTCCTGATTGTTTATTTTCGGACCTCTTCTCACGAGTTCAGCGTGATTAGAGTGTTCATTTCCTCACACGATTTTAGCGTGTTTGGAATTTATCTCAGGTTGCAGCGAGTGCGCCCCTGATTGTTGTTTTCGGACCTCTTCTCATGAGTTCAGCGTGGTTAGAGTGTTCCTTTCCTCACACGATTTCAACGTGTTTGGAATTTATCTGAGGTTGCGTCGAGTGCACCCCTGATTGTTATTTTCGGACCTCTTCTCACGAGTTCAGTATGGTCAGAGTGTTCCTTTCCTCACACGATTTCGGTGTGTTTGGAATTTGTTTGTCCTCCTCTCACGATTTCAGCGTGGTTGGAGTATGTCACCCTATTCATTTACTACATTATCTAATACGTCTACTGCATTGCATATAGAATATGTTGCATTCATATACTGCATTGTCCATTTATCGCTTGCATCCTTTCCATGTTAAGCTTAGTCTGGCATGTGTCCATACTTTTCGCGTTAAAGCATGGTTCTGTGATAATGTGTACGCGCCTATTCCATTAAGAGAATTGTGGTCTAAAGGTGTCGGCACCTTTTCTGTGTTAGACATGGTTTGTCTTGTGTCTATACCTTTTCTAGGTAGAAATGTAGTTTGGCCGCGCGCCTTATTCATTGCATTGTACTTTGTTTTGTTCCATTTAGCATGTAGGATCACGATCTTTACTCAGCAGATCATTCCTCACTTATATCATGCCACCCAATTACTTGTATTCTTTCTACGAAACACATAGTTCTGCTTGTGCACACACCTATCCCACTAAGAGAGTTGTGGTTTGAGGGTTCTGGCACATTTTCTATGTTAAACGTAGTTTGATTTTACATCTCCATCTCTTTATGATATTTGGGTGGTTTTGCACTGCTTGTGGGTAAATGATTCAATTACATTGCATATTATTTGCATTATTCAATTGCATTGTATATCATTTACATTGTTTTGTAATATTGTGCATCATTTTGCATCCTGCCCCTGAACTACGCTAGTTTGATTCCTTGCAAAAGGATACGTAGGCAGCCTGCAGGTTTAACCAACTATATCTGTATTTTGTTTGTTTGTCTAAGTCTTCAGCCTTGTCAAAAATGGGTCGTCTCTGGGTTTTGACATTCACTCACGTCATTTCATGACTCTGAGCTCTATCAAAGAAGGACAACTATAGACACCCCATTTTCGACCGTCTTTAAGACATGGGTGCCACTGATTGTTTACTTGGTGATGAGGTGTGCAGTGCAAAGGTTCAATTTCTTCGGCAATGAGAGAGTCAAATCCCAACCTTACACTCCATTTTTGGACTAAAACTATTTTGACCAAAGATTTTAGACCTTAAAACCCTCTCTTTCAAAATATTTTTGAAATAAAGTTCCTACGATGTTCCAACACTCGCATTTTAGTGGCCGACAGCCACTTAAAATAGCCGACCGGCCAGTTAAGGTGGCCGACAGCAACTTTTTGTGGCCGACCAGCCACCAGTGATTTTTTGTGTAAGTGTGTTCCTGTGTTAGAGCAGAGGCAATCTGGAAGTTGGTGCAATTTTCAGAGATCAAATTAGTGCAAACAGAGGCATCCAATGGCAAGGCAAGGGCATTTTCGGGTGAAGCAACTGAGCATGCGTGCATCCCTTGTCTCTCAAGGCCATTTAAATCGCTTTACTAGTTAGTCAGCGTATCTAATTATTCAATTCGTTTTGTAATATTTTAATTAGCTTAGTATGGCTAGTTATTCAATTGTGTTGTAATAATTAGCTAACTAGTATAGTTAATTAATTCGTTTTGTAATAGTTAGCTTAATTAGCATAGCTAGCTTAGCTTATTCATTCGAACCCTCCTTCGCGAGGGCATAATGTTATAATAAGCGTGCGTGTGTGTGTGCATGTCTTTTAACCCCACTTCTTTCTCCTTTTTATTTATCTGCTTTCGATGGTTAGATTAGGGACATGTTTCAATTAGCATACCTTATGCTTGCATGTTTGCATCATTCATTTGTCTTGCATGCACCAAGGCTCGACGTATCATTCAAATTCCATTGTTATTTTAATACACTTCTTTGAATACGTGTTTTCAAAGCATATTATCAAAGTGTTGCAAATACCATGATTAGGTAGCCGACCCTATTTAGTTGCATTATTGCATATGTTGCATCAGGCATCTAGTATAGTTAGGATCATGCATTATTTCTAACTAGCTTTTGTTTTGGCTTGGAGTACTCGATAAGCTTTTACACTTTAGCATACTTGCATGAGTGTAAGTGATGCCATGTTTCGCATGCTTGCCATGAGGCTATATACTTACTTGCTAAACTGTATGAATGCCTGTGGATGAAGACTTAGTTGTTTGAATTGGAAAAATTCGATGATTGTGAGTTTTAAGCCCACTTTGCGAAGTGGCAAATCATGTTTTAAGCCCACTTGAGGGTGGCAAATCCGCGATTTAGCCCATTTGAGGGTGGCAAATTCAAACTATTTTCCAAAGCAAACATGAGTTGAATTCATTCCAATTCTTGCGATCTAGTCTATACTTGATTGTGTGAGTCACATAGTAAAGCTAGATTAATAACCAGAATAAGAACACACGAGGTTTATAAAACAACATATCATGATTAGTAGAGGCCGATCTTTTGATCAGGGGAGCGGTAGTGCTCATTTCAGGACCTTTCCTTCTCATACCCAAGTTCCTGAGCCGAGACAACTTTGGTGATGACGGACACATAGCCTTTGGCACGAGTTAGGGTTTCCTAAATTTTCCAAAAAATAAAATATTTAGGTGGCGACTCTGTAATTTAGTAAAGTAGTCCAGTTTTGGCATTATTTGATTCAAAATTGATTTTTCAAAATGATTTGTTGGATTTGACTCTTTGGTGTTTATCAATCTCATATTGCACTTTGTGAGATTAGATTCAGAACCATAACAGGAGTCCGAATTGTAGGACCAATTCAAGCTACACATTGCTAAGCAAAGTTCTAATCTTAAGACCAAGGAAATGGTTCAAGGAAGTGTTGATAGGACTCTTGGTGGAGTAGCAGACAAGAACCATAGTATTGGTGATCGTAATTGGCGTCACCTAGGGAGAAACTCTTATACCTGCACTGTTGGAAGAAACACCACTACTTTTATTGATGTAGAGTCATTTTTTATCGGCTTTCCTAACACTTCTCAACCAATGGCTACCAATGTTGTACCGGTAATGACAAAATCTATTATTTGTCATTTCAATTTATTGTGTTTTTTTTTTTCTTTTTTTCTTTTTTATGACACTTCTTTAATTTGTTTTTGACAATTGCCAAATGATGACTTTGATTTGGCATTTGGCAATGAGGACATGAGATTTCTTGATGAGCTCTCAGATAATAAAGAATCAGTTCATAAACCGTCAGCCTTTGATTTAGTGATTGGTTATAAGAGTTGTCTCTTAGTTGACCCAACTCCAATTATCCAAACCTTTTTCTTGCCTACTACTCTTATATTGAGTCAAGTTGCACCTTCTGTGGCTTTTACCAATGATACAAAAAGCATGATCCTTAATGATCGCTGCTTAGTAGCTTCAATACTTGATAACCATATTAAAAACTTATTAAGCAAAACTCCTATTCAAAAAGTTCCAGCATTGGGCCCAAAGCTCCAAGAGCTTTATGATGAGCTCTCAAAGCTTCAGATGGACTATTCTCTGTTACAAAGCCAGATTGAGAAGTACGTACAAAATGCTACTACGTATATATCTATAGAATCAGAGTTTGCTTAAGGGATTACTTCAGGGCTACAAGATCAGCGTTTGGCAAATGTCAGTCAACGTGTTACTCATGCTTTAGCTCTTGAGAATGAAGGAATTGAGCAGGTTCACTCACTAAAGTCCGATTTGGGTAGCCTTTCAGCAAAGTAGGCATATTTGTTAAAGGCGTTGGAACATTTAGATAAACAATCACAACAATTAGCTACTTCAATTAGTGTTGTCAAAGCTGAAGTAGTTCAAAGGCGAGCCGTTGTTTCGACTTTGAAGGAAGAACAAGCTACAATAGAAGCAACTGAGGTGATAAGAAACAAGGATATCAAAGTCGCCAACAAATTAGAACAACCCTAAAAGTTGAGCAAGGCGAGATCCAAAATTTATCATGGTTGCCATGATTTATTTATTTATTTATTATTAGTATTATTATTTTACTTTTTTTAACGATATGTAGCTCAAAGCCAAATACTTCATTATAAAATAATTGCTCTAGTAAACACTTTATTTATGAAATAAATATTATAGTTCGAAACAAAATACTCTTATTGTAAAACACATTTGGTTTATTAATTTATTAGTCGTTCACAGTTTATACTCATGCGGATCAAGAGTAGTACAAATTTTTTTTTTTTAACAACTTTATTTCATATGGGCCAAGAGCATCATGCAGTTTATGCTCATGCGATTAGGAGCGTTACATTCTCATGGATAGTAGCAATTTACATTTAAATTTTTACGTGTCTTACTCACCGTCTGATTAATTAAGACAAATAATTTTTTCTTGATTAATCAAAATTAAGATAGTCAAAATTTTCAAATGTATGTGAGTCTTACTAAAATTATGGACCTTAATCCATTTTAAATTATGAGTCGTACCAAATAAAAAGTGAACCTATTTTGACAATTGGGTCAATTCAAAAGTGTGGAGCCCATGAAGATATTTTGTCAAAATCTAGCAGAATAATTCAAATTTCAATGCAAATTATTTCCATAAAGTAAGAGATAAATTTCTATTTTTTTGAAAATTAAAATTAAATTTGGAGTTTCGAAATTAACCATTCTCTCCTAATCCTAAATAAAGGCTCTCACTGTGGGGATGGGAACACATTTTTTTGGCAAAAGATCTTACAAGCTCCTAAGCTATCTCATGACTCTGCTAAATTCTCTCTAGAACTCTTCAAACCTAAAAGGGATAATTATCAAACACTCTAAATTTGTTTCAAGTTACAAATACAAATTTGGTTTCTCCTTTTAAAGAGATCATTTCAAGACTCGTTCGAGATCAAGCCATTCAAGCTCTTGATCAAACGTCTTTTCTCCAACTTTCTCCATTCGAAGACTTGAAGAAATTCATCAATTTGTCTAGTTCAACAAGTTTTTATAGTCGTTGTATTGCAACTATTTCGGAGATCGAATCAACGGATCTTCTATTTTATAATAGAGCAAATCTACAAAAGATTATACTCATTTATTATAATTAAATAAAATTAATTATTTATGTACTTATTTCGTACCTTAATTGCACAATATGAAATTTGTGTTTATACACTACCATGAATTGAGTGTTGCATTCGTAATTTTAAAGCCGTCAGATGCTATAATTTTGTATTTAAAGCAGAGGATCGTTTCGAATGGATTTCAACCAGTTTGGTACAGGGAAATAACGGTAGTGTAATGAATTTGAATTGATATGAAACAGTAAATGGGTTAAGTATTAAAGCAATTCTACCACGAATCTAAAAATGACACTACACAAATGTACCGAAAAAAAAAAAAAAAAACTCCCCCATGATAATACCTCCTCCAATGGACTAAAAAAAATTACAAAAATATCTTAGAGTTTGACCTTCCTAACAAAATAAATCTTAAATTTTTAATTTTATCAATTTAAACTCTAATATTTTGATTTGTTTTTAAACTAAACCATCAATCTATTTCCATTAAGCAAAATCGACAAAATATATATATATATATATATTAATCATTAAACTCAATGTTGGTGTATTTAAAATGTCTAAAATAATATTTTTTCGTCGATTTTACTAACAAAAATAGATAGATGGTTTAAATTGAAAGTAAATCTAAAGTTTAGGATTCAAATTTAAAAAAAAGTTTATAATTTAAGATTTATTTTGTTACAAGTATATCAACACTTGGGGGGGGGGGGGGAAATTGCGTGTGTAATTTTCATTCTACCCTTTGAAATTTCTTGAAATTTACTTAAAATACAAATTATTCCTATAGTTCTGAAAATTACATTCCGCGCTTTGAAATTTCTAATTTCATAATAAATAATCCTTTTATTAATAAATCATTAAGTCAATTAAATATTTTTAATGATGTAAGAAATTTATTTCAATTAATAATTCAAATAATTTTATTATTATATAAGAGATTAGTTAAAATTTTATTTTTTTAGTTAAGTCTATTAAATAAATTTTTTTGATAAGTAGATATTTATAATTTTTCAAATCATAAATAAAAATTTATATTTTAAATAAATCTCAATAAGTATTACCCACATTTTGAATGTCACTAAATTTAACACTGCACACAGTCCATCCACATCAATAAAACCATAAGCTATTTTAATCCCACATTTTGAATGAAAGATGTAATAATGGCAAATGAGCTGTCCCTTCCGAATTTTAGTTTGTTGATATTGAAAAAAAAATAGTAGGGCAAAACTAGAAGATTATAATGCTAATAATACATATATATTAATTAAAATGGATATAATTAGTAGAAAAAACCAGCTTTATTGAACCAACCGACAGAGAAGGAGAAGCAATAAGCCTGGTTATAGTTTTCTTGGCTTAGAATTGAAGAGATATGAATAGGTTTGTCAGTTAGAACCACTCTTTATCTCTCACCATATATATGTATATGTATATATATATCCACCCCCGTCCGTTGATTGGTTTGACCGGCGGCGCCACCAGGAGAGGGCCGTGGAAAAAGTCTACCACCCTCATACCGTCCTTCCACTTGTCACCCCCTCACTCTCAACTCTCACTCCTATTTCTTTCTCTCTCCTATTTCTCTCCCATCCACAACAAACCAATACTCCAACTAAAAACCAGGACTAACCCTCTTTTCACCATACAACGCTACAACTTCTGCTACAAGAACAATTTAACTCCACCCCCATTGTTCTTCCCATTCTCTCAACTCACTTTTTCATTTTTCTCTTTCCTCTTTTTCTTTTCTTTTTGTATGTTCACTATCCATGGCTCTTATGGTGGATCAACAAACAAATTTTAAGCACTTTTGTAGGATTTGCAAGAAGGGTTTTATGTGTGGGAGGGCTCTAGGAGGACACATGAGAGCTCATGGGATTGGAGATGAGATTGGAAACATCGACGATGATGACCCGGCAAGTGATTGGGAGGATAGAGGGAATGTGCCGGCGAAACAACGGATGTATGCTTTGAGGACGAACCCTAATCGGTTAAAGAGTTGTAGGGTTTGTGAGAATTGTGGGAAGGAGTTTTCGTCATGGAAATCTTTTCTTGAGCATGGAAAATGTAGCTCTGATGATGCGGAGTCCCTCGTATCCTCGCCACCGCGATCAGACTGCGGTGGCGAGGAGAGGAGGGGGTGTCAACAATGGTCAAAGAGGAAGAGATCTTTTAGGGCTAAAGTGGGAAGTTTCAATTCCATGTGTCCTTCAAGCGAAGACGATGACATTGCTGCCACATGCCTGGTTATGTTATCAAATGCTAGGGTTGACCCGTTGGCGGCAGATCAGCCAGAGGAGTCCTGCGCCTCCGCCAGCAAGGAGGAGGAGCGGCGGAATCCGGTGGCTTTTATTCCTCCGCTCTCCACGCGGACCCCACCAGAAAAGGCAAAAGGAGTTGCAAAAGGGATGTTTGAATGTAAAGCATGCAAGAAAGTATTCAGTTCCCACCAAGCATTGGGTGGCCATAGGGCAAGCCACAAGAAGGTAAAGGGCTGCTTCGCAGCCCGGCTTGATCACATCGTCGACGACGGATTAGCCGACGACGATGTGATCACTCAAGAGGAGTTCTTGCCCCCATCAAAATCCACATCAAGTTTTCTGCTCGAACACAGTCCAATTTCTCCGGTAGGCGGAGCTTCCAAGAGGAAATCAAAAGTCCATGAATGCTCAATATGTCATAGAATTTTCTCGTCAGGACAAGCATTGGGAGGGCACAAAAGGTGTCATTGGATCACTTCGAATTCGCCGGAGACTTCTTCACTCGCAAAATTCCATCAGTTTCATGATCATCATCAAATTGATCACAATCACATACATCAAAAACCTAAGTTCAGTAAATCCGACACACTTGATCTTAACCTCCCGGCGACAACAATTGCAGGTGATGATTTGACTGGAATAAGGCGCGACCCACGAAACCCGTTGAGCTTTGAAGTGTCCACTGAAATACATTTACAATCATGGATCGATGTCGATGCAGAAGGACAAAAGTATACCAATCACTGCCACCACCAACACCACCAACACAACAACGATCATAACAACGACAATGAAAACGATAACAAGAACAATAACAACAATAATAATGATAATGAAGATAATAAGAATAATAATAATAATAACAACAACAATATTGAAATGCAAAATGTGGATGATGAAGCAGATAGTAAGGTGAAATTAGCAAAATTAAGTGAGCTGAAAGACATGAACATAAGTGGTAGTTCCTCTCCATGGTTGCAGGTTGGGATTGGTTCAACAACTGGTGTGGGTGCTGCTGACCTATAAACTCTTTTTTTTTGTTTGTTTTTTTTGTTTATGAAAACATATATAAGTATATTTTTTACTATACATATTTGTAAAAGAAAACTGTAATTACACATTCATTCACATTGAACAATCACCCAAATCTTTCTTCATCTTTTATAATATTGTCACATTTTTGCTTGTAAATTTTTAATGGGTCCATGTGAACTTTCATGTGTGACCTGACCCCTGATCTCATTTCAGGCAAATGTTAATAATAAAAAATATAATTCATATTTTTCATTTTCTGATCTTTTTTGCCTCAAGAATATTTCAATTTCAATTTCAATGTAGTAGTTGAGGATGTTAGAGAATATTCAACATTGGTAGTTATTTTATTTAGTAGAAGTATAAAAATTGTTGAATTTTTCTCGGTCTATAATTTGGATTGGAGATAAATAAACAGTTCGAATTATCGAAATAAAACTTGTAATGAGCTTCCAAACAATGCTCTCTAGTCCAGATTATGGACCGGAGGGAATTCACCTCCTTAAAAAAATACAATATATATCTATTTAGGTAGTCATTTTTACATGTATATATTCTAGTCATTTCAAAATATATATATTAATTTGCATAAGAGGGAAAAGAGAAATAAAGAATGTATTAATAGTTTTATGTTTGGAAAAATTTGTAAAGGACAAAATTCCTAATTATGTGGGGAAGTTGCTAAACTTGTAAGAAATGTGAATTGGTGGCTATTTTTTTTTCAACGTACCTCATTTTGAGGACATGTTGTTTGGTTGTTTGAAACAATCACATCATTTTTTTTTTTTGTTTTGATTAATGGGCTGGCATTAGGTTGGGCAGCCCATTCGTAGGTTAAGCCTAATGAATTTTTTCTATTGGATCGAGCTAGGCCGAAACCATAAAACCAGCTAATGAACACGCTTGCAGGCTAGGCCGATGACCAGGCCAACCCACCAAAATTTGTGCATTTTTTGGTTTTTCAATTGTTTTTTTTTTTTTTTCTTTATTTTTTTAAGGAAATTTTGGTGAAAAGCTTCTCTCATTGGGCCTATTTTGTGTGAAACCCACCGAATAAAACAATGGCTCCAAAAGCTCCTCAATTAAAAAAAAATGATGAATAGACTGAAATACCCTTCTATATAAGTGGGGAAATATGAAACAATTCCACCGTTTCTCTCCCATCACTCTGTTTCATCGATTGAAAACCCTCCTCTAAATATCATCGTTCAAAAATCCTAGCATCGATTGAAAACCCTCCTCTAAGTCTCATTACTCTCTCTCTCTAACGCTACTTTGTCTTTCTACCCTTGCAACGTTACAGGTTCGTCACTTGTGCTCGAATCAAACTCTGCATTACGCTTTACTCTCTCTCTTAGACACACATTTTGCAAGTGATTTTTTCTCCTTTCTGCTAGTTTTTTGATATTATGAAATCCGTTTGGGTTTGTTTTCATTTTGAGAGTGGTGTATATGCTAAGGATTTCATGTTAAAGATGGCCGCTACTTATCCTCGTTTCGTCTTAACCCTTTGGTAATGTGTGTGTTGAATCAATGTTGCTGAAAAATTATTTATTCGAATAATTAACATATAAGATTTTGTTTGATTTATAACAAAATGTTATTTTAACAAAATATAGAGGTCAGTGTTTTAATACACTTGTTTTTTTCTTTTTCTTTTTTTCATTGTTGTATTAGGGTAAGTAGAGTTTGGGATTTTGGGTTACACTAAGGATCATCATCTGTTCTAAAATTTTTATCACTATCTTAAAATACTTTAAATTACTAAATCATGTGAGAATGTTAAAGTTTAAAAATTTTGAAAACTAATTTAAGTATTTCGGAATGGTGTATGTAGTTTTGCTTCAATTTAGTTGCTTTGATTTCTGTAGTATTTTGGTCCTGCAATTTCAATGTTTTCAATTTCACTTGCTTCGTGAATTCTGGCTGCAGTTATTGAAAATATGTATATATTTGTTTATTTTCTAGTGTATATTGTTCAGAATAAAATTTTACTTCCAACTAGAGTAAAATTTTACTTACAATGAGAGTAAAAATTTACTTATAAACAGAGTAAAATTTTATTTTAAAACTTTGCTGTTTCATTATAATGTTTTGTGCATTTTTATGCTTTCATCAATGCCTCTTGATTTCTTGTTGTATGTGTTCTCTAGCTTTTGCTCATTACATAAATGTGCATATCAATTTGTTTATGAATATATATATATATATATTTATGTATGTGAATGTGATTGTAATTATGATTGTAGTTTCGTCATTTCTCTAATTTCGGTTTGAATGTGAATTGTACATGTTAATTTCAGAATTGTGTTGCATATTGTCAAAATTGAGACAAGGTTATCCTGATTCTTGGTTTTGGAAATTTTGTAGGTGTTTTTTGTTTATTTCCTAGGGTATATTGTTTAGAGTAAAATTTTACTTCCAATCAGAATAAAATTTTACTTTCAATAAAAGTAAAGTTTTACTGTCTCATTACAATGTTTGTGCATTTTCTTTAGTGCTTATTATTTTGTTACTTTGTTGTTTAAAGTAAAATGTTACACTGTTGATATAGGGAAACTTTTTAGCGTTCTAAAATGGTAGTTACAAGAAGCAAATGTGGTGATGATCATGATGATGATTTTGAAGTTCCACCTACGGCTATACAAAATAAGAAAGTCCCTGAAAAAAAAAAAAAAAAAAAAAAGTAGTAAAGAAGTTCAATCCAATGCTAGTGATGATAAAGGCTCTAATAAAAGCAATCCAATGCCTTCAACAACAAAACCTTCGAAGTCGAATATTGTACATAAAGTAAGGAAGAGGGAGAATTATGTGAAATAATATATATCAAATGTTATTTCATTGATAAACCTAATGCGAGACACAAGATTTACTGAAAGACACATTACTGCCCTTGAGAGAACACATTTTAGGATGCCGTTTAAATCTTTTTGGAAGAAAGAAGATGTGACGTTAAAGAAGTTCAAGAAAGTTGACGATAATGTCATGAATGTGATCGAGTCTTATGACTTTCATGCAAAGGGATTCAAGCTTGAGGGAGGAGGGGAAATGTGTGACATACGGGGACAGTGACATTACTTTGATTTTTGGGATAAAATCGGGAACGAAAAAAGTAGATGTCTCATATAGGAAGAAACAAAAATCACCTTTTGTGCAGAGAAGGTTTCCTAATATGTCAAGAGTATCTGTAAAGAGTTTGCGAGAGGTATTAGGAGACGCATTGGAAGGCACAACGATAGTTGATGTTGAGGATGTTGCACGAATAATGTGTTTATTTTTTGTAACAACTTTGCTATTACCAACAACTGGTCTAACAGTTGGATAGGCTTTTGTCGCCCTTGTAAAAGATTTGAAAATGATGAATTCATATGCATAGTTGACTGCAGTTGCAACCACGTTGACTACTTCAATCCAGTCTTCATTAGGAAGTCCTAAAAATGTAATTGGATGTGTACTTCTTCTTTGGTAAGTAAATTGAACTACTTGAAATATTACGCAATCTATCTTTAGAGAATTAACTAATTTTGATTTTTTATTTTATAGTACTGGTTACGCGAGCACACTACCCTTATTCAACCTGAAGGAAAAAATTTGTGTCCAAGACTCCTTTGATGGGACTTATCTACGTTGAAGAAAAAGCTAATGAAGAGGTCATTGCAAACCCTAAAGCCCGAAGAGGTATCATCTTTCCAATCTCAGCCTTACTGGTTCACTTTGCTTAAAATTATACTTACATAATAAAATCTTACTCTTGAACAGAGTAAAAGTTTACTTTAAATCAGAGTAAAAGTTTACTTACAATCAGAGTAAACTTTTACTTTGAAACAGAGTTAAATTTTACTTACTTTTGAACATAGTAAAAGTTTATTTTAAATCAAAGTAAAAGTTTACTTACAATCAGAGTAAATTTTTATTTTGAAACAGAGTAAAAGTTTACTTTAAATCAAAGTAAAAGTTTACTTACAATCAGAGTAAACTTTTACTTTGAAACAGAGTAAAATTTTACTTACTTTACTTTTGAACAAAGTAAAAGTTTACTTTAAATCAAAGTAAAAGCTTACTCACAATCAGAATAAACTTTTATTTTGAAACAGAGTAAAAGTTTACTTTAAATCAGAGTAAAAGTTTACTTACTCTTGTGGTTAAAGTTTGTTTCATTGTTGACTTCTTTTCTTTTTCTATTTTTCAAATGCAGGTGAATCACAATGAACTGAATCCCATTTCCAGAGAAGAAATGAAACTCATTCGTAATGATGAGGAAGAAGATGCATTGGACATAGAGGAAAATTTGGAGACTAAAGAAGATGAAGATCATGTAGTTGAAGCTTTAGGAGATGATCAATCTTTGAAGGACTTCATTGATCTTGGGAAATTAGAACGAGTTCAAAAAGAAAACAAAAGGCCGAAAAGTGAAAATATGGCATTGGTTGAAGAATTGAAGAAAATGAGGGAAACAATGCAAAAAATACAAGAGGATCAGGAGGCAAAAATAAAAGAAATGATGGAAAAGATGAGCAACACAGAGAAAGAAATGGAGAAATTGAGAAAAGAGTTTGAAGTACTCGAATCTGAAAATAAACAGTTAGTTAAACAGATTGAAGAAAATGCAATTCATGCGGCTACCCAAGCTTTTGCTTCTAAAGAAATACCACATGCTAAAGGAGTAAAACAAAAGAAAAACTTTAGGATTCAAACTACATTGAAAGAAACACCTGTAGTCATAGAGCCATTGCAAACATCCATGGTCAAGAAAATCAAAATCAAGGTGAGGAAGAAAAAAAAGATGTCTGATTTTGAATGTGAGCCAAGAGAGGCAAAGAAAAAAAAGACCACAAAACAAGCAATTGAAGTGATATCAAATGAAGTGATTTGTGTTGACAACTTGCCTCTAAGCCAATCAAAGCCAGTTGAAAGGGTTTTGTTTCCAGATAAGGCTGCAATATGCAAATTACTTGATAAGAATGACAAATGTCTATTGAGTAAGATTTACAATTTAGAAATCACAGAATAAGACCATTTTAATTTTATCAAACAACAGATTTTTACTGTTATCAAATTGTAAATGGTCCGGCACAGGAAATGGAGTATATGTTACATTGCATGATGTGGATGCAATTCTGAGAGATGGTGATACTGCAAATAATGTAAGTGGTCATACAATTTTCAATGACTAGTGTTTACTTCAAAAACTAAAAATAGTTCAGTTTATCACATCCAAGTTGGCAGGAAAATCGACAAGCAACCACTCATATGGGTCAATGAGCAGGGCTTTGAACCCTAGGCCCAAGCTTAGCTGAAGTCTCATTGAAGTTGGGTTAGCCCACTTGCGGGTATTGACTTGGGCTAGCCCACTTTGATTATAAAGTGCAATTCTAGCCCGAACTCGACTAATCCCATTGTTTGTCCACCTTTAAGTCCACTAACATGGTATTATAGCTAATAATAAAACATCTCATACAATGTGAATCTCACATGTGCTGGGGCAACGACACGTCTATCTTGACGGGTCCCATGCCCCGATCAAGCAAACAAATGCTCTTATAAAAGAAAATTATTTATTTTATTTTATTTTATTTTATGTGGTTTGATTCTTTTTAAAAAAAATTAAGCGATCCTATTAAATAAGATTAAGAAAATTAATAAAACGGTGATATCATGTCAATGATATCATCATCCGGTAACATTTTGTCGTTTTGTCATTTACCTTTTCATATGTATGTGGAAAGATAATTATATTTTGAGAGTGTGACTCACCCTCTACATATAAATTTATTGTTAGTAAGTGATATCACATGTCAATAGTGACATGGTATCACCATGACACTTGCTTTTTACTCATCAAATAAGGGTGTACACCCATTGGAAAATCTATTGTTTGAGAAGTTAATCACTCTGTATTTAAAAAAAAGGGAAATTTATTAGAAAATCATTTTTCTAGTATTTGTATTCCAATTAGTTCATAAGATATTCTTATGGGAGCTTTTTTGATAAATCCACTTTCTAAGAGTTTTATTCCATCCAACCCATATTCTTTTTGACTATTCTATTAGGTCCTATTTAAGATAAGAAAACCAAAATACCCTTTTCCTCTACTTATGTTTCATTTAGTTCACATTATTTTCTTATGTTTCAATAAGTCCTATGGGTGGCATAATTACCAAAATACCCCTAATGTGAATGTTCACACCGTTAATGTAAATGTTCATATCGTCAATGTATAGGGGCCCGGCCCATGTCGATCCTCATGGGTACCTGGAAAAATTCGAGTTCGGCCGGGGCGGGCCCAGCTCATTGACAATGTAAATATTTACATTAACATGTTAACATTCACATTAATATGAGTATAAAATTGGCCCGCGTGGCGCGTGCGAACCCGCCATGACCCATATAGGCGACGGGCGGGCCGATCGGCCGATTGACAATGTGAATATTCACATTGACATGTTAACATTCACATTGATAAGAGTATAAAATTGGCCAGCGGCCCAGGGCGGGCCCGGCCCGGCTTGTTGACAATGTGAATATTCACATTGATAGGAGTGTAAAATTAGCCTGCGCCTCGTGGCTGCCCAAAACCCGCCCACGACTGGGTAGGCGACTGGCGGCCCGACCACTGTTGACAATGTGAATATTTACATTGACATGTTAACATTCACATTGATAAAAGTATAAAATTGGCCAGCGGCCCATGGCTGGCCCGGCTCGTTGACAATGTGAATATTCACATTGACATGTTAACATTCACATTGATAAGAGTGTAAAATTAGCCCGTACCTCGTGGCTGCCCGAAACCCGTCCACAGTCCGTGGGTGGCCCAGGGCGAGCCTGGCCATTTTTTTTTTAAATTCTTTTTAATTTTTTCTACCAAAATTTTATTATTTTTCACAAAAAAAGACACTAGGCCTCGGCGCGGGCTGAGCCTTGAATAGGCCTTAACTAGGCCGATGGGCTGGCCCGGGCTTCGAAGTGATAGCCTAGGCCCTAGCTTAGGGTCTTGGACTAGGCTCGACCCTAGGCCCAAACAAGCCTTTCTCGGGCCGGGTCGGGCTGGTCCACGGGCCAAAAAATTAGGCCTAGGCCCTAGCCTTGGCACAAGGGTATTCGGGCTTTAGATGGGCCGATGGATCGAGCCTTTGGTCGGGCCGGTGGGCCTGGGCCTAGCCTCGAGCTTAGGTCGAGCTAAGGCGGGCTTGGCCATTTTTTTTTAATTCTTTTTAATTTTTTCTATCAAAATTTTATTATTTTTCACAAAAAAATACATTGCGCCTCGGGCGGGCTGGGCCTCAGATCGAGCCTAGAATGGGCCTTAAGTAGGCCAATGGGCTGGGCCGGGCTTCAAAGTGATGACCTAGGCCATAACCTAGGGTCTCGGACATGCTCGGGCCCGGACTCAAACGAGCCTGCCACGGGCCGTGGGCGGGCTTCGGGCAACCCACGGGCCGCGGGCCAATTCTACATTCCTATCAATATACATTTTAACATGTCAATGTAAATATTCACATTGTCAACGGACCGAGCCGGGCCTACCCCGGGCCGCGGACAAGCTTCGGGCAGCAGGCAAATTTTACACTCCTATCAATGTTAATGTTAACATGTCAATGTGAATATTCACATTGTCACGGATCGGGCCAAGCCCGCCTCGGGCTACGGTCAGGCTTCGAACCGTCCACGAGTTGCTGACCAATTTTACATTCTTATTAATGTGAATATTAACATGTCAATGTGAATATTCACATTATCAACGAGCCGGGTTGGGCCCGCCTTGGGCCGCTGGCCAATTTTATATTCTTATCAATGTGAATATTAACATGTCAATGTGAATATTCACATTGTCAACAAGCCGGCCCAAGCCTGCCCCGGGCCGCCCACGGGCCGTGGCGCGGGTTTCCGGCAGCCACGAGACACGGGCTAATTTTACACTTCTATCAATATGAATGTTAACATGTTAATGTGAATATTCACATTGTTAACAGGCCGGGCCGGGCCCGTCCCGGGCCGCCCACGGGCCGTGGGCGAGTTTCGTATAGCCACGGAGCGCGAGCTAATTTTACACTCCTATCAATATGAATGTTAACATGTCAATGTAAATATTCACATTGTCAACGAGCGGGGCCTACCTCGGGCCGCGGGCGGGCTTTTGGTCGTCCATGGGCCGCGGGCCCATTTTATACTCTTGTCAATATGAATGTTAACATGTCAATGTGAATATCCACATTGTCAACGGGCCGGACCAAGCCTGCCGCGGGTCGCCCATGGGCCATGGGCGGGTTTCGTGCCCCCACAGGACGCGGGCCAATTTTACACTCCTATTAATGTGAATGTTAACATGTCAATATGAATATTCACATTGTCAACGGGCCGGGCCCGCCCTGTCTCGCGGGCAGGTTTCGGGCCGCCCATGGGCCAATTTTACATTTCTACCAATGTGAATTTTAAAATATGAATATTCACATCATAAAATTACTAACCGTTCAAAAAATACTTATAGGGGTATCAAAATTAAATATAAGGGCATAAATGTCCAAGAAAATAGTGTAAATCAAGAAAAAGGAATTTATGGAATAAAATTATACATACATGGGATTAAATGGGTTAAAAAATTCCTTCAAGGACTTCTTGGGTTAAAACACTTCTAAATAGGATTTATCAATAATTTTCCTTATTCTTATATTCTAATAAGTCCTATTATTTGAACATTTGATCTACCAAATCCTAATTCTCATATTTAAGGTATTTTGTGGACATTTCTACCATTACAAATATTTTTTGAATGGTTAGCAATTTGGCGATATGGACATTCATATTTTACAATGTGAATATTCACATTAACATGTTAACATTCATATTGACGGTGTGAACATTCATATCACAGAACATTCACAATGTAAATGTGAATATTATTAGGGGTATTTTGGTAACTATGTTACCCATAGGACTTATTGGAACATAAGAAAATAACGTGGACTAAATAGAATATAAGTAGGTGAAAAAGGATTTATGAAAAAGTGCCCTTTAAAAACATGAGTTTTTTTTATTTTTCCATGTTGCTTGTTTTTGGCGATTTTTTTTATAAATATTTTAAGAAATATGAGTATTTTTTTATTTTTAAATTCACTTAATCTAAATATACTTAAAATGTAAAATCTTTGTATTTGTTTTATTAAATACAAAATATACAAAAAGTTATTATGTTTTTCACAAATATTTTATATTTTAGATGCATCTAAAATAATGATTAAACAAAATCACTAAAGACAACCAAACTCACCCCGAAAAAAAAAAAAAGAATTCAAAAAAAAAAAAAAAAAGATTCAAAATCAAAGAAGTATTTTTTTTTTTTTCATTTCAACAATGCTATGTAACTTACAAAGTTTATAGAAAATTAAGGTGCCGTTTGGTAACACTTACATTTTCAGTTTTTTATTTATATTTATAAAAATTTTAAAAACTCAAATAAAAACTTGTTTGGTAAAATTTTTAATTTATAAATCAGTGGTCTCAGTTTATAAATTTGGCCAAAAATGTGTTTTTGTTTTGAGTTTTCAGTTTTTTTTACCGCCCAACACTAGCCACCACCCGTCACCATTTTCCACCACCGTCTTCCGCCGCCACCACCCACCACCCACCACCACCTGCCACCACCACTCACCACTCACCACTCGCCACTCGCCACCATCATCCACCCATCGCCACCACCCACCTGCCATTCACCCGCCACCACCTACCACCCGCCACTACCATCCACTGCCCGCCACCACCATCTGCCACCTACTTGCCATTACCACTCACCACCCACCTGCCACTACCATCTACCACCTGCCACCACCCACCACCACCAGTCACTTGCTACCCACCCACCACCACCTCCACCACCCGCCATCCGCCATCCGCCGCCCACCCGCCACCCAATCGCTACCACCTACCATCTACCACCATCACCCCACCATCACCCCACCCACCATCACCACCACCTGCCACCCACTTCCCACCACCACCACCACTACCACACACCCACCACCCGCCACCACCCACCCACCCACCACTACCACCACCCGCCACCTATCCACCACTACCCGCCATCCGCCACCCATCTACCACCACCACCCGCCACCACCCACCACTACCCGCCATCCGCCACCCAAGCCACCACCACCCACCACCACCTACCATCCGCCACCACCACCCACCCACCCACCTGCCACCACCACCTGCCGCCACCACCACCACCACCACCATCACCCACTCATTACCACCCACTACCCGCCACCGTCACCCACCCACCACCACCACCACCACCACCCACCATCCACCCTGCCACCACCACCGCTACTCGCCACCGCCACCCACTACCCACCACCACCATCCACTGCTACCACCTACCACCGCCACCCACCCACCCACCCACCACCACCACCCACCACCCGCCACCACACCACCAGCTACCCACCACCCACCGTCACCACTTTCCACCACTGTCTTCTGCCACAACTTGCCACCACTTACCATTTCTCACTCTTTTTATATTTTTAAAATTTTTTAAACATTTTGTCAATTACCAAACGCGTTTATAGTTTATGTTTTTCTAAAAATAAACAAAAAAACAAAAACAAAAATCAGTTTATAAAATTTTTGTAAATATAAACTGAAAACGTAAACGTTACCAAACACACCCTAAGTGTTTGCATTATATTTAGGTCTCGTTTGAGAACAAATCATTTTAATAACTTTTTTATTTCTTACAAAGAGATATGCAAAAAAATAAAGAGAGTGATGTGACAATTTATAATGATTTTTTGACTAAAATTTAGTCCCTTATTTTGAGTGTAACTTACATAGTTTTGATTATACATCATGCACTCAATTTTCAGGTAACTTTTCAAACTATTTATTTTGAGTTCTTTTAGTCATTTATTTTTTTCTAGAGCCAACTAAGTTTTATTTTTGGACAAATTTTGTGATACTTATAATTTGCCTCATGTGCCAATTTGATTATTGTAATTCTAATTGTATAAATTTACCCCGGGGATACTATCTGCTCAAAAGCGACACTTTAGAGCACTCCAGAAGCATGCCCTTGTCTATTAGGGACAAAAAGCACATGCCTAGGAACCCCCAACTGTGTGTGTTGATATCAATCCAATGATTCTATCACTTTAAAGGGGGTGTTTGGTGTAGCTTTTTTGGACCAACTTACAGCTTTTAGCTTTGAAAAAGCAATATTGGACTATTCGTTTCAATTTTAAAAAAGTTGTTTATGCTTCTAAGAGCTTTTTTGAGAGGAAAATAAGTTGAGAATCGGAAGCTGCTCCAGGTAGCTTCCGCAATTGAGATTATGCGGAGGGGTGTGCAATTACTTAAATGCCCTTCACAATTTTCAATTATTACAAGTGTGCCATGTATATAAACCCAAAACACTTATTTTCTTTTTCTCTCTCGCACGAACAGGAGAGGCGATTTCCGACAAACCAGGGCAATTTCCGACGACCAGAGCTCTCTCTCTCTCTCTCCTCTCCACAGTGTTGCTCTCTCTCTCTTTTTCTCTCTGGTGTTCTCTAATCGCTCGATCCAAACTAGAGTTTAAACCCTAACCATCGCGATATCTTTCTTCGCGATCAATCTGAAACCCTAGCGCCTCCAATGACGATCTTAACTTTGGCAGAGTCGGTGGCATCGCGATCTCTTCTCTCTCTCTTCTCTCTCTCTCTCTTTCTCTTTTACAATCTCACACTAATTGCGATGATGGCTAGGGTTTGACGATTGACGACTGTCGACGATGGGATGAGGAAGAAGAGAAAAGGGGGCTGCTGGCAGTAGGAGTAGGAAGGGGAGAAGGAGAGAGCTGCCGACAGCTATCGGTGGTGGGATTAGGGTTTGTAATTGAAAAAAATTAATAAATTAAAAAATAAATATAAGGGCAAACTTCCATTAATGAATATTAAGTGCATTATTAATTGGTATTTGTGTAATGAAAAAAAATTATTAATGAATAATTGGTAGTTAATGAATAATTGGTATTTTATTAATTGGTATTTAATGAATCATTTTTACAATAAATTATTTAATGGTTTAATTTTTATATAAGGGCAAACTTCCATTAATATTTTTTATATTATTAATTGGTATTGTGTAATCAAAAAAAAAAATACAATTTACTTCCACTATTGAAAAGAAATTAAACAAAATTAATAAAGAAAAAAATAATAATAAGGAGAAAAAGAAAAGAAAAAAAATAAAATGAAGAAAAAAATATATATATATTATAAATGAAATCACAAATTTTATATCTTATAAAGGCAAAAAAAACATTACACATCAGAAAACTATTTTACAACATATTCAACCAAACACTATTCTGCTAATTAAATCTATAATCTCACAGCTGTACCAAATAGGTTAACAACTTATGTTTAAAATTATAATGTATAATCTGTTAAGCCATAATTTATAATCATTTTTCTACTATTACACCAAACGGGGCTAAAATGACACCACAAACTATTTATTTAGCAGTAGCACTAAGTAGTGACACTATAGCGCATTCCAGAAGCATAGTCCATCTCTTACGAGCAAGAAATACACCTCATAGTAACCACCAAGTGTGTGCGCCAATGTCAATCCAAGATTTTCTTAGAAGTGGCACTAATTATTGACATTTTTGCATTTTGAAAGCGTAGCTCGTCGCTTACAAGCACACCGTTATAAACCCACGATCGTGCTTGATGATGTCAATTGTGATTCTATAGTTTTGAAATGATGTTAGAAACTACATGCTCAGAAGTAGCACTAATTAGTGACATTTTTGCATATCTTGGAAGTGTGGTCAAGTTTCTTACAGGAAAAAAGCACCTCAAGGAACCCCCAAAGTACATGTTCATGTAATTTATCTCCTAGGTTAATTTGGTAATTGTAATTATAATTATATCGATCCCTTGCATGATCATGTCTACACATCCCTATAGTATACTTGGGTTAATTTGGACATTGTAGTCTTAATTGTAGCAATTTTGTAAATTTTTAACTATATATCAATTTAGTTTAATTGATATCATCAATTTAGAAATTAAACAGAAATCAAAGGATAAAATAGTACATTCACTCCACAAAGTAATTGATGCTAGCAACCAATTTGAAATTGTCTATTTTCTTTCTAATGGAATATTTTATCCTTGATTTCTTTCAATTTTTAACAAATGTATCAAATGAACTAAATTGGCACAATAAAAAAAATTAAAAAGCAAAATTGATACAACTCAAGCTGCCCTAATCAAATTAAAATAAGAGACAAAATATAAGAATTATTGGTATAATTTACATTTTATTAAGTCAATGGTATAAGAACCTCTTATTACCACCTAAGACTGTCTAAATTATAAATTTAAATAAAAATTTTAATTAAATTTTAAAATTAAATTTTTATCCAAATTCATAATTCAAATATGTATAATCCCTAACTCACCTAATGGGTGCATCACCCCTGTAAAACACTTTTATGATCCTGAAAAGATCACCAGACATTAAATTTGACTTGATAAAAAGTTTGGTTAGCTAAAAGGAAATGAACATTATGCTCCATTTTGCCACTAGTACCCACTTTTTATCAATTGCTCCGCCAATTAAATTCAAATGCTTGGTAGCCAATCCATCATATTCTGAACCACCCACTAACGCTAAATTCTCAGTCACCTTGAGGCACCCTCAAAAGGGGATTTATCAATCACCATGAGACACCTTGGAACGGACGGGATAGATGAGAATTAAAATAAAGAGTAAACTACTAATAAGTATTATTTTGGAGATTTATTATTCAATAGGTTCTATTTAGAGACTTATCACCCATTAAGTCCTATTGATAAATTTATTAAGTGATAAAGATAAATTTATCAGTCTTTTATTTTTATAAATAAATTTATAGTGATAAATTTATCAGTCTCTTTGTTTTTATGAATAAATTTTTAGTGATAAATTTATCACTCTCTTATTTTTATAGTGTTAAATTTATTAGTTAGGACCTGTAGGTAAATAAGTCTAGTTAATAGGACTAATTGATAAGTACCCCTAAAATTTATCGGATTTGAATTATAAAATTATGAATTTTTTAGATTATTTGATTAGATTATATGTGTATCTCGTATTTATTTTTTTCATAAGATTAGATGTCTGAAAAAGATTATTTTTAGTGAATCTAATGTTTGGTTGAACGGACTGGATAGGTTAAATGAACAAAAGATTATTTTACCCTTTTCAATTGTTTACTAACTAATAGCAATATTAAACATATCTTTAATATTTTAATTATTTTTTGGTAGATTAAATAAAATTTTATTTTTTACTCAATTAAATAAATTTATTTTTTTTAAATTAAATAAATAAAATATCAATAAAAATATATGTTATTTTTTTAATTAAAATTTTAAATAAATTTATTTTTAAAAATAATAATAATTAAACAATGAAATTAAATAAAACATCTATTAAAATTTAAATAATTAAATTAAATAAAATATAAACAAAATTTTAAAATAAAACATCAATAAAATATATATAAAAAATTATTTTCAAAAATTAAATAAATAAAACATAAATAAAAAGTTAAACAAAATAATTTTATTTTTACATTGAGATATAATACATAATTAAACAGTTGAGGGTCAAAATAATCATTTCACATTCTATTCTCAACAGTAAATAGTCCAATGAAAATTGTCTCATACCCCCCGCTAAGATAGTATAATCTCCCATATGGGGGATAAGGACTCTAGCTGGACTCAATATCCAGTGGACTAAAAAAAAAAAAAAGAGCTTTCCGCGAATTACAATCCCAATAGTAAATAATCCCTCCCCCTTTATCCCCTCAATCAAACACAGTGTTTTAGTGTTTCACGTTTATTTATTTTTTATTTTTTTTGTGATTTTTTTTTAAATTTGAAAAAAAATTTAAATTTCTGAATTTTACTCGACTAGGCATATAAGAATAATAAAAAGATTTTAAAATTTTGAAAAAGTCGACATAAGACCAAAAATAGTGAAAAATAATTGGCTTTTTTTGCTTTTTCATCTTTTGAATTTTTTAAATATTTTTAGATTCATCTACCCAACATGAACCAAAAAGTAAATCATTTTAACATAATTTTGTAAAAATATTACTTAAGAAAATTTTAAAAAGGAAATTACACATCAGTGGCATTAGAAAAAATATTTACCAAAAAGTTGAAAATATTATAAATATTAATTATTAAAATCATAAACATTTTTATTGTAATTATTAAAAAAAATACTAATTTAGAGGGCTCCAAACACCCCAGTCTAATTGGAGGGAGAATCCTTTAAAGTGATTTTTTTTAAGAATAATTTTAAAGTAATTTTTTGAATAATAGAGATTTAATTTTATTAAAGTTGAGATTATAATAATTATTTCGCCTTCTAATTCTCAAAATTTAACTTTATCACTCTACAATCACTTTACCAAAAATCACTATAGAGATCCTGGCTCATCTAATTGTGAATAACATGAATGAACTACAAAGGATTTATATTATAAACATAGCCACCAACCTAGGAGCATAAAAATGATCCGCGGTCAGTGGGCGGCTTGAAGTTCACTTGCGGCCTGAGGTAGGCCTAGCTTGGTTAGGCTCGGTTAGGTCCAGGCCCAAGCTTAGCCTGAGATCCTAGGCTTGGGCCTGGGCCGCCATTTTGAAACCTGGCCCTATCCAGGGGTTCGGCCTGCGTATGACGGCCCGTGACCCGACCCATCAGGCCGCTCAAAGCCCAACCCAAGGCCTAGTGTAATTTTAGTGGAAACTAATAAAATTTTGATGGAAAAATTTTTAAAAAACAAAAAAAATGTTCAGGCCCACCCAAGCCTAGCCCAAGCTTGCTGGGCCGACCTGCCCAAGGCCCAAATAACCCCTAAGCCTAATTTTATGGCTCGTGGGCCAACTCGGCCTAGACCGAATTTTGGCGGGAGCCCACGAGGCGCAACATGGAAAAATTTACACCCTTACACCAACCAACATGTACGATAAGCAGAAGATTTTCTCTGATTCAAATTGGGCTTTAGTGTGTTTATTACTTGTTTCAAATTACTTATTTAAGGATTTGGACTATCTCTAGTTTGAAATCAATTGGACAGTCTAGTCTGGCTCGCTGGGCTTATTTTTTAGTCTCGTTTTGATAATTCAAACCGTTCTAAGATTCGTCGAGTACATTATCCTTACAAAAAATTAAGTTGATTAAATAATGGAAATTACTTGTTCGGATCAATTTTGTATGAATCGTTAATTTTTTCACCATCCATTTTTATATACAAAATTGACCCCAATGCATAATTTTCGTTATCCGATTGACTTAACTTTTTGCAGGAATGGTTTACTCAACAAATTCTAAAATGTAAACGGTTCGAATTATCGAAATGGGATTCAAAAGTGGGCTCAATGGGCCGAATAACACCTCTCTATCTAATTTCGAACTGGAGAGAAGCCAGTTCCTTTATTTAATTTTACATTTGGAGTAAATTAATTATAAAAAAAATTAAGTTGACCAAATTATTATAGTCACATGATTGAATCACATTTTATTTTCTAAAAACCAAGTATAATTTTAAAATTAAACCATCTATTATTTTGAAAAAAAATGAAATTTAATTACGTAGTTATAGTAATTCGATCAATTTAATTTTTTCTATGAATAATATATAAAAAATACTAAAACTCCATCTCATTTTTTTGGTCAATTATTTTATTTTTTGTTGTCCAAAAATACATGTCCACTTTGAAAACTCAAAGCTTTAAATTTAGAAGTTTCCAAAATTACCCCTTGTAATGTAATTATAAATATATTTGAAAATAAGAATAGAAGGGTATTTTTAAAATTAATTCTTTAAAATTAAAATTAAAAGTGTAATAATTGTGTTTTCTTAAAAAGTTTGAAATTTTTAAAAGGGACTATCAATATGGGATGGAAGGAGTAAACTATTCGAATTGTTGAGGTGAATCGCGTAATAAACTGACAAAGACTCAACAACACTGAATAATTAACTGGAAAGAATCTCCTCTTTTACTAGTAGGATTGTAAACGAATCGAATTGGTCATGAATAGTTACAGCTTGATTCGTTTAAATCTTATTTGAGCTTGACTCGTTTACTAGATGAATGAACTCACACTCAATTTTTAAACTCATTTATTATTTGAGCCGAACTCGAGTAGTCCCAAACTGAACTCGATAAAACTCATGAACATAAATAAAATAAATTAATATTTATTTTTAATAATATATCAAATTAGTTTTTATTAATTTATTTTATTTTTCTATTTATGTAAATTTATTAATAAGTAAATTAATTGAAATCAATTTTTTGTTTTCAAACTCAAGTTCGAACTCAAACTCAACTCATTTATATAATCGAGTTGGCTCGATTCAAGTTCAAGTTTCTCAAATATTTAACAAGTCGAGATCGAGCTTGATTATTTGAGCTTACACATGAATTTAGCTAGAACTCAACTAATTCTTAATAAACAAATTTGAACACTCAAAAGTTTGACTCAACTCGTTTTCAATCATACTTACTAGAATATGAATTCAAATTCTGACCATCACATAGATGAAATGAAGAATTTTGAGTATTTCAAAATTAATGAATAAATAGTTGTTGTACAAATTGTGTAATTTAAATAAAATAAACAAACAAATTCATACTTATAAGAAATCATGGGACTAATCATACAACTTAATGAATAGAAATACATATAACAAAACTTGAGGAAAAGAAAGAAAACCGAAACTTGTGTGATACTACAATCTATTTAAAATAGATTCGCCATCTCACCGTGGGTGCTAGAAGTATGTTGGCGACTTTCTTCCAGGACATGATAGTTTAGACCCATTAACGCAGAAGTACCTTCTGTTTAGCTATAATGAGCTGACAATGGCAACACTCTCTCACACAGGAAGAAGAATATAGAAGCAGACTGACTGTATAATATAGAAGCCAAAAATTCTGTGTAGGAATCAAGGAATATGGCCTCCCCTTTATACACAATGGAAGAGAGAGAGAAGGAGCCTCCCAGACATGATGGCTAGCAACAAATGCAACCAATTACTCCGGCAAAACTGATGGAGTAATGCACAAAACTGATGGGGAATAAGAGTGTGAGTTATACACTCTGTATACAGCCACTAAACAGACCTGGCTTAAAACGATTAGGTTGATAGGCCACCAATCCAGCCCAGCCCAAACCTATTCCAACAAACCTCGAGCCTCAAGCCTTTAGCCCAAGCCCAAGCCCAAGCCCAAGTCCTAAGATCCACGATTCACAACCCACGGATCATGGACCACGGACCCGACCCGGTCTGGTTTGGACAGGCGGGCCCCACGCGCGCGCATATTTTGTAATTTTTGCATAACCAACTTGGACCATAGTTTTGGCCCAAGCCCATCCTTAAAGCATCCATAACTCTCTTCTTTTAAAAAATTTGGATGGCCCAAAGGGCTTATACTGTTATCAAAATCTTGAGGTTTAAATACCCATTAAAGCCTTCCTCTACAATCAATGTGGGATTGGTAGTTATATACAATTCTCACTACCTCATTCATGAGGCCAACTTTATGAGATAATTTCTCATTCAATTCTTAATGGCTTTTGATCATTCTTTTTGTGGTGTAAAGATCTTGTTACAAAGAATCTAAACACATTTGATCTCATTTCAACCGATGGTTGAAACCTACTTTAATTTCATATTAAAGTCACCATAAAACCATTTTTTCCAACAATCCCCCACATGGATAAAAATTGACTGAATAAAGAAAACAGACAATGTTTACAACAAAGACTCGGAGAGAGAGGACACAGACTAAACCTACATCAGAAAAGGTAATTGTTGGCCTTGGACCTTTTGTAATGAAAGTCTATCAGATTTACTGGCTGACAATTAAACGTGATGTCTTGAACTATTCTGTCGTTTATGTAAACCAAGACAATAGATCTCACACAGGAGTTAGTCCAACCATTGTTCTTGTTCTCATTGGTATGTCTAGTATGGCTCTAGAACACTAGCTTGGTTCAATAAGTGTTTTTAAAGAATTCGGCCTTGTTAATTCTTAAATAAGAGGCCTTACTTCGCACTCACATAAGTGGCCTATATAAGGTATCTCATTATACCACAGTTGATTCTCCATCTCACTTAGGTCATTAAAAGTATTAGCTTAACCTTCCACCCCTACAGGGTATCATTGTGTAAAGGAATGAACAAAAGGATTTACCTCTTCAGTGACTCACCCATTACACACAGTCGTCCCTTTGAACCAAGATCTTAGGATCTCTAGCCAACTAGGTTAGGTTTTCCGTTCTGGTAACATTTACTAAAGGCCTTAACCTCATTCCTCTTGACGACGTTTCTACGAACTCTCGAGTTAACCATTTGGTTAGCGGATCCGCAATATTGTCCTTAGACTTTACATAGTCTAGTGAGATAACTCCATTAGAGAGTAGTTGTCATATGAAATTATGTCTACGACGGATATATCTAGACTTTTCATTATACATATTACTTTGTGCTCGTCCAATCACCGATTGGCTATCATAATGAATACAGATAGCTGGCACAGGTTTTGGCCAACATGGAATATTTTCAACGAATTGGCGAAGCCATTTAGCTTTTTCAGCTGCTTTATCAAGCAATAAACTCAAATTCTATCGTTGATCTCGGTATACACGTATACTTGGAAGATTTCCAAGACACGGCTACCCTTCCGAGGATAAACACATAGCCACTAGTGGATTTGGAGTCTTTTATATCAGATATCTAATTAGAGTCATTATACCCTTCTAGTACCGCTGGGTACCTGGTATAACACAACCCATAACCCCAAGTGTACTGCAGATAACCCAATACTCGCATAATGCCCTTCCAATGAGTAGCATTAGGATTACTCATGTATCTACTAAGCCTGCTAACAAAGTAGGCTATAAGTGGCCTTGTACAACTCATCAGATACATCAAACTCCCAATGACCCAAGAATATTCTAGCTAAGAGACACTCTCACCATTATTCTTGGTCAAATGTAGACTCAAGTCTACTAGTGTTTGTCACGACCTAAACCCACCCTATAGGTTTAGCGTCATAACTGACCAGTAATCCTCGGATTACCAAAGGCCTCTGAACTGAATAATATATATTTAGGGACTGCGGAAGCAAATATATAAAATATGCGTAGTCTATTGAGCTATGCCGACATACATGAGGCAGATAATTTAAAACTTTGCATAAAATATATATATATATATATATGACGTCATGTCTACATAAGACATGCAACACCGTACAAACATTATCAAAAGGGACTTAGCCCAGTGTATAGATACAGAAAAAAAAAAAAAAAAAAACCAAAACAAAACATGAACGTTCGTAACATGTTACACAAAATAACTTTAGCATGGTCCATAAAACTCGACTTCTATAAATGGGAACCTCTCCGGGAGGCATGGTGGCTGGTTGATCTCAAAACTTTCTAGACAGTAGCTTAGGCCTAGTTACGCGTCTGCTCACCTACACACATAAAGTCCAGTGAATAATAACAAAGTAAAAGATTAAAGGAATGATGTCCCACCGGATTCAAAAATTAGAAACAGATTCATATTCATCTTCTTATTTGAATCACATACAGAAATCAGAATTCATGCTTGTTCACATGTGATACATCCATTAGAAGTAACAAATCGAATTCAGAGCATTAAGGGTCATACTTGTCAGTTCTATAAAAGAACCTTTGGTACCGGGAACAGATAACATGCTTGCTAGTTCCAGAAAGGAACCTCCAATACTGGAAACAGTTAACATACTTGCCAGTTCCACACAAGAACCTCCAGTACTGGGAACAGATCGCATACTTTCCAGTTCCATAAAGAAACCTCCAGTACCGAGAACAGATCATATACTTGAACCACGAAATTATTGCCATGAGTGTTTGTCAGAAACTGGACAATCATTCATTGTACATAGCATAACATTTCATAAAATAGATCTTATTCCACATACAGAAAATAAATAAAGTTGAACATAGTTTTACTAAGTTATTACTTACAGATGGCTCCAAAGAAAACAACAGAGTAGACAAATCAGGTAACTTGTGGTGCGTGACCTATACAATTACAGAATGAATACATATTGAATTACACACCCGAAATTATTAATTGAGTTCTTTCTTCTTTTGGTGTGTTTATACTTCTTATCCTCATTATTATGTCTTAATTAGGGCTTAGGAATGCCTAGGATGCAATGAGGATGCCAAAACATGCTATTCAACACTTAGGCAAATATGCTAAAAACAGGGGTCTCGCTCGAGCGCAACTTCTTTCGCTCGAGCGGACGTCCAAACATGTGAGTGATCGCTTGAGCGCAACTTCCTTTGCTCGAACGGTTTGTAAACTTTGCAAAAGTATTGATTGCTTAATTTTTTCACTCGACGATCGCTTGCGTGTGAGACTGAGGTCTTCGCTCGAGTGTAACTATTGTCGCTCGAGCAGTCTGCAAAAATAGTAAACTTCTAGGAGCATGCATTTTATGCTCGAGCCAAGTTAAGGTCACTCGAGCAAAGGTGCAAAACACAGAGGGGTCGCTCAAGCGGAGAAGCAAAATCTGGAATTCCCAGATTGCTCTTCCAAGTTCACAATTCAATTTCAAAGCCACAAATCATGTTCTTTTGGGCCAAAAGCTTGAGAAAATATGTCTAAACTTGTCAAATATCATGAATTCAAAACCATTTCGCCAAATCAAGGCTCAAAAGCTTGCCAATTGCTCAAAATTTAACTTGAAACTTAAGAATATGATGTGAACATGACATGCATGAATTGACATGAACTTAAACTTTCCAAAACTTGATCAAGTAGGGTCAAATGGTAAGAAATGTGATGAATTCTCAAAACAAGATAAGATAGACAGATGCATGTGAGACTTGTGTGAAATTCAAACTCAAATTGCTATGATACATGCATGCATGCATGGAATTCATCTATTGAAGCTTAATTCTCATGGTAATTCACCTATCACATTTGATTTCTTGTAGGAACCAACTAAATTACAAACTAGGCGGTAGAAATTCTTACCTTAGAAGCTTAATTGTGTCCTAGATGTTCAAATGGTTGAGTCACTTAGGTCAACACCTTGAATTCTCTACAATTTTTCTTCCTCTCCTTAGATTTCCAAGCCCAACACTTAATCTCCCTCTCTCACTCTCACGTTTGATACTTTAAGAAGGAAGAATGAGAGTGTAAAATGTAGTCTAGAATATACATGACCCTTATATAGGCCTAATTTAAGTTGACTTAATTAATTTTGGGCTTTAACTAATCAATAAGCATAATTATTCTAATTTGATTCGTTTCGAATCAAATTTTAATTAAATCTACCATAAAATTTTCAAATTTTTAAATAACACATATACCAAGTCAATTTTTGGTTCGGATGCCGATAAGGCCCTCAATTCACAAAACAAAGTGGAAATATAAACAGATATTTCTACGATAGACAAATAGAAACACAAATAATGCAACACACATGCAATTTATTCAGAATTTCGTCTTAATTACTTATTAGATATGGTTAATCATGATTTATCGGCTAATTATAGGTCGAGGTTGTTACAGTGTCCTAGACATACTCGTATCTGATTTACCAAATTTCTCAAGTATCTTCTCAACATATTGAGATTAAGAAAGTACAATACCACCAGATGTTTTGGTAATCTTAATACCTAGAATCATATCTGCAAGACCCATATATTTCATATCAAATTTCAAGTTTAACAATCTCTTGATAGTTCTAATCATTTCATCATTACTACCAATAATGAGTATGTCATCGACATATAGACACAAAATAATATAACCTCTGTCAGTGTCTTTGACATATGCACATTTGTCACACTTATTGATTCTAAACTCAATTGACAACATAATGTTGTCAAACTTCTCATGCCATTGCTTAGGAGCTTCCTTCAAACCATATAATGACTTCACAAGCTTACAAACTTTGTTATTTTGCCATGGAGCTGAAAACTCTTCGGGTTGCTCCATGTAGATTTCTTCATCTAAATCTCCATTTAAGAAAGATGTCTTTATATCTATTTGATGTATCTCCAGACCACGTAAAGCAGCTATTACAATCACTATGTGAATAAATGTTATCCTTGTCATAGGTGAATATGAATCAAAATAATCCAGGCCTTCTCACTACCTTTATCCTTTGATAAATAGCCTAGCTTTATACGTATCAATTGACCCATCAGCCTTCATCTCTCTTCTATAGATCCACTTACTCCCCAAGGCCTTATTGTTTGGGGGTAGATCAACCAACTCCCAGGTATGGTTCTGTAAAATGAAGTCAATCTCACTCTTAATTGCTTCTTTCCCAAAAGGACTTTCAGATGAAATCACAACTTCATGGAAAGTTCAAGGTTCTCCCTCTAACATATAAGTCAAAAAGTCCATACCAAAGAACTTAGAAGTCCTAGCCTTCTTACTTCTTCTTAGCTCATCTACTACATCATCTTGATCACTGTCACTGGGATCATTTTCAAGTTCCTTCTCAAAACTTTGATCCTCTCCTCGGGTTTAGCAAGGGAACACGTTCTCAAAGAAAGACGCATTCCTTGATTCATAATGGTATTCTTGTGTATATCTGAAATATCAGACTTGTGCACAAGAAACCTATATGCACTACAATTTTATACATAACCAATGAATATACAATTCATAGTTTTCGAACCTATCCGAACCCACTTGGGTATAGGTTCCGCCACTTTGGCAAGGCACCCCACATTCGTAGGAAATTATAAGAAGACTTCTTCTTCTACTTATATGCTTGAGTCCCCTAATTTATGGCATGGTAGACTGGGTCATATAAATTTTGACTCTTTGCGTAGATTAATCAAGTTAGATCACATACCATCTTTTAAGATTAATCCGAATCACAAGTGTGAAACTTATGTAGAAGCAAAATTGACAAAGACTTCTTTTCATTCTGTTGAAAGAAGTAGCGAGCCTTTAGACTTTGTGCACAATGTTGTGTGTGACTTGAAAGTTATATAATCACGTGGTGGCAACAAATACTTCATCACTTTTGTTGATGATTGCACTAAATACTATTATATGTATTTGCTTAAAAGTAAAGATAAGGCGATTAAGAAATTTATTCTTTTCAAGAATGAAGTTAAGAATCAATTAAGCCGAAATATCAAGGAAATAAGAAGTGATCGTGGTGGTGACTATAAATCCCCGGTTGCTGAGATTTGTGCTCAAGTTGGGATTATTCACCAAATCACAGCACCTTACTCCCCTTAGTCAAATGGTGTTGCTAAGCGGAAGAATAGAATGTTAAAAGAAATGATGAATGCAATGTTAATAAGTTCTGGGTTGCCACAAAACTTATGGAGGAAAGCAATTCTCTCCGCGAATTACATTCTACATAGAATCCCTCATAAGAAAGTAGACAAGATTCCATATGAATTATGGAAAGGCCGCAAGCCTTCTTATAATTTCTTACGAATGTGGGGGTGTCTTGCAAAAGTGGTGGTACCTACACCCAAGCAAGTTAGGATAGATCCAAAAACCGTGGATTGTATATTCATTGATTATGCACAGAATAGTAGTGCATATAGGTTTCTTGTGCACAAGTTTAATATTTCAGATATCCACAAGAATACCATAATGGAGTCAAGGAATGCATCATTCTTGGAAGATGTATTTCCTTGCCAAACCCGAGGAGAGGATCAAAGTTCTGAGAAGGAATTTGAAAATGATCAAGTAGATGATCGAGATGAGGAAGTAGATAAGCCAAGAAAGAGCAAGAGGGCTAGGACTACCAAGTCCTTTGGCCCAAACTTCTTGACTTCTATGTTAGAGGGAGAACCTTGAAGTTTTTATGAAGCTGTGACTTCATCTGAAAGTCCCTTATGGAAAGAAACAATTAAGAATGAAATTGACTCCATCTAACATAACCATACTTGGGAGTTGGTTGATTTACCCCTAGGCAGTAAGGCCTTGGGGAGTAAGTGGATCTTTAGAAGAAAGATGAAAGCGGATGGGTCAATATAAAGCTAGGCTAGTTATCAAAGAATACAAGTAGCGAGAAGGCCTAGATTACTTTGATACGTATTCACCTATGACAAAGATTGTATCCATTTGCATGGTGATTGCGACAGCCACTTTACGTGGTCTGGAGATACATCTGATGGATGTAAAGATAACTTTCTTAAATGGAGATTTAAATGAATAAATCTACATAGAATAACCCGAGGGGTTTTTAGCTCCAGGAAAAAATAAAAAAGTCTGTAAACTTGTCAAGTCATTATATGGTTTGAAACAAGCGCTTAAGCAATGACATGAGAAGTTTGACAACGCTATGTTATCAAATGGGTTTACAATCAATGAGTGTGACAAGTACATATATGTTAAAGACACTGACAGAGGTTATGTCATTTTGTGTCTATACGTAGATGACATACGCATTGTTGGTAGTAATGATGAACTAATTAGAACTACCAAGAAATTGTTGAACTCTAAAGGCCTGTTTGATTCCAGGATATAAAGGATGTGATTGGATATTATATGTTGTGAGGTCCACATATCCCATGTTTGCAAAAAAAAAATTGAAGAGAATATAATATAGTATGGGATTGTATATCCCCCAAAATTGAAGAATATACAATGCCACCATCCCCCCCTTATATCATATCCCCTAGGTTGGGATATGATTTAAAATGTCCAATTTACCCTCTAGTCTATCTAATATAATATAATTTTTGAATTTAGTATAATATAACTATTGAATTGAATTGAATTTAATATAAATTTTGAGTTTAATATATTATAATATTATTGAATTTAATATAATATAATATAAATTTTGAGTTTAATATAATATAATATTATTGAATTTAATATAATTTAATATAAATTTTGAGTTTAATATAATATAATATTATCGAATTTAATTTAATATAATATAATATAAATTTTGAATTTAATATAATATAATTTTTTGATCATTATCAGGTTAACATTATTATAATATAATTTCTTTTTTGTTTGAAAAAATTATTGAATTTAATATGAATCTTTAATTATAAAAAATAATATGAATTTTTAATTTATTTATTTGCATTAGTTTTGAATTTTGAATTTGTTTATTTGCATTAGTTCCAATATGGGTATTTAAAATATATTATGAGGGCAATCTTAGAAATTACTTGTTTATATCCCACAATATATTTTGTAAAACAAACATGGATAATATATATCCAGTCTTAAATATCAAGTTAACAAACATGAATTATGGGATATATTATCCAATACATATATCTTATTCATTATATATCCTGACTAAATCCTACATCATATTATATCCTCCATTTTATATCTAGTGAAACAAACAGGGCCTAAGTTTGACATGAAAAATATGGGCCTTGTAGATGTCATTCTAGGTATTAAGATCACCAGAACATCTAATGGTATTGTACTTTCGCAGTCTCACTATGTTGAGAAGATATTTGAGAAATTTGGTAAATCAAATATAAGTGTGTCTAGGACACCGGTAGACATGAGTCTACATTTGACCAAGAATAATTGTGAAAGTGTCTCTTAACTAGAATATTCTCGGGTTATTGAAAGTTTGATCTATCTGATGAGTTGTTCAAGGCTGGATATAGCCTACTCTATTAGCAAGCTTAGTAGATACATAAGTAATCCAAATGCCACTTCTTAAAGAAGCTTTACGAGGGTGTTAGGTTATCTACACTACACCCGGGATTATAGAATGCATTATACCAGATACCCAGCGATGCTAGAAGGTTATAGTGACGCTAATTGGATATCTGATATAAAGGACTCCAAATCCACAAGTGGTTACGTGTATAACCTCGGAGGGGTAGTTGTGTCTTGAAAATCTTCCAAGCAAACTTGTATATTGAGATCAACGATGGAATCTGAGTTTATTGCTTTGGATAAAGCAATTAAAGAAGCTGAATGGCTTCGCCAGTTCGTTGAGGATATTCCACGTTGGCCAAGACCTGTACCTGTTATCTGTATTCATTATGATAGCCAATTGGCGATTGGATGGGCAGAGAGGCATATGTATAATGAAAAGTCTAGACATATCCGTCATAGACATAATTCCATACGACAACTACTCTCTAATGGAGTTGTCTCTCTAGATTATGTAAAGTCTAAGGACAACATTGTGGATCCGCTAACTCGAGAGTTAGTAGAAACGTCGTCAAGAGAAATAGGGTTAAGGCATTTAGTAATGTTACTGGAACGGAAAACCCAACCTAGTTGACTGGAGATATGAAGATCTAGGTTCAAAGGGACAACCTAATTTCGTGTAACTGGTGAGACACTGAAGAAGTAAATCCTTTTGCCCATTCCTCTGTAAAGTGATACCCTGTGGAGGTGGAAGGTTAAGCTAATACTTTTAATGACCTAACTGATATAAATAGTCAACCGTCGTATAATGAGATACCTTATATAAGTCACCTATGTGAGTGCGAAGTGGGGTCACTTCTTTAAGAATTGGTAAGGCTGAATTCTTTAAAGCCACTCACTAAACCAAGCTGGTGTTTCATGGCCATATCAGACACACCAATGAGAACAAGAACAATGGTTGGACTAACTCCTGTGTGAGGTCTATTGTCTTAGTTTACACAAACAGCAGAATAGTTCAAGACATCACGTTCACTGATCAGCCAGTAAATCCGATAGGCTTTCACTACGAAAGGTTCAAAACCAACAACTACCTTTTCTGATGTAAGGTTAGTTTATGTGCTCTCTCTCCGAGTCTTTGTTGTAAACGTTGTCCGTTTTTCTTTATTCAGTCAATTTTTATTCATGTAAGGAATTGTTGGAAAAAATGATTTTTTGATAACTTTAATGTGAAATTAAAGTAGGTCTCAACCATTAGTTGAGATGGGATTAAATGGGTTTAGATTCTTTATAACAAGGTCTTTATACTACAAAAAGAATGACTAAAAACCATTAAGAATTGAATGAGAAATTCTCTCATAAAGATGATCTCATGAATAAGGTATTGGGAATTGTGTATAACTACCAATCCCATATTGATCGTAGAGGAAAGTTTTGATGGGTATTTAAACCTCAAGATTTTGACAAGAGCATGAATCCCCTAAGGCATCCAAATTTTCCGCAGGAAGAGAGTTATGAATGCTTTAAAGATGGGCTTAGGCTAAGACTATAGCCCAAATTGGTTATGGAAAAATTGCCACATGTGCGCACTGTTTGCCCGTTCGGACCAGACCGGGCCGGGTCTGAGTCCGTGGTCCAGGATCCGTGGGTCGTGGATCATGGATCTTAGATCTTGGGCTTAGGCTTGGGCTTGAGGCTTGCTAGAATGGGTAAGGTTTGGGTAAGGCCGAATTAGTGGTCCACTAATCTAATCTTTTTGGGCCAAGTCTGTGTGTATATACAGAAAATATATCTCATATATTTTTCCCCATCAGTTTTGGTCCATTACTCCAGCAGTTTTTGCAAGAGTAATGGCCATTCGTTGCCAGCCTTCATGGGCATTAGTTGCTAGCCTTTATGGCTAGAGGCTCCTCCTCTCTCTCCTATGGTTTATAAAAGGAGACCTATCTTCTTTGGTTTTAGTACAGATTTTTTCCTTCCAAAATACATACAGTCAGTTTGCTTCTGCCTATAATTTTCTTCCTGTGTGAGAGAGTGCTGCCATTATCGGTTCACCAAAGCTATCAGAAGATGCTTTTGTGTTAGCCAATCTAAAACGTCGTATCTTGGAAGACAGAAGCCTAAGTACCTCTAGTACCCACGGTAAGGTGGCTAATCTTTTTAAAGGAGACTATTGTACCACATAGGCTTCGGTTTGTGCTTATATTCCATATTTTTGTTATATGTATTTCTGTTCATAAAGCTGTACGATGTAATCCCATGATTTATTTTCCTGTAAATCAATGTCAATTCATATGAATCTGTTTGTCTACTTGGTCTAATTTTATTTAATCTTACAATTCAGACAACAATATGTTTATATATGTTTATTTTGGATATATAAAAGCATATTACTTATCTAATTATCACCTGATGACATTCATAATTACATATATCTATTGGCCTTATTGTTGATAATCATTATAGATCCCTACTGGACCTTATATTTATCCCAATCTTTAAATTGTTTTCAGGTATGGAGTCAGATGTATTGCCAAGACAAAAGAGAATTATTTTATTGTGGATTGTAAATTGTTTATTTTGAGTGAAATGTCAATGTATTTGTAACAACCCTGACCCATGATTAACATTAATCCATGATTAATTATGTGTAAACAGTAATTAAGAAGAAGCCCTGAGTCAATTACATGTGCATTGCATCATTTTATGCTTATATCTGTTGCATGTAAAAAGATCTGTTCATGTTTTTAGTTTCGGTTTGTAATTTGAAGGCCTTATCGGCATCCGATACAGAAATTGATTCGATTTATGTGTTAATTAGAATTTTTAGAAACTTATGGTAGGTTTAATTAAAATTCAATTCAGAACGATTGAACTAGATTAATTTAATGCACATATGATTTATTTTATATAATCACCACCAAGTAAGCCTATGAGACTCCCTACATACTCCACTCATCTCCTTCTTTTATTTCTTAACACATTTTTGAGTTGCACACACACATACAAACGTGAGGGAGGGAGAGAGAGAGTAGGGAGGAAATTGTAATAACCCCGACCTCCGATTAATGCTAAACCATGATTATTTATGCGTAACAGTAATTTAGAAGGAATCCGGAATTAAATTGCATATGTATTGCATTATCTTTGTGTTTTTATCTGTTTGCCATATAAAATGATTGGCATTCGAATCAGAAATTGACTTGATTTATGTGCTAGTTAGGATTTATAGAATTTTATGGTAGGTTTAATTAAAATTCGGTTTGGAGCGATTAAATTAGATTAAATCATGTTAATTTACACTTATTTGAGTTAATTACCATTTTGCCACTTAGTGGCTTGATTGAGACCAACCTATGACACTTAGAAACACTTCTCCTCAGCCATTTTGTTTCCTTGACCAAACCGACTAGAGGAAGAGAGAGCTAGGAGAAATTGAGTTCATCAAAATTACTTGGGAAACTTGAAGAATTGAAGAGTAGATTGCACATTGGGCTTCCATTCTTGAAATTGAGGACTTGAGGTAGGAGACTCACCCTTTTAATTGTGAGTTTGAGTTGTTCTTGCATGAATCATGGTAAGGATAGTGATTTAAGGCATGAATTAGCTTAATATGTTGAATTGAGTAGGAATTCATGCATGCATGCACATTTTGGAGTTGTTCTTCATGAATTTTCACATGCATGTCCACATTTTTGTTATAGTCCATGAATTCATCATATTCTTAAGCTTAATCTTGCTTTGGATCATGTTTTGGAGCATTAGGAGTCATGAGAATCCATGCATGTTACATTTAAGTTTTGTTCTTGATGTTTTATTTGAAATTGTGTTTAATTAACTCACCCTTGGGCTTTGATTTTACAAATTGACCTTTGAAACATCTTATACTATGAGTTTACAAGTGTTTTCCAAAAAATGGGCCCAAGAGGTCGAGTTTTGAGGTGTTGAATGCTTGGTTTGAGCTTGTGAGGCAAATCTGAAAATTCTAGAATTGGCTTCCTCGCTCGAGCAAAGGATTCCACGCTCGAGCGACCATCGATTGTTCAGAGTTCTGCTCGAGCGAAGGAATGGTGGCTCGAGCATAAATTGCAAGCTCTCAGGTTTTTGGTGCACGTAGACGCACACTCGAGCGACGAGACCTACACTCGAGCAAAGAGCTGTGTCTCACGCTCGAGCGAGCATCGAGTGTAAAATTTCAACAACCAGTACTTTTGCATTTTTACAGACCGCTCGAGCCAAGGAGTCTACGCTCGAGCGACCTCTCTGTTTTAACAAGCTTGCTCAAGCGAAGGAAACTACGCTCGAGCGAGACCCCTGTTTCAGCAAGTTTTGAAAAATGTTTTCCAAGGCATCTTTGCATCCTCATTCCATCCTAGGCATTCCTAGGCCATGTTTGAGACTCCATAGTGAGGCTTTAAGGTTAGAAACATACTAAGAACCATGACGTAAGTTTTGTGCAAATTAGAATGTGCATTTCAAGTGTGTGTTCGTTATGTGTTATGTAGGTCACGTACCGCGTATCGTGTGATCAATATGCTCCGTTTGTCTGTTTCAAGGCCAACTGTGAGTAATAATTTAGTAAAGTTATGTTCAAAATGTATCTATTTTCTGTGTGATCAAACAAGACCTGTTTTCCGAAATGATATGTTCTGTACAATGAATGATTGTTCAATTTTTGATATGTATTCGTGACATCCTTAGCATCATGTGATATATGTTGGCTGTTACCCGGTATTGAAGGTTCCTTTATGGAACTTATTTCGCTCAGACTCTGTTACGTCATCGGAGGCCTGTCACGAAGGCTCACTGCTTACATTGCGGATCCGAAGGTTCTTTTATGGAACTGGTTATTCGTAACCTTACGTGTATACGTTCTGCTCTGTTCTGTTCTGTTAATTCTAATGGATGTATCACGTAAACTTAATCATGACTTATGATTTCTGTCTGTATATGATCTGGACAAATGATGGATTTGGTACAAATCTGAATTATGTTTTTTGAAGCTGTATGAACTCATTCATTGAAACCCTTTATTATATTATTATTCACTAGGCTTTCGCTCACAGTTTATATTATGTATGTAGGTGAGCTGGCACATGACCAGGGCCAGAGTTGACGACCTTCTATTCTGTTTTTGTTAGCCAACTGTTGTGCCTCCCGAGGAGGTTCCGAACGAAGCCTTATGCCATGGCTGTTTTTGTAATCATGCTAGTTTTTGTGTTTGCTCTGTACAGTCAGGTCTTGGGAAGTACATTTTATAAATACTGTGTATCCGGACTAGCATGTTTGTGTTTATATAAATAAGTTTTGAAATGTTCTAGCCCATGTATGTTATCACAGCTTGGACCTTATCTATTTTGTATTATTGCTTCCGCAGCCCCTTATTATTTGTTAATCTGTTCTGAGGCGTTTGGTAATCCACGGATTACTGGCTGGTTACGGTGCTAAACCTACAAAGGCGGGTTTGGGTTGTGACAGAGTGGTATCAGAGCACGTGTTCTACCGCATACACAGGTCCGTATGAGCTTAGGATGTCCTAGTAAGAGTTAGGGGCATTCCATCTGCATGTGTGAGTGTGTGGTAATGTAACTGAATATGAAAACTGAATGTACATTTGAATCAAATGAATTGAAGGAAACAAATAAGATTATGCCTGTGTTTATTATCATTTGATGTCTGTATAGTAAGATGGAGAATGCAAGGGGAAATGGAGAAAGTGAATCTTCAGAGGCTCGGATGGGCCGAATGGAACAGATGTTGGCAGCATTAACTGAAACCTTGACACAACAACAGAGACAACAACCTTTGCCCCCTTCGCCTCCACCGACACAAGCCGAGGCGGATAATAATGACATCATCAATCTGACACAGAAATTCATGAAAATGAAACCGCCAACGTTCTATGGTGGAATTGAACCTTTGAAAGCTGAGACGTGGTTGCTTGAGATGGAAAAATTGTATGAAGTATTTCTTTGTTCTGAAACTCAGAAAGTCCTCCTAGCCACCTACACTCTGAAAGATGAAGCCTACAGGTGGTGGTTACTGATCCGAAGTGGCAATGGAAATATGACATGGGCACAATTTAATGCTATCTTCTACGACAAGTACTTTCCCCAATGTTTCAGGGATCGGAAAGTGTCTGAATTTTAGGAACTCAAACAGGGAAGAATGTCTATAGCGGAATATGAAGCTAAATTCACCGAATTGGCACGATTTGCTCCACATATGGTGGACACTGATTACAAGAAAGCCCGAAAGTTTGAAGGTGGACTGGATTTAGAGGTGTTTGATCGAGTAGGCGTCCTGAAATTGCCTACTTATGTGGAATTTCTAGACAGAGCCTTAATGGCAAAGGCCACCCTAGCTGCCATGAAACAAAGTAAAGCCCCAGCAACTATAACAACTGAATGGAGAGGAAAAAGATCCGGGTTGGGTTTTAAAAGAGGCCGGTCCTTTGTCAGTAAGAAGCAAAACACAGGAACTTCGAACAGCTCGAGTCAGAGTAGTGGGTCTATTCCGGTCTGTTCTGATTGTGGTAAAAGGCACAGGGGTGTGTACTACCGAGCATCCGGTGTTTGTTTTCGGTGTGGCCAGCCAGGTCATGTAGTGAAAGATTGCCCGCTCAGGTTTGAGACTACTAGCCGTCCTGCAGCAAGTTCAGCGGGATCCGCTTATGTGGCCAAAACTAATGCCAAAGCCAATACTGGAAAAGAACCTCTAAGACAAGGCCGAGTGTTTGCCTTAGTGCCCGGTGACGTACCGAACACCTATATTGTGGTGTCAAGTACACTCCCTATATGTTCTCAAAATGCATGTGTACTGATAGATTCTAGTTCTACACATTCCTTTGTATCGCATGCTTTTTCTCGAAAATTGACTAGACCATTAAAACTTATGACCTATGTGTTAGCTGTATCTACGCCGTCTGGGGATTCTATGATGTGTACTCATGTTTATCCAGCATGCGATGTTATGATTGGCGATATGATGTTATATGTGGACTTATTACCCTTGGACATTAATCATTTTGATTGTATTTTGGGGATGGACTGGTTGACTAAATACTGTGCTACCATTGACTGTGCAAATAAAATTGTTGTATTTAGACCACCGGGTATGCCTGAATTTACTTTTATTGGGAATGGGGTAATTCCTCCCCCATATTTGATTTCGGCTATGAAAGCTGTAAAACTCCTTAGGAATGGATGTAGGGGTTATCTGTGTTGTGTACTGACTGCACCATCTAAGAATGATACTGTAGAAACAATTCCTATTACTTGTGAATTTCCCGATATGTTTTCGATTGACCTACCTGGGGACTTAGTTGATAGAGAAATTGAATTCACTATTGAGGTGTTTCCAGGGACACAACCTATTTCCAAGACTCCCTATAGAATGTCTACCTCTGAATTGAAAGAATTGAAAACCCAACTTCAGGAACTGTTGAATAAGAAATTTATCCGTCCGAGCACTTCACCTTGGGGTGCTCCAGTCCTGTTTGTTAAAAAGAAAGATGGATCTCTGAGGCTATGTATAGACTACCGAGAACTGAACAAAGTGACTATTAAGAATAAATAGCCTCTGCCCCAAATAGATGACTTGTTTGATCAACTTCAGGGTGCCTAAGTGTTTTCCAAAATTGACCTCAGGTCCGGGTATCATCAATTAAAGGTTAAAGCTAAGGACATAGAGAAAATTGCATTCCGAACTAGATATGGACATTATGAATTTTTAGTAATGCCGTTTGGGATGACCAATGCACCTGCAGCTTTCATAGATCTTATGAATAGGGTGTTTAAATCATATCTAGATGACTTCATTGTTGTATTTATTGATGACATTTTGATTTATTCTAAAGGCAGGGAAGAACATAAGAACCATCTGAGGACCACCTTGCAAATTTTAAGAGAAAATAAATTGTATGCTAAATTGTCCAAGTGTGAATTCTGGCTTGACAATGTGACATTTTTGGGACATGTAATCATCAAGGATGGAGTTTCTGTTGACACTCAAAAAATTGAAGCTATCGTGGATTGGCCTAGACCGACAAATGTGAGAAAAGTCCGAAGTTTTCTAGGACTTGCAGGTTACTACCGGAGGTTTGTGAGAGACTTTTCCAAGCTTGCCATACCATTGACTCAGTTAACTCAGAAAAATGTGCCATTTGACTGGAATGAACAAAGAGAGGCAGCTTTCCAAAAGTTGAAAACCAAGTTAGTGACTGCACCAATCTTAACCTTGCCTAATGGTACTGATGGGTTTCAAGTGTACAGTGATGCTTCCTATAAAGACTTGGAGTGTGTACTAATGCAAAACGGAAGGGTGATTGCCTATGCTTCTCGACAACTTCGACCTCATGAAAAGAATTACCCAACACATGATCTTGAATTAGCGGCTGTGGTGTTTGCTTTGAAAATATGGCGCCATTATTTGTATGGGGTAACTTGCGAGGTGTATACAGACCATAAAAGTTTGAAATATTTCTTCACCCAAAAGGAATTGAACATGAGACAGAGACGATGGTTAGAACTAATCAAGGATTGTGATTTGCAAATCTTGTATCATCCAGGAAAGGCTAATACCGTAGCGGATGCCTTGAGCCGAAAATCCAGTGCGAAATTTGTCATGTTTGCTATCTAATCGAAAAGAATTGTTGACTGACCTAGAACAAGATGGGCTATTAATTGCTATTGCCGCTCAACCTACAATTCTTGACGAAATCAAACAGAAACAGTGCGAAGATGAATACTTGAAAAAGATTACGGAGGAATTAGATTCAAAGCCGAGGCCAGGATTTGTGTTTGAGAATGATGTGCTGAAATTTCAGAACCGTCTTTGTGTGCCCGATTGTTATGATTTGAGAAAACGTGTTATCACCGAAGCTCACAGTAGTAAATTTGCTATGCATCCGGGGAACACAAAGATGTATCATAATTTGAAACAGAATTTTTGGTGGCCTGGAATGAAACGGAGTATTGTAAACTATGTGGCTAGATGCCAACAGTGCCAACAGGTTAAAGCTGAACATCAACGACCCGCTGGTTTGCTACAACCACTCCCAACACCGGAATGGAAATGGGAGCACATTACCATGGACTTCATTGTGGGATTGCCTCATTCTTCTCGAGGTATGGACTCTATCTAGGTTATAGTTGACCGTTTAACTAAGTCTGTCCATTTTCTGCCTGTCAAAACTATTTATAACGCTGATAAATTGGCCAATATCTATATGACTAAAATTGTGAGATTGCATGGAGTGTCAGTATCTATTGTGTCTGACAGGGACTCAAAGTTTGTATCGAGATTTTAACAGAGTTTGCAACAGGCTTTGGGGACTGAATTGAGACTGAGCAGTGCCTATCACCCACAGACAGATGGCCAAACTGAATGAACGAACCAAACTCTGGAGGATATGCTCAGAATGTGTGTGTTAGACTTCCAAGGGAATTGGAAGACCTACTTGCCATTAGCTGAATTTGTGTACAACAACAGTTACCATTCAAGCATTGGAATGACTCCTTACGAAGCTTTGTATGGAAGACAATGTTGTTCTCCGATATGTTGGGCTGAAGTAGGTGATAGACCTTTGTTGGGACTGGAACTTGTGTAAGAAACAACCGAGAAAGTGAAATCGACATGAAGAAGATCTCTAAAAGCTATATGCCGATGTTCGAAGAAGAGAAGGAATATGAAGTTGGGGACCACGTGTTTATAAAGGTGACCCCGATGAAGGGTCAAACTCGATTTGGTGTTAAAGGAAAATTGGCGCCCAGATATATTGGACCTTATGAAGTCTTCGAAAAGATTAATCCGGTGTCGTATCGGGTAGCCTTACCTCCAGTAATGGAACACATGCATAACATCTTTCATGTATCGATGATACGAGAATATTTGAAGGATTCATTCCACATCATCAAACCGACACATGTGCTTTTGAAAGATGACTACACTTATGAGGAAAGACCTATCCAGATTATGAATCGCCGGATCTAAAAGTTGAGAAATAAAGAAATATCGTTGGTAAAAGTTGATTGGCAAAACCACGGAGGAACCTATGCGACTTGGGAAACCGAGGAAGACATGATGAAGAGATATCCGGATTTGTTCTCTTTGGATCCAATGTTGATTCCGAATGAAGGTAATTCGAGTTTGGAGGACCAAACTCTTTTAAGGGAGGAAGACTGTAAAAACCACGACCTCCGATTAATGTTAAACCATGATTATTTATGCCTAACAGTAATTTAGAAGGAATCCGGAATTAAATTGCAAATGTATTGCATTATCTTTGTGTTTTTATCTGTTTGCCATATAAAATGATCTGTGCATGTGTCGACTTTGAACTACGAATTGGAAGCCTTATTGGCATTCAAATCAGAAATTGACTTGATTTATGCGCTAGTTAGGATTTATAGAATTTTATGGTAGGTTTAATTAAAATTCGATTTGGAGCGATTAAATTAAATTAAATCATGTTAATTTACACTTATTTGAGTTAATTACCATTTTACCACTTAGTGGCTTGATTGAGACCAACCTATGACACTTAGAAACACTTCTCCTCAGCCATTTTGTTTCCTTGACCAAACCGACTAGAGGGAGAGAGAGCTAGGAGAAATTGAGTTCATCAAAATTACTTGGGAAACTTGAAGAATTGAAGAGTAGATTGCACATTGGGCTTCCATTCTTGAAATTAAGGACTTGAGGTAGGAGACTCACCATTTTAATTGTGAGTTTGAGTTGTTCTTGCATGAATCATGGTAAGGATAGTGATTTAAGGCATGAATTAGCTTAATATGTTGAATTGAGTAGGAATTCATGCATGCATGCACATTTTGGAGTTGTTCTTCATGAATTTTCACATGGATGTCCACATTTTTGTTATAGTCCATGAATTCATCCTATTTTTTAGCTTAATCTTGCTTTGGATCATGTTTTGGAGCATTATGAGTCATGAGAATCCATGCATGTTACATTTAAGTTTTGTTCTTGATGTTTTATTTGAAATTGTGTTTAATTAACTCACCCTTGGGCTTTGATTTTACAAATTGACCTTTGAAACATCTTATACTATGAGTTTACAAGTGTTTTCCAAAAAATGGCCCCAAGAGGTCGAGTTTTGAGGTGTTGAATGCTTGGTTTGAGCTTGGGTGGCAAATCTGGAAATTCCAGAATTTGGCTTCCTCGCTCGAGCGAAGGATTCCACGCTCGAGCGACCATCCTTTGTTCAGAGCTCCGCTCGAGCGAAGGAATGGTGGCTCGAGCGTAAATTGCAAGCTCTCAGGTTTTTGGTGCACGCAGACGCACGCTCGAGCGATGAGACCTACACTCAAGCAAAAAGCTGTGTCTCACGCTCGAGCGAGTATCGAGCGTAAAATTTCAACAACCAATACTTTTGCATTTTTACAGACTGCTTGAGCGAACGAGTCTACGCTCGAGCGATCCCTCTATTTTGACAAGTTCGCTCGAGCGAAGAAAGCTACGCTCGAGCGAAACCCCTGTTTCAGCAAGTTTTGAAAAATATTTTCCAAGGCATATTTGCATCCTCATTCCATCCTAGGAATTCCTAGGCCATGTTTAAGACTCTATAGTGAGGCTTTAAGGTTAGAAACACACTAAGAACCATGACGTAAGTTTTGTGCAAATTAGAATGTGCGTTTCAAGTGTGTGTCCGTTATGTATTATGTAGGTCACGTGCCGCGTATCGTGTGATCAATTTGCTCCATCTGTCTGTTTCAAGGCCAACTGTGAGTAATAATTTAGTAAAGTTATGTTCAAACTGTATCTATTTTCTGTGTGATCAAACAAGACCTGTTTTCCGAAATGATATGTTCTGTACAATGAATGATTGTTCAATTTCTGATATGTATTCGTGACATCCTTAGCATCATGTGATATATGTTGGCTGTTACCCAGTATCGGAGGTTCCTTTATGGAACTTATTTCTATCTGCACTCTGTTACCCGTACCGGAGGCCCTGTCACGGGGGCTCAGCTTCTGTTTTGTTACTCGGATCCGGAGGTTCCTTTATGGAACTGGTTATTCATAACCTTTCGTGTAAATGTTCTATTCTATTCTGTTCTGTTAATGCTAATGAATGTATCACGTAAACTTAATCATGACTTATGATTTATGTCTGTATATGATCTGGACAAATGATGAATTTGGTACAAATCTGAATTATGTTTTCTGAAGCTGTACGAACTCATTCATTGAAACCCTTTACTCTATTATTCACTGAGCTTTCGCTCACGGTTTATATTATGTATGTAGGTGAGCCGGCACATGACCAGGGCCTATTCTGTTTTTGTCAGCCAACTGTTGTGCCTCCCGAGGAGGCTCCGAACGAAGCCTTATGCCATGGTTGTTTTTGTAATCATGCTAGTTTTTGTGTTTGCTCTGTACAGTCAGGTCTTGGGAAGTACATTCTGTAAATACTGTGTATCCGGACTAGCATGTTTGTGTTTATATAAATAAGGTTTGAAATGTTCTGTCCCACATACGTTATCACAGCTCATTGGACCTTGTCTATTTTATATTATTGCTTCCTCAGCCCCTCATTATTTGCTAATCTGTTCTAAGGCCTTTGGTAATCCACGGATTACTGGCCGGTTATGGTGCTAAACCTACAGGGGCGGGTTTGGGTCGTGACAGAAATCAAACTTATCAAGAGAATTGCTTGAGATTTAGAGGAATTGAAGAGGACTTGGAGGATTAAGCTACCACACTTGTGAAATCAAGACTTATGGTAGAAATCCACCATCTTAATTGTGTAATTGAGTTAATTCATCTATGAATTCAAGTGAATTGGGCAATGAGATGTAATAATCAAGCTTAAAAAGTATGTCAGAAAACCAATTCATGCATGCATGTACATTTCAATGCATTGAGAGCATGTTACTAGGAATTTCCCTCATGCATGTTTGAAATTCATCTTAATTTAGGGAAATTATCAAGTTTCAAGTTGTATTGCAGCACTTGATCATGTTTTGAGAAGCTTTGGTTCAAAGAATTGCATGCATGTCATGTTCATGGTTTATTCTTGAGTTTCAAGTTGAATTTTGTTCAATTTGCATATCTTTGGGCCATGATTTCTTGAAATGATCTTTAATCCATGCTATTTTAAGGGTCTTCATGTATTTTCTCAAGTTTTGGCCAAGAAAAATGAAGTTTGATGCTTTGAAGGTTGAGTTCAAACTTGAAGATCAAATCTGGAAATTCTAGAAATTTGATCCACGCTCAAACGGGGGACTTCACGCTCGAGCGAGCACTCTGAGTACGTGCACTTCCGCTCGAGCGACGTGAGTCACGCTCGAGCATGAAATGCATGTATCCAGAAGTTCATATGTTTTACAGTCCGCTCGAGCGAGGGACATCTCGCTCGAGCGAAGGTCTGAGTCTCACGCTTGAGCGAAGGTCAAGCTTCTGACGATTGTGAAATTCATGCATCCAGTACTTTTGCTAAAATTTACAGTCCACTCGAGCGAGGGAAGTCACGCTCGAGCGAACTTTCACTTTTTCCATGTCCGCTCGAGCAAGGAAATCCACGCTCGAGCGTGGACCCTATTTCCAGCAAGTTTTGAAAGATGTTTCCAAGTGCATTTTTGCATCCTCATTCCATCCTAGGCATTCATCGTCCATGATTAAGACCCCATAATGAGAATAATGAGGTAGAAGCACACCAAAACAAGTAAGGGCTAAGTCATCATTTATGGGTGTGTAATTCGAAATATGTTCGTTTTGTAACTATGTAGGTCAAGTGCCACAAGGAAGTTGAATTGCCTACTTGCAACACCTTTTGTCTGTGAGTAATAACCTAGTAAATCTATGTTCAATTCATGTATTTTGTGTATGCGAAATAAGATCTGTTGAAAGAAATGCCATGTTTTATACTATGAATGATTGTCCGATATAGCAGGCATTGATGATGCTATGCCATAATTCAAGTATGTTACAAGTGACATTATGCTATGATTTAAGTATGTTGCAAGTGATATATGCCACGATCCAAGTACGATATAAGTGACTCGTTGTTATGATTCAAGTGTGCCATAAGTTCCTGGACCGGAGGTTCCTTATGGAACTGACATGCCATTTGTACCCGGCTGAAGGTTCCTTAGTGGAACTGACAAGTTTACAAGTTCCCAGTCCGGAGGTCCCTATATGGAACTAACAAGTTATCCTTACCCGGCCGGAGGTTCTTTAATAGAACTGACAAGTATGATTTGGGGCACTCTGTGTGCAATCTATTAGCACTAAGGTATGTAATATGGAAGCTTAAGTATGAACTCTGTCTTATGTATATATGCGCAAAACAAGATTATGAATGAGAACTTTTATTTCAGCCACGGTTATGGGACGTCATTCATTACCCCTTTACTTTGTTGTTATTCACTGGGCCTCCACTCACTAGTTATTTATGTATGTAGGTGAGCAGGTTCGGGTTTAGGCTTAAAATGATGCATGGGGTATTTTTGTAGTCAGCCACCTTTTGCGCCTCACAAGGAGGTTCCAGTTCAAGTCATGTATTGTGGCTATGTTAATGTAAATGTGCAAGACTGTTCCTTTTGTTCTTTGAACAAGTTCTCCTTTTGTACGTACATGATGGTAACATGTAAATATTGTTCCTATGACGTCACTCGTATGTTTATAAAGTTTAAGATTTTCAGTTTCATGTATGTCTGCACAGTTCTATGGACTATGTATGTTTTGTATATTTGCTTCCACAACCCCTATCTATATGCTATGATGTTAAGAGGCCTTTGGTAATCCAAGGATTACTGGCCGGTTATGACACTAAACCTAAAGGGGCTGGTTTGGGTCGTGACAGAGTGGTATCAGAGCACGGGTTCTACCACACACACGAGTCCATATGAGCTTAGGATGTCCTAGTAAGAAGTAGGGGCATTCCATTTGCATGTATAAGTGTGTGTGTGTGTGTTTAAAAGTGAAAGCTTAAATTCGACTATAATCATGTGATATGAGGACAAACCATAAGAATAGTATAAGAAGGATTATTGCCTACGTTTATAATGTCCTGTTTATCTATAGCAAATGGACAATGTAAGAAGTGATGGAATGGATGAATCATCTGAGGCTCGTATGAGCTAAATGGAGCAAATGCACGCAGCTCTAACTGAAGCAGTGGCACAACAATAAAGGCAACAACCCTTACATCCACCACCTCCACCGGTGCAAGTCGAATCGGGCAACAATGATATAATTAATTTGACTCAGAAATTTATGAAGATGAAACCGCGAACTTTTTTGGGTGGCATAGAACCATTAAAGGCAGAAACCTGGTTGTTAGAAATGGAAAAATTATTCGAAGTATTCCCCTGCTCTGCAACTCAGAAAGTACTCTTGGCCACGTACACCTTAAAGGACGAGGCCCGAAGATGGTGGCTGTTAGTTTGAAATAACAACGGGGACATGACATGGGCACAGTTCAATGAGATATTCTACAACAAGTATTTTCCCCAGTGTTTCAGGATTGGAAAGTGTCAGAGTTTCAAGAACTTAAACAATGTAGGATGTCTGTAGCTAAGTATGAAGCCAAATTCACCGAACTAGCTCGGTTTGCTCCACATATAGTGGATACTGATTACAAGAAAGCATGAAAATTTGAAGGCAGACTGGATCTAGAGGTATTTGACCGAGTAGGCGTATTGAAATTGCCTACCTATGTGGAAGTTTTGGATAGAGCAATAATGGTAGATGCCACAATAGTGGCAATGAAACAAGTTCAAACACCAACAACGAAATGGAAAAGCAAAAGGCCTGGATCTAATTTTCGAAAGGGTCGTTCCTTCTTCGCGAACAAAAAGCAAAATACTGGGTCTTCGAGCATCTCAAACCGAAGTAGCAGATTCATACCAGTTTGTTCAGAGTGTGGAAAGAAGCACAAAGGTGTATGTCAACGTGCTTCGGGTGCATGTTTTCGATATGGCAAAACCGGTCACATGATTAGAGATTGTCCAATGAGGTTTGACAATGTTAACCACTCAGTAACAAGTTCAGCCGGATCTGTTCCTGCAACAAGGGCTAGCACTAGAACAAATGCCAGGGGCGATGCTGGAAATGAGACACTGAGGCAAGGAAGGATGCTTGCACTCGTACCTGGAGATGTACAAAATACCAAAACAGTGGTGTCAGGTATAATCCCTATCTGTGCTCAAAATGCCAATGTATTGCTTGATTCTGGTTCTACGCATTCGTTTGTCCCGCGTATTTTTTCTCATAAATTAACTAGATCGATAGAACCTGTGAAATATTTACTGTCTGTGTCTACACCGGCTGGGGGTTCTATAATATGTGCTTATGTTTATCCAGCATGTGATGTTATAATTGGTGTTGTGACATTGTATGTAGACTTGCTACCTTTGAGCATTGACCATTTTGACTGTATTCTGGGTATGAATTGGCTAACTAAATATTGTGCTACTATTGATTGTGTGAACAAAACCGTCATGTTTAAACCACCTGGTATACTGGAGTTTACTTTCACTGGGAATGGGGTAGTTCTTCCACCATACTTGATTTCACTCATGAAAGCCAAGAAATTGTTAAGGAAAGGTTGTCGAGGTTACTTGTGTTGTACATTGACTGAGTCCTTAGATAGTACCAGTATAGAAACTATTCTTGTGGTTAGTGACTTTCCTGATGTGTTTCCCAATGATCTACCTGGGGACTTAATCGATAGGGAATTTGAATTCACTATTGAAATAACACCTGGAACTTAACCTATCTCCAAGACTCCTTATAGGATGTCAACTACAGAATTGAAAAAGTTAAAGGTCCAACTCTGAGAACTCTTAGACAAGAAGTTTATCCGTCTGAGTACCTTACCTTGGGGTGCTCCGGTGCTGTTTATTAAGGAGAAAGATGGATTCTTGAGATTATGTATTGACTACCATGAGTTGAACAAAGTAACCGTCAAGAACAAGTACCCCCTACCCCAAATTGATGACCTGTTTGATCAACTTTAGGGAGCCCAAGTGTTTTCTAAGATTGACCTTAGATCTGGGTATCACCAGTTGAAAGTCAAGGCAGAAGACATAGAGAAGACCACATTCAAAACTAGATATAGGCATTATGAATTCCTAGTCATGCCATTTTGGGTAACCAATGCACTTGCAGCCTTTATAGACCTTATGAATAGAGTGTTTAAACCATTTCTAGATGAATTTGTTCCTTGTCTTTATTAATGATATACTGATCTACTCAAAAAGCAGGGAAGAACATGAGAATCATTTGAGAATTGCCTTACAGATTCTGAGAGAAAGAAAATTATATGCAAAACTATCCAAGTGTGAATTCTGGCTAGGCAGCGTAGCCTTTTTGGGCTATGTAATCAACCGGGATGGTATATCAGTGGACCCACAGAAAATTGAAGCCATTGTTGACTGGCCAAGACTAACCAATGTATCCGAAGTAAGAAGCTTTCTGGAGCTAGCTGGTTACTACAGAAGATTTGTGAAAGATTTTTCGAAACTTACCATGCCATTGACATAACTGATGTAGAAAAATATACCATTTGACTGGGATGACCAACGAGAGGTGAACTTCCAAGAACTGAAAACGAGACTAGTAACTGCATCGATTTTGACCTTGCCCAATGGAACTGAGGGATTTCAGATTTATAGTGATGCTTCCTACAAAGGGTTGGGCTATGTACTGATGCAAAATGGAAAAGTAATTGCCTATGCTTCTCGACAGCTCCGTCTTCATAAAAAGAATTACCCGACCCATGATCTCGAACTGGCAGTTGTGGTGTTTGCCTTGAAAATCTAGCGTCACTACTTGTATGGGATAACTTGTGAAGTGTATACTGATCATAAAAGCTTGAAATATTTCTTCACCCAAAAAGAATTGAATATGAGACAAAGGAGATGGTTGGAGCTAATCAAATATTATGATTTACAGATTTTGTATCACTCGGGGAAAGCTAATACTGGAGCAGATGCCTTAAGCCGAAAGTCGATGGGAAATCTATCATGTTTGCTTACCGGACAGAGAAAATTGTTAAATAACCTGGAAAGGAACGAGATTGAGATTGTGATGTATGAACAGAGTGGAATTTTAGCTGCTATTTCGGCTCAGCCTACAATCATTGAAGAATTTAAGGAGAAACAACTGCAAGATGAATTCCTAAGAAGGATCATGGATGAAATTGACTCGAAACCAAGGCCCGGATTTATGCTTAAGAACAACGTACTGAAGTTTCAAAATCGCCTTTGTGTACCAGACTGTTGTGACTTGAGAAAACGTGTTATGTCTGAGGCTCACAGTTCAAAATTCGCCATGCATCCGGGGAACACAAAAATGTACCATGATTTGAAACAAAACTTCTGGTGGCCTAGAATGAAAAAGTGTATTGCAGATTTTGTAGCTAGGTGTTTACACTGCCAACAAGTTAAAGCTGAACATCAACGACCTGCTGGCTTATTACAGCCGCTTCTAATACCGGAATAGAAATGGAAGCACATTACCATGGACTTCATTATGGGACTACCTCGCTCTTCTCGAGGTATGGATTCTATTTGGGTTATAGTTGACCGTTTGACTAAATCTGTCCATTTTATACCTGTCAAATCTATTTACAATGCTGACAAATTGGCCAATATTTATATAAATGAGATTGTGAGATTACATGGGGTTCCAGTGTCTATTGTATCTGACAGAGATTCAAAGTTTGTATCAAGGTTTTGGCAAGGTTTACAACAGGATTTGGGGACGGAACTAAGATTGAGTAGTGCTTATCACCCACAGACTGATAGTCAAACTGAACGGACTAACCAGACTTTGAAAGATATGCTTAGAATGTGCGTATTAGACTTCCAAGGACATTGGGAGACCTATTTGCCATTGGCCGAGTTTGTATACAACAACAGCTACCATTCAAGCATTGAAATGGATCCTTACGAAGCTTTGTATAAAAGAAAATGCCGATCTCCGATATGTTGGGCTGAAGTAGGTGACAGACCATTATTGGGATGAGAACTTGTACAGGAAACAATAGAGAATGTGAAACTGATCCAACAGCATTTGAAAACTACACTGAGTCAACAAAAGAGTTATGCTGATGTCCGAAGAAGAGATACAGAATACGAAGGTGGAGACCACGTTTTCATAAAATTGACCCCTATGAAAGGTCAAACACGGTTTGGTGTTATACGCAAGTTGGCGCCGAGGTATGTTGGGCCATATGAGATTCTTGAAAAGATCAACCTGGTAACGTATCGGGTAGCCCTACCTCCGGTGATGGAGCATATGCACAATGTATTTCATATATCGATGCTTCGAGAATATTTGAGAGATCCACTCCATTTCATTGAACCAACACATATGCTTTTGAAAGATGATTATACTTACGAAGAAAGACTTATTCAGATTGTGAACCGCTGGATCAAAAGATTGAAGAACAAAGAAATACCACTGGTAAAAGTTGATTGGCAGAATCATGGAGGAACTTATGCTACATGGGAAACAGAAGAAGACATGATGAAGAGAAATCCGGATTTGTTTCCGTTGGACCCAATGTTGCTCCGAAATGAAGGTAATTCGAGTTTGGAGGACCAAACTCTTTTAAGGGAGGAAGACTGTAATAACCCCAACCCATGATTAATATTAATCCATGATTAATTATGTGTAAATAGTAATTAAGAAGAAGTCCTGAGTCAATTACATGTGCATTGCATCATTTTGTGCTTATATCTGTTGCGCGTAGAAAGATCTGTTCATGTTTTTAGTTTCGGTTTGCAATTTGAAGGCCTTATCGGCATCCGATACAGAAATTGATTCGATTTATGTGTTAATTAGAATTTTTAGAACCTTATGGTAAGTTTAATTGAAATTCAATTCAGAACGATTGAATTAGATTAATTTAATGCACATGTGATTTATTTTATATAATTACCACCAAGTGAGCCTATGAGACTCCCTACATACTCCACTCATCTTCTTCTTTTATTTCTAAACACATTTTTGAGTTGCACACACACATACAAACGTGAGGAGGAGAGAGAGTAGGGAGGAAATCAAACTTATCAAGAGAATTGCTTGAGATTTAGAGGAATTGAAGAGGACTTGGAGGATTAAGCTACCACACTTGTGAAATCAAGACTTAAGGTAGAAATCCACCCTCTTAATTGTGTAATTGAGTTAATTCATCTATGAATTCAAGTGAATTGGGCAATGAGATGTAATAATCAAGCTTAACAAGTAAGTTGGAAGACCAATTCATGCATGTATGTACATTTCAATGCATTGAGAGCATGTTACTAGGAATTTCCCTCATGCATGTTTGAAATTCATCTTAATTTAGGGAAATTATCAAGTTTCAAGTTGTTTTGCAGCACTGATCATGTTTTGAGAAGCTTTGGTTCAAAGAATTGAATACATGTCATGTTCATGGTTTATTCTTGAGTTTCAAGTTGAATTTTGTTCAATTGGCATATGTTTGGGCCTTGATTTCTTGAAATGATCTTTAATCCATGTTGTTTTAAGGGTCTTCATGTATTTTTTCAAGTTTTGGCCCAGAAAAATGAAGTTTGATGCTTTAAAGGTTGAGTTTGAACTTGAAGATCAAATCTGGAAATTCTAGAAATTTGATCCACGCTCAAGCGGGGAATTTCACGCTCAAGCGAGCACTCTAAGTACGTGCACTTCCGCTCGAACAACGTGAGTCACCCTCGAGCGTAAAATGCATGTACCCAGAAGTTCATATGTTTTACAATCTGCTCGAGCGAGGGACTTCACGCTCGAGCGAAGGTCTGAGTCTCGCGCTCGAGTGGAGGTCGACCGTCCGATGAGCGTGAAATTCATGCATCCAGTACTTTTGCTAAAATTTACAGTCCGCTCGAGCGAGGGAAGTCACGCTCGAGCTAACCTTCACTTTTTGCATGTCCACTCGAGCGAGGAAATCCACACTCGAGCGTGAACCCTATTTTCAGCAAGTTTTGAAAGATGTTTCCAAGTGCATTTTTGCATCCTCATTCCATCCTAGGCATTCTTAGGCCATGATTAAGAACCCATAATGAGAATAATGATGTAGAAGCACACCAAAACAAGTAAGGGGCTAAGTCATCATTTATGGGTGTGTAATTCGAAATATGTTCGTTTTGTAACTATGTAGGTCAAGCGCCACAAGGAAGTTGAATTGCCCACTTGCGACACCTATGTCTGTGAGTAATAACCTAGTAAAGCTATGTTCAATTCATGTATTTTGTGTATACAAAATAAGATCTGTTGAAAGAAATGCAATGTTTTATACTATGAATGATTGTCCGATATAACAGGCATTGATGATGCTATGCCATAATTCAAGTATGTTACAAGTGACATTATGCTATGATTTAAGTATGTTGCAAGTGATATATGCCACGATCCAAGTATGATATAAGTGACTCGTTGTAATAATTCAAGTGTGCCATAAGTTCTCGAATCGGAGGTTCCTTATGGAACTGACATGCCATTTGTACCTGGCTGGAGGTTCCTCAGTGGAACTGACAAGTTTACAAGTTCCCAGTCCGAAGGTCCCTATATGGGACTGACAAGTTATCCTTACTCGGCCGGAGGTTTTTTAATAGAACTGACAAGTATGATTTGGGGCACTCTGTGTGCAATTTATTAGCATTAAGAAATGTAATATGTAAGCTTAAGTATGAACTCTGTCTTATGTATATATGCACAGAACAAGATTATGAATGAGGACTTTTATTTCAGCCACGGTTATGGGACGTCATTCATTACCCTTTTACTTTGTTGTTATTCACTGGACCTCCGCTCACTAGTTATTTATGTATGTAAGTGAGCAGGTTCGAGATCAGGCTTGAGATGATGCCTGGGGTATTTTTGTAGTCAGCCACCTTTTGGGCCTCACAAGGAGGTTCCAGTTCAAGTCACGTATTGTGGCTATGTTAATGTAAATCTGCAAGACTGTTCCTTTTGTTCTATGAACAAGTTCTCCTTTTATACGTACATGATGGTAACGTGTAAATACTGTACCTATGATGTCACTCTTATGTTTATAAAGTTTAAGATTTTTAGTTTCATGTATGTTTGCACAGGTCTATAAACTATGTATGTTTTGTATATTTGCTTCCGCAGCCCCTATCTATATACTATGATGTTAAGAGGCCTTTGGTAATTCAAGGATTACTGTCCGATTATGACACTAAACTTAAAAGGGTGGGTTTGGGTCGTGACAGTATTGTAAAGAGATTATATTTTCTTCATAGTAATTATTTTATTATGTAATTCTTAATGTAAGCCTAAAAGCGTGTATTATACTTATTTGTGTTAAATATTCTATCATTGCATTTATGAGAGAAATGACTTTAATTATTTATCTTATTTTGTTTCTATAACTATATCTTAAAAATGGACTTCTATAAGGAGATTTAATAATATATTTGAGTAATAAAAATTCGGGACGTGACAAAAAATATATAAAAAATAATACAAACTGATATAACAAGTTTTGATATTATTATTTTTAAATAAGAAATTCATCAATATGACTTATATTTTTAAAAAATGTCACAACCACATCATTATTGTCAAGAATCATTTATAAAAATTAGAGTAAATTACACTTTTACCTCATAATGTATGATACTTTTCACTTTAGTCCCTAAAAAATAAATTCTTACTCTTTGATCCTTAAATTATCAAACTCATCCCACTTTGATCAAAATTCTAGCCAGTTTTTTTTTTTTTTTTTTGTGACAAAAATAGAGTTAATTACATTTTTATCCTAAAGTTTGGACCTTTTTCTATTTTGGTCCTTAAAGACAAAGCTATTCTCATTTTGATCCCTATAACCTAAAAAAAATGGTCTATGTTAGTAAAAAAACAAAAAAAATCTCACAATACATGAATGTTCAAATTCGGATCCTCCGTCGCCCTTTCCTACGGCCCAACCTGCAGCCTCCAAACGACGCTGCTTTTGGAGGGTTTTCTTTTCTTCTTCTTCTCTCTGTCTTACTGATAACTTTCTCTCTCTCTCTCTCTCTCTCTCTCGTCATTACAATCATCGACCCAGAAATAGAGGGAGGCCGTTTCTTCTTCACAACACAAAGAGAGGCACCAACACGTCACATACCCAACAACACCACAACTCACCACTCTCTCTCTCTCTCTCTCTCTCTCTCTCTTCACAAAACCCATTTTCTGGGTCTCCAAACCAGAGGGGAAAAAACATCTAATCCAAAAGCACATGATAGGATCTGAAGATAAGAACGGGAGAAGAACGGGGGAAAGGGGTAAAGCAAAAAGGGGAAAGCAGAGGGGAAAATTAAAATATGAAAGAAGAAGAAAATCATACCCTTCTTCTGGGTCTCCAAAACGAAAAAAGGGAAAGCACATCAGATGAAATTATTTTTGTTTTCATCTTTTTCTGCTCTTTCATCATCAATTTCAAACCCATAAATTATTCTATTCGTTTCTTTCTTCTTCTTTTTTTATAGTTATTGTTGTTGATGATGGTGATGAAATTATTCTGGGTTTGAAATTATTATGGGTTTGATGATGATGATGAAATTTGATTTTAGTTCTTGTGTTTGAAATTTTAGGTAGGTAAAAAAATAGATGAAGTAGAAATTATTCTGGGTTTGAAACTATTCTCGGTTTGATGATGATGATGAAATTTGATTTTAGTTCTTGGGTTTGTGGGTAAAAAAAAGATGAAGCAAAGAGGCAGATCTGGAGACCCAGAAACCAGAGGGGAAAATAAAAATAAGAAAGAAGAAGAAGAAGAAGGGTCGATGAGTCTGCAATGTTGGGTTTGAGAGGTTGTTTCAACTCAACACCATTAACAAAAATTGCAAAATTATCTACAACTAGCTCTTCCTCTGTTATCCATATCTTTCTCTCTCTCTCTCTCTCTCTCTCTCTCTCTCTCACATGTATACATATACATATATATATATATATATATATGAAATTGTTTTCAAATATTAATGAGTTTGAAATTGTATATGAATCTAAACTTCGTAAATTGGTTGAGAGTTTCCAATTTCTTAGAAATTGGTTCAGATTTGAAATTGGTTCAGATTTCCAATTTCCAATTTCTTCTCACTTTGAAATCTGTTTTGCTCTTAGGTGGGTTTTTTTTTTTTTTTTTTTTGTGTGTGAAATAATCAATTAAGTGTTTTGAGAGAGAGAGAGAGAGAGAGAGAGAGTTATCAGTGAGACGAAGAAGAAGTTTTTGGTTTAGTTCAGCTTCATCACAGTGAAAAAAAAAAAAAACCTCCAAAACAACATCGTTTTGGAGGGCGACAGGGTTGGGCCACAGGAAAGGGCGACGGAGAATCCGGATTCATGAATGTTCACCCCTCTTCACTTTTCTCCTCTCCTATCATCTACCCTCCTCTATGTACCTTTCTACTCCCTCTATCACTCACACGTCCCTCACCCCACCCCAACAAATGACCAACTCCATTTCCCAACCCACCAGTTGATCTCTGCCGTTAATTTTCACATTTTTATTCCCAACCTCTTTACTTCTCTAAGGAAGCATACTCACTGTAATTTTTTTATTTTCATCCGTTGGATATAAATGTATTTTTTGAGATTTGATGGGTTGGATGGGGGAATGATTTTATGATTAAGGGCTGGGTTGGGGTTAAATTAACCTATTAAAAGATAAAATAAGTTAATTTAGGTTTTATTTGGCAATATCACTTGTTATTAAAAGTCAAAAAGTCACTAAAAAAAATTAAAAAGTCAATAACCTATACTAAAAAGTCAAAAATTTCATTTTCTCTCTACTTTTTTCATATCTTTTCATAAAAAATTAAAAATTCGTCACCAACAGCCTGTTTGGTTTCATTTTTCTGAAAACAATTTTCAAAAAATTGTACTTTCTTGTTTTCCGTTTTTTTTTATTTTTACTAAATTTTTTAAATATTTTAAGCAATTTTTTAAAATTTTTAGATACACTTAACATAAATACACATAAAAAGTATAATTTTTGTGAAAAAAATCTTTTAAAATTCAATAAATACCAAAAATATAAAAAAAAATACATAAATTTAGTATATTTTTCATATTTTATGTACTTGTTAATTTTTTAAAATATTTTTTCACAAATTTTTTACTTTTTAGATACATCTAAGTAAGGTACATCTAAAAAAGTAAAAAATAAATGTTTAAAATTTTAAAAATATTCACTAACAACAAAAAAACACAAAAAATAAAAAACTTAGTTTTTAAAAAACTTAATTTAAAAAACTCAAACCAAACATCATATTTTAGTCAAAAAGTCAAAAAGTTACTAAAAAATTATGTTCCCAAATAAGGCCTTAGTCAGTAAGATAAAATGTTACATTCAAATCATAATTATTTTACTTTTTCTCTCACAACCATCCAAAAAATAAATAAATAAACAAACAAACAAAGTTTATCTCAAACACAACTTTTTTAGCCAAATTAAAATAGTCAAAAAATTTTAAAAAATCAAGCTAAAAAAGTTTATCCCAAACGGGGCTTAAGATGGGTTTGAATTTATACCAAAGTGAGATTTTTTTTTTTTTTGTATTTATTTGTTTATTTATTTATTATTATTTTTTTTTTGAGGACCAATAAGAGAAAATTTTATTTTTTTTAGAACCAAATTGAGAAACTTAATTTTTGAAATTATTAGATTACCCTTTAACAATAATAGGAGTTGATACTTTTTTTTTTTTTTTTAGAACGGGAAGAAAATCTTCATTACAAAATTGATAAAAAAAAAATTGGATCAATCTTATATAATGATAGCAAAAGATCTCATAAAGATAACAAATTTTCATAGGAGGAAGAATTCTAACCTCCATATAGGAGGAGAAAAAACTCTTACAAATGAGGGATACAACCTCCACACAAGAAAGATTATTACAACAAATAATAAAAAAATAAAAAGCTAAATTGAAAACAAATTGAAGTTGCCAAACACATCCAAAACTTTATTACACCGCAACTTTCAATTTGAAATTTGAAGATCCCATGAGAGTTGATACTTGAACCAAAATGAAAAACGAAAAGTAGTTTAGAAACTAAAGAAAATCATTTTTTAAAAGACCAAAATGAAAAATGATTCGTACATTAACAGACAAAGTATAACTTACCTAAAAATATTACGTAAACATTTCATTATAATTATCTTATTGCTCACTTGTACAAACTTTGTTGAAGATTTGATACCATGACATTAATCTTTATATCAAATAATCATCTAAGGATTGTGCAATAATTACGAGAATATATTAATATTTTAAATTTAAAAATAATTATTACAAATTCTTGAATAACATAATAAAATTCTTGATTGTGACCAATATCATTTTCGGAGAGGCTATGGTAAATTTTTGGTCCATCACATATCGATTTTAATTTGGGTAAACTACCAATAGGTCCTACTTAGGAGACTTATTACCCAATAGGTCCTACTTTAGAGACTTATTACCCATTAAGTCCTATTTGATAAATTTATTAAGTTATAAAGATAAATTTATCAGTCTTTTTTTTTTATGAAAAAATTTATAGTGATAAATTTATCAGTCTCTTTAATTTTATGAATAAATTTATAGTGATAAATTTATCAATATCTTATTTTTATAATGTTAAATTTATTAGTTAGGACCTGTAAGTAAATAAGTCTAGTGAATAGGACCTACACGTAAGTACCCCTTTTAATTTTTAATTAGCACAAATTGAATCGAATCAAATCACAATGATGAAGGAAAAATTTACGTAGAACAAAACCATTTCAATTAACTTATGTACCAGTGTGAGGATGATGATGTGCGTATTGTGCCTTTAAGACAAAGCACGGTATTGTGTGGCCTTATATAGACGTGTCCCGAATTTATTTTAATGATTTGAATTTTTCATATTATAAGATTTGTCAAATATATTATTTATGAAAAAAAATCAAATTAATCGAACATATATAACCCTGTAATCAAGTCTTAATTATTTTAAAATAAATTATCAAAATTATATTAACCGTTTATTTTTTTAAAACAAATATGGTCTTGTTTTGAGGTTATAGATACTCAGCCCCCGTTTGGGAAGTGGGTTGGTTTTTTGGCCTTTTAGCTTTTTTGACTATATGAGTCTGGGCTCAAAAGCTTGGATTGGAAAGGGCTTTTGGCTTTTTGACTTTTTGACTTTTTTGTGAGAGAAGAGTGTAATGATTATGGGGTTGGATGAGATGTTTTGTCTATTGTGGCTCATGAGCCTATTCTGTCTTTTGTGGCTCATTGAGCCAAAAAAGCCTAATGAACCCTTGCCAAACCAACCCTCAATTAATCTAATTTTTTTCATAGATAATCTACTCGACAAATTCTACATTATGAACCGTTCGAATTAACGATATCAATTCAAGACAAGTCCCCATGAATCTCATAGTATTGTGTTGTAACACGCAACCCTTGTCTAAGGATGATGGTTAAATTGAATTAGGGGTAAACATGAATCATGTTGGTTTGAGTTGGTGTCAAACTCATAATCAAATTAATCTTACTTGGTTTTAATTTTTTGGACTTAAAATCAAACAAATTATCCTTTCAAACCAAATCAATCCCCAGTCCAAATAAGATAGGGTTGAACCACCAACATTAATTGAAATTTTCAATAAATAATCATTTCAAACAAAATTTAGGATAAAATAGTTTAGAGTGAAATATTCATTATCTAAATTCCACCACTATAATTATAAAAGATAACACCTATAGAAAGAAAAAGACAAATAATTATAGAGTGAACTTGTATATGATATATATTTTTTGGGTTAGTTTGAGTCACTCTAAACCAACTCAATAATAAGATTGAGTTGATCATTTCTAACTATTTTGTGTCGCCTCAAGAACCATACTGTTAGTTGACAACTCTTATGTGAGTTTTTTATTCACAAATTACATGTATCGCGTAAGATAATGCTAATAATAATTTAACTCAAAATCTCACAACTAACTATTGGTCCCCTAATCAAAAAAAATATAAAAAATAAAAATAAATAAATAAATTATTGGTCCCAAATCTTTCTTAAACCACTGAACTAGCTTTGCCGGTTGACTCTTATTTGCATTCCCATTAAAATGAGAAGAAAAGAAATTGTGAATACGAGACGTATTTTTAATCTAAATAATGTCTTTTAAAAAAATAATGACTCATAAAACAGAGACGAGGTAGTTTAGAATGATCTAAATAAGTGTATTTTTTGTCTTTCTACGAAAAGATGTACAGAAAAATAGAGAAGTAATGTGATGGAAAAAAGATAAAAAGATGAATTATATAGGGAATGTCAAACCACCCTAAATTACATAATAGTTTATAATAAAAAAAACAATTATAATAAAAAATTAAGTTTAAATCCATTTACATAATAGTTTACAAAAAATTAAGATTAAACCCATTTAATTCTACAATTTTTTTTTTATTTTTCATAATCCATTTAATTTTTATTTTTATTTTTTTTAAATTGCCTTTTAGCAATAGTACTATTAAAATCCAAACATGAGTAAAGGGATCTGGTCTACCATCTTCCCCAAAGAAAACGGCATTCACTACCACACAAAACTCCATCCTTAAAGGGAGGTTAGTTTCCACTCGCTTCCCAACCCTTCATTTTCATTAGACATTTCAACCAAAGATCCAAAATTGAAGGCAAGTATTTTTGAAATGCTCTAATTAGTCAATTATATTTAAATTATCCTTCTATTTATTAAATATATTTAAATAAATGTAAGGTACAGAAAGCATAATATATCAAAATTGAATTATTTTCTCCAAGACACTCTCAATTATTTAGAAATATCACTTGACCCTTTCATTTATGAATTCATACATTCTGATCCCTTCAATTATAAAAATATATAGTTTTCACTACCTCCAGACTGCTCACCTTAATATTTTATCAAAAATTTTAATTTTTATGTGATTTTTGATATGACATATTAAGTTTTGTTAATTTTTAAATATAATCGGCCTACATATAAGTATGACATTTATTGGATAATACACATCGAAAATGATGTAAATAAATGAAGTAAATGGTTGATAAATTACATTTCTCTTTGATATTTGGCTCTAATGTCATTAGCATAAAATAAAAATAAAAAATAAAAAAATCAAATCAAATGAAGTCTTATGTTCTAATTAGACGGGGTAATCTATACGAGTCTTCTTTTTTCTTTTATTTTTTTCTTTTTTGAATAAATTACAAATATATCTTTTAATATTTGTTTAAAATACTAATTGTCCTCTATGGTTGTGGTAATTCCATCTCACCGATTGAAATTTCTAATCGCATTACAAATAACCTCATTTTTCATTAATCAATCATTAAGTCAATTAATAGTTTTCAATAATATTTTCAATTAACAATTTTGATAATTTTATTGTTGTATAAGAGGATAGTTAAGAATGTCATTTTTTTCTATCAATTCTATTAAATGGAAAATTTTAACAAGGGACATTTGTAATTTCTAAAATCAAAGGAGGTAATATGTATTTTAAACAAATATCATAAAGTGTGTTTGTAATTTACAATTTTTTTTTTTTTTTTTTTGGTGAAATTGATAATTTCAATTAAATTAAATAAGTTAATGTGAATAAAAATTTAAAAAATCAATTCATAAAAAAGTAACAAAATCTGAAAAAATAGTTAATTAACAGATTCCTCTCTTAATTATGGCAATTTGCAATAACTTGAGCAAGAGTACTCTTTGAAGCTGTGAGGGTGCATGTCGTAGTTTGAAACCAGCTTTGTGGGTGTGACAAGTGTAACACGGGTTTTCTATTGCTGTTCTGATTGGGTTGTTATTTAGGGGTTGTTTGGGATGATCTAAATAAGTGTATTTTTTGTCTTTTTATAAAAATATGTGCAGAAAAGTAGTGAGATGATGTGATGAAAAAAAGATAAAAAGATAAAAAATGTGTACTTATTTGAAATAGCCAAACTTGGCCTTAGCTTTCGATCACAGCCAGATCATGTTTGTATCACGTGTTGTTTTACTCAGCTCCGTCGTTACTTATAACAAACTCAGCAGTTCTCTTGGCTTGTGCAAGGATATGGTAACCTCCACTTAATTCCCAAAATACCCTTCCATTAATTCTTTTAAATTTTTATTTTTATTTCAAAATTAACAAAGAAAGGACTTGGAAAGGCATGAATTGTATACTTTGTGGGCAAAAACAATTAATTTTTAAGGCTTGTTTTGGGAATATGATTGAAAGTAATTTTTGAATTTTTCTTTTTATCACGTTTTCTCTTTATTTTTTTTTAACATATTTTTTTAAAAGAAAAAAAAAAGTCAAAAAGTCAAAAAAATTAGCTTTTAACCTATTTTCCAAAACAAGCCTAAGTGTTCAATTAAAAAAAATCAGAATTTAAATTGTCAACTATATATTAAATTATCAAATATCTAAAAAAATAAAGTTATAAGAAAATGAACTTAGGCTTGTTTTGGGAAGTAGAAAAAAACTAGCTTATTAATTTTTGACTTTAAAAAAAAAAAAAAGTGTAAAAAAGTAGAGATGATGTGATCCAAATAAACTAATAAATTGACCTTTTTTTTCATGTCTCAAAAGAGGCCTTAAATTAATGTTTATCATAAGGATTCATTTGGGATGTAGGTTCGCTTTTTGGTTATTTTAATCTGGAGCTATTTGGTTTTTTAACTTTTATATTAGAAAAAATAAAATGATTATAATTTAGATGTGACATTTAATCTTATTAACTTTTTAATTTATTTTAATTTATTTTATTTAACTATTTTAACCTTAAACCATTATGCCAAACGAATGCTAAGGGTTGATTTGGGATGTTCTAAAAAAATGTACTTTTTGACTTATTGGCTACTATAAGTTGGGTTTGGATTGGGTTTGATGTGATGTGTTAGAGAAGTGATATGATCTAAATAAGATGATATGACTTAAATAAGATAGTGACTTTTTAACTTTTTGTATTATTTAATAGATGCCAAACTTGGCCTAAAACTCTCTTTTCACATGTGATCTCATCTCACACATAGAGAGGAGCAAAAGTAGACAATATAGCGTATACCATACAACAATAAAGATAATGTAGGTAATAAGACTTGAACACAAAAACTTGTAAAATTAGATTTCATGTTAAGGGGTTATTTGGGATGACCTAAATAAATGTACTTTTTGTCTTTTTACGAAAAGATGTGCAGAAAAGTAGAGAGATGATGTGATGAAAAAAAGATAAAAAGATAAAAAGTGTGTACTTATTTAAGATAGTCAAACTTGACCTAAATCATTAATTGTCTCCAAATTTAGGGTCATTTTAAAATTTGACTATTCACTTGATTTTTTTTTTTAACTTTTACAAATATATATATATATATAGAAAAATCTACACTATCTACTTAACTTTTTGGACACTTTTTAGCTAGTTTTTTTATTTTTTATTTTTTTATTTTTTGGGTAAGTGAGTTTTTTAATAGCAAGGCATTTTTAATTAAATTTGGAGATAAAAAGCAAGATTTAAAAAGGGTAGTTTTGGAAATTGAGTTTTGAAAGGTGGAAAATTAATAAATACAAAAGAGGGTAAAAGCTCTTGCATGTTACATGTTCCCTCTTTCTCCCTTCATGCACAAGCCTTTAATTCCATTTTAATTTATTGCTTTTTTCCGTTTTTACTAAAGCCCAAAAAAAAAAAAAAAAAAAAAAAAAAAAAATCTTTTTTCAAGTGAAATCCAAACCCAAATTACAGCAATTTCTTTCGAATTATATTTCTGTAAATGTTTATATATCTCTTGGTGGAGAGGAATGCTTGTCACCTACTCTTGCTTTCCACCCTCTCTCTCTCTCTCTCTCTCTCTCTCTCTCTCTCTCTCTCCTTCCTTCTTAAGAGAATTCACATTTCACATATACACACAAAAGCATTTTTCTGGGTTTGTTTTGGTTTTCTCTGTGATGGAGAAACAGAGTTGTAAGCTCTGTTTCAAGAGCTTCGTTAATGGCAGAGCTTTGGGTGGACACATGAGATCTCACATGATGAATCTCTATGTTCCACCAAAACCAGAACAACAACAAGAACACAATGACGATGAAGATGATCGACGACTCGGTGAAGAGGCTGAGTCGACTCCATCATCATCATCTGAAGAAGAAGAAAATGAAGAGAAAGGCTTGTTGAGTTACGGGTTGAGAGAGAACCCAAAAAAGAGCATTCGATTAGTCGATCCCGAGTTCTCTTTCGCTGGCTCGTCTGTGGTTCTTCAAGACAGAGAGAGCGAGACCGAGTCATCCAAGAACCCAACTCGGAGACGATCCAAGCGAATTCGGAGGTCCGGAATTCCAGACCCAGATCGCCACCATTGCCATAACCAGACCTCGAAAGAACCAGAGTCAAAGAAACCCAAATCGGGCCAACCTGGCAAGCCCGAATCGCCGGTGAGTTCGATCTCCGAGACCTCCCCAGAAGAAGAACTCGCTTATTGCTTGTTGATGTTATCCAGAGACAAATGGGTATTGAGAAACGAAGAAAAAGATGAAGAAGAAGATGAACAAACAGAGTACGACTCGGACGAGTTCAAAAAACAGAGCAACAAGACTCGGATTCGAGGGAAGTACAAGTGCGAGACTTGTCACAGAGTGTTTCGATCTTATCAAGCACTTGGTGGTCACAGAGCGAGTCACAAGAAGAACAGAGCTCACAACAATGGTGGTTCGATTCGTGAACCGCCATTGGAGACTGAGGTTAGAGTTGCAGAAGAGAAAGTTCATGAATGCCCTGTTTGTTACAGAGTTTTTGCTTCTGGCCAAGCATTGGGTGGACACAAAAGATCACATGTTATTGGATCATCATCATCAACAATAATTACCACTACTACTACTTCTACAGTTGTTGCTACTAAACCAGTGAAATCGAAATTGGGTAGTGAAAAGTTGATTGATCTTAATCTTCCAGCTCCGATTGATGAAGATGAGATTAGCCAAATCGAAGTCTCGGTGGTTTCTGATGCTGAATTTGTGAACACTAGGGGTACCTGATCCGTTAAAATAGAAGGGCATGAACTAATCTACTATAGAGTAGACTATTTCAATAGTTTGACCGGACGATGTTGATGTATTTTTCTTAATCCGCCTAAATTCGGAGAGATGGCAGGTGAGAGGCCATCTGACTAAATCCGATCCGTCAACACCCTAGTGAACACCAATGTCTTGAGTTCAACTGTTTACATTGATTCTGAGTTTTAATTTTTTTTTATTTATTTTTTTTTTAATGAGGAATTTTGAAACAGATCTTTGTATCAAGCTTCATAGTAAATTTGAATACATACAATTATTCATAAATTATTTGATAAAGTAATTCAGATACTAGTAATCACACTAGCAAATCAGTTGGGTTACTCTTTGGATTCATAATATTGTCTGTAATTGATTTCTTTTGAATTTAGGTTCTGCCATTGTAAAAGTTGATTTAGAGCATCCATTAATGGTGGAACCAGAAATATTTATGGCAGTGGCTTTGGTCCACTTTAAGTCGGACTGGATCGTGCTGTTGGGTCCGTAGGGCTTACCATGAGTCCCGTTTTGATAATTCGAACCGTTCAATGTGTAGAACTCGTCGATTACTATATGCCTGTAAAAAATCACATTGATCGGATATTGATAGCTATGTGAACAAAATAGTTTTTTATCAACCGTTAATTTTTTCACCGTTCATTTTTTTTTATACAAAACTAATTTAATTACATAGCTATTGATATCTGATCAACGTGATTTTTTATAAATATATAGTACTTGACGAGTTCTACACATTGAACGGTTCAGATTATCAAAACGGGCCCAAAAAATAGATCCCATGGGCCGTACTGGACGGGTCCAGTCTTGATCTTAACTTGAGACAAGCTGGACCCAATATTTATTTCATTTCCAAACTTCTGTGTTGTTTGGCAAGTTAATTTGTAGCTAAAGCCACAAAAGACAAAATAGGCTATTTTTGTTACAACAAACAAAATATCACATCCAATCCATAATCATTACACTCTTCTCTCACAAAAAAAGTCAAAAAGTCCTTCCCAAACTAAACTTTTTAGCTCAAGTTAAAATAACCAAAAAAATCAAAAAGTTAAAAACCAACCTACTTCCCAAACGGAGGGTAAGTCTACAAAACATTGCACTATATTACTGATTTTTTTGAGGGGGTATTTCACATATTTGATAATCACAAAATATATTTACATAAAAGGTGATAAACATTATAAATATTAATAATTATAATTATAATTTCTTTTTGACCTTTTTGTAAATATTTTTTGTAATTCCCCTTTTTTTTAAAACTGTTTTCATGGAAATATGATAAAATAGTGTTATTTATTTTTATTATTTTACAATAATAAATTCCAAATGAAAAGAAAAAAAATTATAAATTAGTGACGCCTTTAAAAAATATTTATTACTGATTCATAAACTTAATAAAATTTATCACTAATTTAAAAAAAAAAATAGAAAAAAAAATCTAAATAAAAAAGAAGAAATTACAGATCAGTTGTAGTTTTAGAAAATTATTACTGATTCATAAATAATAAAAAAAATCAATCACAATTATTCACATGGGCGCTTGTACAAAATGATGACAAAAATCTGGTTGACTTTCAAATTGGGGTCTTTTATTCATAAATTTTTCTTTATTTACTTATATTCTATTTAATTCAAATTATTTTTTTATATTCTAATAATTTGTATGGGTGACATAATTATCTAGATACTCCTAATAATAATATTCATATTAATGTAAACATTCATATTATAAAATATGAATGTTCATATCACTAAGTTACTAAGCGTTCAAAAATATTTGTAAAGATAAAAGTATTCATGAAATACCTTAAATATGAAAATTAGAATTTAGTAAATCAAATAACCAAATAATAACTAATTGGGACATATAAAATTTGAAAAAAAATCTCCCAATAAATCCCCCTTTCAAATTTTGTTCTCTTTTTTTTTTTTGATTTTTTTTTATAAAAAGAAAAGTATATAAAAATAATAAGCTTTTTTTTTTATTATTTTTCAATTTCTTTTTTATCAAAACTATTTTTTGTAAAATTTTAAGAACTCTAAACGTTGCGATATTTGTCTATAATTTGTTCATTTTGGATTTATGAAATCTGATTAGTGCGGTATATCTCAGCAACTTTTGACTAGAGAGAATATTATGGTAATCTGTTGATGTAATCTTTAATACAAATATTTATTATTTACACAAGTAAAAGCATTGTAATATTATCTAAAATAATGTTTAAGACCCAAAAAATAATGTTTATTTAAAAAACAAAATTCTTGTCTTGAAATTCAAAAAAAATTAAAAAATTAAAAAAATCTTATTGTCAAATATTTCTTATCATAAATACCAAATGCACATTTTTATTTGAAAGTCCATAAGAAACCTCTTCATCCAAGACAAATTGTTTAAAGGTCCTAATCCTAAAGGCTAAAAAAAATCAATAAATCATACTTTTCCAATAAAATTTTCACTGAGTCATATTAATGGGTGGTTTGGGATGATCTAAATAAGTATATTTTTTGATTTTTTATGAAATATGGGTTTGGTATGGATTGGGTTTGAAATGATGTAGTAGAGAGGTGATATGAGTTAAATAGGATAGTGACTTTTTGACTTTTTTAGCACATCCCAAACAAGGCCTAATACATAATAAACTTTTTCATGTGTTAATAAGACTCAATAAAAATTTTATTAAAAAAATGACCTATTTGATTTTTTCTTAAAAATTAATTCAATTATCTAAAAGTCTAGAAAAAAAAAAAAAAAAAAAAATTCCCTCCCCATACAAAGGCCCAGTTAAACCCAAAAACAAAAACAAAAATAAAAACAAAAAACTTCATTTACTAAAGGCCTTAATATTAAAAGTTGTAAATAAATTACCAAAATTTATTTCCAATAATAGAAAAATGTATTGTACATAAAAGTTATTTAAATTTAAAAAAATCTCTTCTTAAAAATTAATTCAATTACTGTCTAAAAGTCTAGAAAAAAAAAATCTCCCCATGCAAAGGTCCAGTTAAACCAAAACAAACAAACAAAAAACTTCATTTACTAAAGGCCCCAATAGTAAAAGCTGTAAATAAATTACCAAAATTTATTTCCAATAATAGAAAGGAAAATTTATCCATAAGTCTCATATGGGGAAATGTTAATCCTAAGAATTTTCTTATGAATTAATTAGTTCTTTATGGTTTAAAAAGTTATATATATTTGATTTAATGTCGTTTAAGTTTAAGTGAATGTCTTTTTGTAATTCATTTTTTTAATTTTTTGATTTGTTTTTTAGATGAGAATGAAAAGGTGAGATGTGAAAGATTCTTTTTGAGAGAATTGGTAGCTGAAGTGTTGATTGCCGAGTGTGGAAATTTATATTTCTGTAAGTGTGGCTTTCTAGTGTCACACTGAAGTGCTACATTAGAGTGCTACATTTAAAAAAAAATACACTAAGAAATTTTTGTGTGTTACATTTATTTGAGTGTTACATTTGGGAAAAGCACTATATTATAGTGATTGAAGTATTACGTTCAGAAAAAATATACTAAAGAGTTTTATAATGTATTACATTTGAATGTTACGTTTGGGAATAGTGCACTAAGGAGTTTATTTTTAAAATGTCACGTTTAGTAATTTCAACATTATAAAAAAATTCATATTTGTTTCTCAACACATAATACACGCTCGTTTATACTTGACCCTTTGTATAATTCACAAGAAAAGGACCTTTGGATCTTAAAATAAAAAAAAATAAAAAAAAAATAAAAATCATAAGATCACTATTTGGGATTTTTTGATACACCCTAATAGAAAAATGTATTGTACATAAAAGTTATTTAAATTTAAAATATAAAAAAATCTCTTATTAAAATTTAGGAGAATGGTAAAATAATTTGAAATTCACGAAGGTACAAATGGCACATGCACTAATTTGTGCAAAAGAAATGTTATACTTTCATGCATTTTAAATTATTTTACTACCTTCTTGAAAGGGTAATTTGTGTAGCCAAATTGGACTGAGCTAATTGGAATTGTCTTCAAGAGCTAGGCCGCATAGTGGGGCGAGCTATGAGTTGAGATATCACGATTTTGGGCCAAACAGAGACTAGGTCGAGCAAAGATGTTTGACCGGACTAGTAAAGATCCATATTCTGGGACCTAGCTACTTCTTAATGTTGGTCAAGGATTGAATTGAGCTACGAGCGAAGGCGGTCAAAACAAGCCGAGGTAAAAGGATTGATTGAGCTAGGAGTATAGTTGCACAGTGTCAACTTGGTGGTACACCATGTACATGCTGCACGGCACTACGTGTTGCACGGCTAAGCTAATGGAGAACAGAACAAAGGTAGTCCAGTTGCACGACGGTAGCCAAGCAAAGAGCTATGCCATTTCACTTGGCTTGCAGTGAGAAAGGTGTCAAAGCAAAAGCATTATCCTTTAAAAATGTGATTCCTAAGAAAACTCTACAAAGGAGAGTTAAAGTCCTACTAGGATTGTATCATGTGAAATCTATAAAAGCTCAAACCAAACCCTTTCAATTCATACTCCTGAATTCACAGATCTTTTGCCTCTTAGTCAATTTGCTGACTTAGGCATCAAAGGGGTTTTCGGCACACACCTGTTGGCAAGCTCACGTTTGTGGTTCCAGGTGTTACAACGATGTTTGGAGGAGTGCAAGCTTGATCAACAGGATTATACGAGGGAAGATTGTTTCGTGCTTGTACAATTGGCGCCATCTGTCGAAAAACTCAGAGAACTTACGTTTTGATCAAGTGTTCCTTCAATAAGAGTTAATGGCGCACAACGAAGATCTGCCTTAATCTGCCATTGATGGCCAAACGCCAGATGCAAACAAGAAGCATAATGATTTGCCTCTTGCTCCGCCTATAGCAGAATTAGATCCTCAGCAACGGAACCCTCACAAGGATGCGCGAGAAAAGCAGGGTTGGAGCCCTCACTACTCCCAAAGCCTAGATGAACAAAGGCGAAGAACAGATACCCAGGTTCTGGAGGATCGTGTGAAGGAGCAAAACGAGTTGATAAGAAGGATAGCGGCAGACATTGAGGTTTTGAATCACCAGATGAAATGCAAGGGCGTGGTTGCTGTGGAGATTCATAAGGGACAAATGCAATCTCGTCGTTTCTAGAGATCGAGATGGTTATGTCATGCCCACACATTCTAAGAGTAGAAGCCTCAGAACATACGACACCTATTCAATGACTTTTAGAACTTGTTACTCTAGGTCTAAGAGGACAAGGTTCGAAAGATTATACACTGAGGGAAGCAATTATTGACCTTCGCACACTCATAAAACTTCTTCGTGATACATTGAGATGCCTAGATTAGAAGATTTGTGGACTGTTTTAGAGGAAAAAGAACGAAAGAGAAATTGCCCAGGTGCAAAACTCCCAAAGGGTATCTACTTTGCAGCGATTAACTCATAGGATGCATAGAAGCATTGAGGTTGCAATGTCAATGCTACACCTTGCCTATGAGCCAGCAGACAGAATACTGGCAAGATTACAGAGCTCGTCGTTCGTTCCGGCGATAGAGAACACACTGCTGCCTTTAGGCTTTAACCAGCCTAAGTTCATGATCTACGACAGGAAGTTAAATCCATAAATGCACCTTAGCCACTTTTGACAAGTGATGGCTATTCACAAGAGAAACGATGCCTTAATGTGCATCTTATTTCCGTCAAGCCTTGGCAACCTAGGCCTGACTTGGTTCAAGAGATTGCCAGAGGGTAGCATTGCCTCATGGATGTAGGTTGCAGAAGCGTTTGTCACCAGGTTTAAGACAAACACAAAGACGCTTCTGGAGGTCGATCAATTGCTCGCCATTGACATAGGCGAGAAAGAGACGCCGAAGTCCAACAATAATAGGTACTGGGAGACCTTCAATCAGATTGGCAAATGTCCCACCAATCTAGCTATCGCGCAGTACAAGTGTGGCTTGCCTATTGGGCATAAGTTGAGGGACTCCATGACTATGACTCCCCCCCCCCTTACCATGGAAACTTTAATGGAAAGAGTGCATCAGCACATCAGGGTAGAAGATGATGACGCTCGTGCTAAGGCGAGGTCCGTCATGATAACGATGTTAGACAAAACAACCATGGCTAAAGTAATCACTGTCGGTAAAAAAGAAAGACTAAACTACAATAGCAGTCTGCCAAATGATGAGGACACCAAAGCAACAAAGTTAAAGGTTCGCACTACCATCACGACAGCTTTTAAAAAAGCCCATTTATCAAATACTTAGTGAGATACGTGATGAATCCTTTGTTCAGCGGCCTGCCAAATTAGAGAAAGCGCAGAGAAGCTATAAAAGATATCGGTGCACTTTCCATGATGAAGTTGGGCACCAAACTAGGGATTGCACGCCATTGAAGCAGCATTTGGAAAAACTGGTGGCAGTAGACCACTTGGACCGTTGCATTAAAAGGGGAGCTCGGCCAGCCCCTCATGACAGAAATATACTAGACAGAATGTTGATAGATGGTTCGCCACAAGGCGTGATCCATGGGATCATTGAGCCTGAGCGCGTCTGCGAGCTCGAGGGGATGATAAAAAAAAGCAGAACACATGAGGGAAGTGTTAAGTATTCAGCTGATCGTGAAGAAATGGAAAACAAAAGCGAAGAATGTCATCCCTTTTTTCTGACAAAGACCTAGCAAGGTTGCAGAACCCCCATAACGACGCATTGGTGGTTACTTTGCACGTCAAAAATTTCAATATCAAGAGGATCTTGATTGATCAAGGGAGTTCATGCGAAATAATGTATTATGAAACCTTCAAACAATTAAAGTTAGATGACAAAGACTTGGCGCCAGCCATGTCTTTCTCAGTAGGTTTCAACTCTATGCCAGAGTGGCTAGTTGGCAAGATTATTCTGCCAGTTAAAGCTAGCTCGATGGTCAAACAAGTGGAGTTTTCGATTTTAAAAGTCCCATCCACTTACAACATTATTCTTGGAAGAACATGGTTGCACGTCATACGAGCCGTAGCTTCAACCTACCATCAAGTAATGCGGTTCCCAAACAAAGCCAAAGTAATTGAAAAGGTCTTGGGAGACCAAATCATATCCAAGGAATGATTCATGATAGTTAATAGCAGCCGAGCTACCAAAGGGTTTGTACAGATGGTAGAGGAACCGAAAATCAATGAAATGTTTGTAGATGTCGGCAAGTCAACTAAATAGAAGACCGTGGAAGATCTGGTAGAAGTGAGCATTGATGAGAGCGACCCAGAAAAGTTCTTTTTGTTTGACTCATCTTTGTCTAGCACTAATAGAAAGGAGATCATAGATTTTTTGGTTTCCAATCTTGAAGTGTTTGCCTGGACGCCATACGAAATGCTTAGCATTGATCCAAACTTTATATGTCATCAACTCAATGTCAACCCCATCGCCAGACCGGTTATACAAAGAACTCGTAGATCAGCTCTACACTACGACAAAGTAGTGGCTGAAGAAGTGGAAAACCTGCTGGAAGCAAGGGTAATCAGAGAAGTTCATTATCCCAAGTGGATTTCAAACACAGTGGTGGTGCCAAAAAAAGAATGGCAAATGGCGAATTTGTGTGGACTAGAAAACAGTCAACAAAGCATTCCCAAATGATAGCTTTCTTTTACTAAGGATGGACCAACTAGTGGACCTAACTATAGGACACAATCGACTTAGCTTTCTTGATGCATATCGTAGATACCATTAGATTACTATATATAAACCGGACTAGGATTTATATCATTCACGACTCCAACAAGGTTGTACTATTACAAGGTCATGCCCTTTGGCCTAAAGAATGCAGAGACAACATTTCAATGAATGATCACTAAAATGTTTGCGCCATTGTTAGAAAAAACAATAGAAGACTACATCGATGACATGGTGTTTAAGAGAAAGGATGAGTGAAACCATCTCAATGACCTAGCAAAGATGTTCCAAATTCTGAAGACTCACAAGCTAAAGCTAAATGCATCCAAATATGCATTTGGCGTGGGATCAAGCAAATTTCTGGGCTTCTTGGTGACTAATCGCAGCATAGAAGCAGATATTTCCTAAATCAAGGTCATTCAAGAGCTTGAACGGCCAAACACTGTTAAGGAGTCGAAACATCTAACATGGTTAGCTGCCACGGTAAACAGGTTTATAAGTCAGTCGTCAGACCGATGTAAACCATTCTTCTAGGCATTTAAGGCAAAGTTCAAGTGGGAAGAAGAATGTGACCAAGATCTAGCAAGCTTAAAGAAATACTTATCTTCTCCACCACTTATAGCAACACCAGTACCTGGAGAAGAGCTCTACTTATAGCTGGCAGTCTCCCAGTATGTCGTTAGTGCGGTGTTGGTGCGAGCAGAAAGAATACAACACTTGCCCATCTTCTATATGAGCAAGATAATGTTGGGTGCCGAAACAAGATACTTGCTACTAGAGAAACTAGCCTTGGCTTTAATGATGGCATTAGGGAAGTTACTGCACTACTTCCATGAGCACATTGTGGTGGTGTTGACCGTATTCCCTTTGAAAGCCCTATTCAACAGGGCAGACTTTTCTGGAAGGATTTTGAAATGGGCTGTGGAGTTAGGACAATTTGACATCAAGTTTCAACCTAGAACGGCAATAAAGGCCCAAGAATTAGCAGACTTTGTGGCGGAGTTCGCTCTCGGAAGTCATTCTGTTTGCCCGGTTGACTTGACCGAAGAAACTAAACAAATGGGGGCAAGTGCCGCGAGAATAGCATGACCCCCCACCACTTACCAACAAGTTAAATTACCACCTCAAGCGGAGGAACCATGCAATGTGCCATTGAGCCTGGCAGTGGTTACACCCCCCACTGAGGTTAATAACACATTGCCAAGGGATGATAAGGTAAGCCGCACAACGACAAGTGCAATTTGCGATAACATGCCTAAATGGAAAATTGAAGGGCAACCAAGCAAAGAGATTGACAAACAAATGGTGGACAAAAACTTGGAAGAAATAATCAAAGTTCTAGGCCTTAAGACATTTTCAGACCCATCTATTTGTTAAAGTTGTTCGAGGGTGAGATGTGGAAGCTTTTTGTGGATAGAGCTTCTAATAGACATTGAGCTGGACTGGGAATAGTCCTTATTTCACTAGATAACCTAACTATTGAGCAGATGATCAGACTTGAATTTCCAACATCCAATAATGAAGTGGAGTACGAAACACTCTTGGTTTGAAATCTGTCATCCGGATAAAGGCTACCGAGCTAATGGTGTACAACGACTCGCAATTAGTGGTTAACTAAATATCTGGCGAGTACGAGGCAAAGGATGATAGAATGGCTAGGTATCAGGAGCTGGTCAGAACAGAGATCAAAAAATTTAAAGTTGTCAGAATAAAACAAATTGGTCGAGATAAAAATAGCAAGGTAGATAAGTTAGCTTGCATCAATGTCATACACTTCTATCCCAAACCCCTTGTTAATTGACTTCTTGCCAAGACCAAGTATTGAAGAACCTGAAGCGGCATAGGCTCTTCTTAGATGGACCCTATCATCACTTTCTAGAAAGATTGGATTCTACTAAATGACAAGACGGAGGTGAACAAGATTTGAGTAAAGTCATAACGATTTTGGCTTTCCCTATCTCTAACATTATATAAAAAGTTTTTCACTGGACCATACTTAAAGTGTGTGTACCCTAGCGAGGTTGAAGTCTTTTTGTTCAAAATTCATGAAGAAATTTGCGAAAGTCATCTAGGGGAAGGTCATTAGCTTATTGTAAACACTCCATTTTTTACCGTCCTCAAGACTTGGACGTCACCGCTTGAACACTTGGTGATTATCCATGTTTGTGTTTGTTTAGAGTTCCCGGAGTTCTCGGCTACGCGCCTTGCCTCAGGATCTCCGAACTCGACTGTTTCGTGTTTGGTTTTGCACCAAACACTTGTGTTTTGCCTTGGAGGGGCAGGGAATGCCTTGTGAGGCATCCCCACACACCACCGGCACTAGCTAGAGGCCACCGGCTGGTTTTTCTTGCCACTGGCAATATATGTTGCCGGTCGGCACTCTTTGTTGCCGGTCGGCACTCAATTTTGTCAAAATGACATTTTTGGCTAGCCGACTACTGTTCATCTGCCTTTTCAGATATTTTGAAACAGCTGGCTGGCATTTGCTTCCCCTCCATACACGTGTATGGAGGGATACCCCTCTTGTTTGCTTACTTGCTAAGCATTACAAGATTGCCTCCTCTATAAGAGGAGGCCTTCTCTCCCTTGCTCAAGGATTAGAAAAATTAGAGCTCTTTTCTTAGAAAATACAAAGGAAGCTCTGGTTTTAGGGTTAGGGTTCAATACATATCCTATCTCTATATTACTTTTGTGTGTGTTTTAGTTCATACTATTGCACACAAGCACCTAGTGCTTCACCTTCCTTGGGCTACTGAGGTTCTAAGGGCTTGTTCTTGATATTTTTGACTGGATTGGAGCTTAAGGAGGCAACAAGAGCACCCTTTGTGAAGAAGGTCAACAAGGGTAAGAAACTAGTCCTTTTTACCCCATTTTTGCATCCTATTTCTACCTATCTTAGAGCTGTTTTTGTGCTTAGTGTTTAATACAAAAAAGTTCTGTTTTTAGGCCCTCTTGATAGTTTATTAAGAGTGTTTTGTGCTTTGGGGAAGTTTGACCCCTCTTAGGCCTTGTAAGGCCTATTTTTGTGCAAGTTTCGAGACTTTGGTGTTTGGGCCTCTTCACCACTGAAATCTTGAGGGATTTCGTGGTGGAGATGGTGCCTTGAAGTCTCCAAAAGGGGAGGGCCACCCCCTCTCCTTGTTGTCCTTGAAAGGGACCATTTTTGGTCTCTTAAGGAAGCCTTTGTTCAAGTGTGTGTTGATCATGTCTAGGCTACATTTCATGCTTATTATGCTATAATATAATCATGTTGTGTGTTGGTTTTGGTACACCATGCATGCTTAGCATACCTACCATGTAATGTCTCCTTGATCCCTTAACATGCCTTAGGTTGTTAGCCTTTGTTTGAGCATGTTTTAGGCTTAGACTTGTGAATGTTTTGTGCTTATTTTGCCATGATTTAGGTCTGTCTATAGTTGTTTGGATCAATTTTGGCATGTTTAGTACAGCTTCTTTGCATTTGTAGCTTGTCGGGCTTGTATGCCTCAAGTATGTGAATGTGTAGCATGCGTTGCTTGCATCATTTTGGTGGTTTGGAACCACCCAACATGTAATTTCAGTCCCTTTGGCATGCTCATATGCTTGCCTTAGTTGCCTCTTTGTTGCTTTGAGAGCATGCGTTGTATGCCCTATGTCGACCATTGTGCATGCTTTTGAATTTGAGCTACTTAGATGCCATCTAAGTAGTCCTTTGGGCTTGATTTTGTGTACTAAAGCTCTGATTTTAGTTGCTTAATTCTTGCCATGTTAGGTCTTGTCAAGTGTAGTTCAATGCCTTTTGGCTTGCTTTAAATACTTAGGCCATTTGCATGCTTTTGTTTGCCTTGTTTGAGTTGGTTTGGCACCTCTTCTAACATGATTTCGGAGCTTAACTCGCATGCTAATTGTTCATATTTGTGCCCTTTTAAATGTGTTTAAAAGTTGCCCCATTATGCTTTAAGTATTGGACCATGAGTGCTTGCATGTTTGTGTGCACTTTGGCCTTCACCTCCTTGGTTTTGGCTACTGATTTTGGGCCTATTTGGAGTTGCCTAAGTCATGTTTAAGTCCACCCCCTTGCTTGGTTTGCATGCTTGCCTTATATGTGTGTTTGCATACTAGCATTCTTGTTTGCATCCCATATTACATATTAGTTGACATGCTTAGGATTGTACACATAGACATGCATGCCTTGTTCCTTGATTTGGTGATAGGAATTGGGCCTTATTTTGTTTGATTGGTTTGCATTTCATTTGACATGAAAGTGCACACTTGGTTCTTTAGGCCATCATGCATGAAAATGCGTGATTGGTGGCCCAAGAATCGAGGCACATCCTCTCTTGAGTCATTAACATGATAGGGAGCACGATTGGTGCATATATAGCTTGAATTGCATTGCCATGCAAGTTTTGCCCTCTGCTGCTGTGAGTTGCAGGTTCTGCAGGAATTTATTGCCGGTCGGCAGTATTTAGTGCCGACCGGCAGTCAATCGATGGCCGGTGGATCTATTTTGTGCCGATGGCCACAATTCACTGCCGGTGATCATTCTACTTAGCCGGTGGGATCCCCCAGTATCCAGAAAGGCATCCTTGAGACTTTGGCAGTCTTCAGAGAAGCAAAGCAGGGAAAACAGAGGCAGGCTAGGCATGGCAGTGCAATTCCGAGCGGAATCCGAGCGCACATGCATTTAGCCCTCGCCCCGAGGCGGTTTACTGTTTTTCTTAGATTAATTAATTTGTTAATTTAATTAATTTGTAATATTTAATTAGCTTGCGTAGTTAATTAATTTGTATTGTTCTCTTGGTCCCTCCGAGCGAGGGCAAATCTGTAATAAGTGTGGGTGAGTGGTGTGCATGTCTTCCAACACCCACGTCTTTCTTTCCTTTTATTTACCCGCTTATGATGGTAGATTAGGGCACGTTTATTTTAGCATACCTTATGCAATGCATGCGTGCATCCATGCATTTGTTGACATGCACCGGGCTCGGTACATCATACAACCGCATTGCATCTTCAAACCCAACTTGAATACGTGCATCAAATGATTGCATTTCACATGCCATTTTAGGGTTAGCCGAGCCTATCCTAATCACATTCTGTATGCGTTGCATTAGCCACTTAACATGAACTAGGATCATGCATATGATTACTAACTGGTTTATTGTTTTGGCACGAAGTACGATGTAAGTATTTATGCTTTAGCATATCGCATGCGTGTGAATGTTAACATGACAGTATGATTACCATGTGGCTAAATGCTTATATGAGATAAACTGTTTGAATGCCTGTGGGTGGAGGTTGGATTGATTGAGTTGGAAAACTCGTTGAAATCCGTGTTTTAGCCTACTTGCGAGTAACAAATTCCAAAGCACTTTCAAAACAAACGGATATGCAATGCTTGTTTCCAAATTAGGCAATCTAGTCTATACTTGTTTGCTGCGCGCATAACATAATAATTCTAGGCTAATAATTGGAATAAGAGCATGTAATGTTTTCAAAATCGGATATCACGGTTAGTAGAGGCCGGTCTTCGGACCGGGCGAAAGGGGGTGCTCATAGCTGACCTTTCCGATCGTACCCAAGCTCGAGCCAAGACAACTTTGGTGATGACGGATCGTGGCCTTGACCGAGTCGGGGTTTCCTAAATTTCCCATTTTAAAAATATTTAGGTGGCGACTCAGATCTGCAGCAAGCCCATGTTTGGCACTACTTTTCAAAAAAATCTGTTTTCTCAAACGATTTACCAGAGTTGGACTCTTTGGTTCAGATTAAGAACCGCAACAAACAAAATAGGGGAGTCCGAACTGTAGCGGTAGCGAGGTCCCTCGCGGGCGCTGTCTACACTTATCGACCTATCTTGCAAGGATATTGGTGGCTATGCATACAGATAGAAGCTGGGAAGTATGTTAGGTAGTGTGAAAAATGCCAGAAGTTTGCACATCAAATCGACCAACCGGCTAGAGAACTCTTATCTTTGACCAGCCCTTGGCCTTTTGCAATGTGGGGTTTAGACATAGTTGGACCACTCCTAACTGCGCCAGACAATAAGAAGTTCTTTATTGCGGCGACTGATTACTTCACAAAATGGGTTGAAGCAGAGACACTTGTTTCCATCAAAGAGAAAGACGTCAAGAAGTTGTTTTGGCATAACATTTCATCCAATTTAGAATTCCAATGGCTTTGATATCAGACAACGACACTCAGTTTGATGGGAGGATATTTAGAGGCTTCTGTAAAGAGTATAAGATAAAGTTCTACAATTCCACCCCGACTTACCCACAAGCCAACAGTCAGGCCGAAACATCAAACAAGGTGATCCTAAATGACTTGAAGAAAAGGCTAGAAAAGGTGAAAGGAAAGTTGGTTGAAGAACTCCCTCATATTTTATGGGCCTACCGAATAACCCCAAGGTGTTCAACTGGGAAAACACCATTCACTTTTGCATACGGCATGGAGGTCGTCATTCCTCTAGAAGTCGGTCTTCCCACCATTAGAAATAAGAATTTTGATCTAGACTTGAACGGGGAGGCAATAACTTTGGAGCTCGACCTTGCGGAAGAAAGAAGAGAGAGAGCTTTAATTCATATTGCTTCATATCAGCAAAAGTTGTCCATAAAGTATAACAATGCGGTGTATCCAAGGCAGTTCAAGATAGGAGATTAGGCTCTATGCAAAGTCATGGAGAACACTTTGATGCTTGGTGATGGCAAATTAGGACCCAATTGTGAGGGAACATACAAAGTTGTTGGGCTATCAGGAAAATGTGCTTACTATTTGGAAGATATTGATGGCCTAGCTGTACCAAGACCGTGAAATAAGGCCATTCTCAAGATTTTTTATTTTTAACCTTTGTAATCTTTTTTTTCTTCTAGTTCAGCATTACTAAAATGAGTAGAATTTCCTTTTCAGGCTTCTTGTTTTACTATGCGCTTGTATTACTTCAATCTAAACTTTAAAATCTTTGATCGAATTGGTTAGCTCAACAAAGTGGGTTGGCAGGGTTGACCAACTCTTTAGGAAATCTTTGTCCGACTGGTTAGCTTAGCAAAGTGGGTTAGCAAGATTGACTAACTCTTTAGGAAATCTTTGCTCAGCTGGTTAGCTTAGTAAAGTTGGTTGGTAGGATTGACCAACTCTTTGGAAAATCTTTGCCAAGCTGGTTAGCTCAACACAGTAGGTCGGCAAGATTAACCAACTTCTTGAAAATCTTTGATTGAGCTAGTTAACTCAGCAAAGTAGGTTGTTAGGATTGACCAACTTTTTGAAAATCCTTGACCGATCTGTTTAGCTTGGCAAACTAGGTTAGAAGGATTGACCAACTTCTTGAAAATCTTTGATCGAGCAGGTTAGCTCGGCAAAGTAGATTGATAGAATTAACCAACTTTTTGAAAATCTTTGACCAATTTGTTTAGCTCGGCAAAGTAGGTTAGCAGGATTGACAAACTTCTTGAAAATCTTTGATTAAGTTGGGTAGCTCGGCAAAGTAGGTTGACAGGATTGACCAACTTCTTGGAAATCTTTGACCAAGCTGGTTAGCTCAGCAAAGTAGATTGGCAGGATTCACTAACTTTTTAGAAGTCTTTGATCGATCTGGTTAGCTTGATAATGGTGGTTAGCAGGATTGACCAACTCTTTGAATTATTTGACCGAGCTGGTTAGCTCGGCAAAGTGGGTTGGAAGGATTAACCAACTTCTTGAAAATCTTTGCCAAGTTAGTTAGCTCGGCAAAGTGTGCATTTAAACTTGAATGAAGTATCAAAGAACACTAGGCGTGCAAAAAGTTGTAGACTTTTCATTGATGTAAAAATTGATTACAGAAAAGGGGTTAGTAGCCCGGTTACATGGCAAAATGAGAGAAAAATAAATAAAAGCAAAAATAGATACAAGTTGTATATCGGTCATATCATAGGATCATCCAGTTCGATTGAGGCACTAGTTTCACATTGAGTTAGCATGGCACCAACACCATCTTTAACGATTAGATCGATAATATCATCTTCAGTGGCAGTGCTTGGTTGAGCCTGGCTAGCAATCTCTTATGGAGTTGAAATATTTGGCCACTGCGCTGGGGTAAAAACTAGTAAGGCTAGAGCAGCATTAAGCGCCAGGCTATCTTCTTCATCCACCTCAAGCAATTTTTGTTGCACGGTGTTAGCATAAGCCGCCATATAACTTGGAATAAAATGAAGATGTGGATTCAAAAAAGTCCTTTGAATTAGGAGCCTGGCCAAGCTTCTCTGCCACTATTTTTCAACCGCACTTGAAGAAGATGTCTTTGGCAGCCTCACATTGTTGGACATAAGCCCTCTCGTTATCAGTATAACCTCGGTCCTCGGTGTCATCAACCTGTTTCTCCAGTGTCTTTATCTCGGTGTCCTTGGCGTCCCTGAGCTTCTTCAGCTTGCACAGATATCGGGTCTTTTTGTCTGTCAGGGCCTTCTGCTGGATTTTGTCGGCCGTAGGAACTTGCTCGACCAACTGATCCTGCTCGATAGTTATCTCCGCCAGCAACGCCTTTAGTTCTTCTTGCTTGACATCCTTGGCATTGTTATCCATAATGGCCGCCTTGGTAGCCTTCCTCAAGTCCAGTACTCGTTGATGTGCCACTTGATTTTTCTATACGACCTACAAAATACATTGGATATTAGAAAGACCGAGTAAACAGTTGAGAAGAGAAGAGAACGATTAAAGATTTATTACTCACCAGAACCAGCGACTTGGTGGCTGACCTGATAGCCCTCAACTCGATCAGTTGTTCATGCCTTTCCATATCGGGAGGAAGGTAGAGACTCTTGGTCAAATTAAAGGCCAACTGATGGTCCTTATTAGCACAAACTAAGTCAGATGTTGTCACGGCTCAGCCCTTGTAGGTCAAGGCTAGTGCCCACATCGAAGGAAATGGAAGCGGTTGAGAGATTAGCCTGTTCGGTCCAACTTCCTCTCACAGAAGTCTCCAAATCAAACTGCTCGACAATTCACTGCTCAGTCTCATCTTCGTCCACCAGACGTCACTTGGTAGACGCAGTTCGGGCCCTTTTGCTGGGTTAAGATGAAGAAGCCCTGGCTATTGGTAGGGCAACAACTGCTCGGTCTCAGTACCCATTGGTGTTGAAGAAGTTTGTTCAGTGATAAGGACCTTGAGTGCTCTTTTCTTGGCCATTTCTTGCTCTTCGGTTAAAGGAATGACGTTGATTTCAAGCAAATTTGGATCAGGTTCTGGCGAAGGCTCAAGAAGGAAATCTGTGACCTTACTTTTTCGCTTGCCGTTGTATCAGTAGGTCGACTCAAAGTTGAGGAGATCGATCCAATCCCTTTGTCTATATCTCAGTGCGGCGCAGAGAACATCCTAGTTTGCGTATGCATAAGTCTCATTCAAAAAGTTTAGATTTGCAAAGAAAAATATTGGCTAACTGTCAGCTCGGCAAAAAGGCCATAATACGGCTGATATAATAAATAAAGTTGTACTACTCATACATGCCGTCCCTTTATTACGGTTAATATTATAGCCTGACACTAAAGCTTCTTGGTCCTCATAGTTGTCAGAGACCCAGAGGAAGTCGTCATCATGTATGTCTTTGTCCAGTATCCTTTTGACGATCTTCTCTTAACCTCATTTCACTTTTAGGAAATAGCACCGACTATCGTCTGTCCGACTGAGGAAGTATTGATAAAATATCTCAGCCACGCCTAAATTGAGGCCTAGGCGGCGATTTAGCTTAGCTATACCATTTATTATTCTGTATGTATTGGTGAGAAGTTAGGTTGGGCAAAGTCTTGTTTGCCTCAAGAACTCACAAATTAGGGGTTGGACCGAGAAATGTAGTCTACCCTCCACGATGGACAGCACGGCGCAGAATCTGATTTTACCCCAAGGTATTGTGTCCAGCTTGGCTAATGTGAAGTGTTTATCGTCTGGAATATTGTAGTCCCTATGAAATTTAGCTATGGTGCTTAAGGAGCTCACCATGAAGCGGTACTTCCCCATGGGAATGTTTTTTAAATAACTTATGGGTTTTCTCAACTTCTCAATGCAACCACAAGTTGGTTTGTGTTTATTTGGCCAAATGGCGTTGCCAAGAGGCAACTGTGAAGGTGTGCCTGGCCAATCCTAGTGAAGTCTGCAAGATCGAAAATAAATTGTGTTATCCTCAAGTGTTGACCATGCTAAAACGACAGTGTAAATTAATTATAGTGCAATGGAGCTCTAAGTAGGTTGCTCGGTTGGAAAACGTTGCAATATTGTTCTTAGCTCAGTCAGTGAGCTGGGTATGCCAAGCTTTGGGAGCTCAGTTCAAGGTCTGAGCAAGGTTTTAGTTCGGCTAGACTAGGGGGTACATAGATAATGTTATTAGCTCGGTTTGGAGTCCTAACAAGGTTTTGGCTCAGCCTCGTAAGCGAGTAGTATTAAGTCGGCCGCTTAAGTTAACAAGATGTTAGCTCGGTCATGGCAACGAGCAATAATCTTAGTTTGGCTAGATTCACTGAAGGTTCTACAAAAGTTTTGTTCGCTTGGTTCTAGCGTGATTTTGGATCAAATGTACGATTTTTGCTTAATTCATCTCAAATTGTTTAGTGTTCATCCTAGAGTATAGAGTCTTATGAGGCTTTTGAAGTTCCAATTCACTTCCTAGCATAGTTTTAAGCGGATTTTAATGAATAAAAGTGCTCTAGTGCTGTCTGTGAACGCGGATAGTAGAATAACAACAGGAAAAGGCCAAAGACATGAAAAACAATATGAATGTCAATGGCAAGATGCTGAAAGGGTATGGAAAGCTTACCTTTTTGCATACAAAATCATATTCCAACTGGTGAAAATGCTTGAATGGTGGCGGTGAATCGAGAGTGGTTGCGAAAACGCGTTGATTTGGGCCCAAATGCAGGAATGTGAAGGGATTGAACTATGGTTTTAGGGTTAGCGCAATGAAAAAAGATGAACACTAGAGGGATTGGTTGTAAATGTATGGGCTATATATATGAAAAATGCATAATGGTGGGACGGTTCAAATTTTTGGGGCCAGTGCGTAACGGCTGTGATAGTACACAAGCGCAATAGGGGCTTGCCATGTGTCCCAAAAAGGACATTGTGTCATAGTTGTTGGTGAGCGTGTTGTACGATTGCTAAGATAGCTTTGGACCGAGCAAGCTGTGCGACCAAGCAACTTTTGTAGCTTGACAGGATTGAGTATTTTAGCTTGACTGAGGAAAGTAATTCCAATCATGCAAGGCAGATGGAATTAAGGGACAATTGTGAGGGTAATTTGTGTAGCCAAATTGGGCTGAGCTAGTTGGAATTGTCTTCAAGCTAGTTGGAATTATCTTCAAGAGCTAGGCCACATAGTGGGTTGAGCTATGAGTTAAGATATCACGGTTTTAGGCTGAACAGAGGCTAGACCGATCAAAGATGTTTGATCGAACTAGTAAAGGTCCATATCCTGGGACCCAGCTACTTCCTAATGCCGGTCAAGGATTAAACCGAGCTACAAGCGAAGGCAGTCAAAACAGGCCGAGGTAGGGGATTGACTGAGCTAAGAGTATAGTCACTGCAGATGTTAAGCTTAGTAGCCTTTGTGCAAATCTTTGTATAATACTGCGTGTTGCATGGCTAAGCCAATGGCGAACATAACAAAGGTAGTCCGATTGCACGACGGTAGCTAAGCAAAGAGTTGTGCCATCTCACTTAGCTTGCAGTGAGGAGGGTGTCAAGGGATAAACATTATCCTTTAGGAATGTGATTCCTAGGTAGAATTTACAAAGGAGAGTTTGCAATTCATACTCCCTAATTTCTAGAGCTTTTGTCTCTTTAGTCTATTTGCTAACTTAGGCATTGGAGGGGTTTTCGGCACTCACCCGCCAGCTAACTCATGTTTGTGGTTTCAGGTATTACGACGAAGTTTGAAAGAGCACAAGTTTGATCAACAGAATTATACGAGAAAATATTATTTCGTGCTCATACATTTCTCACTTTTTTTAAATGTTTTCCGTTAAAATTTCGTTAAGCCTCATCAAGGATTAAGTCCACCTGATTAAGTAAATTTTTGTGTCGAGTGCTATTGTCTATAGTTTATTCCACAACGCAGATGAAGAACTGAACAACGTTGTTAATAGGTTCAATTCATTAATCATATTACATATCTAAAAAAAATTATCCAAAACAGTATTGAACATTAATACATCAAATTCATTTTTATTGTGAGTATCATACTTTTCACTATACATTTTACTTTTAAAATAATTTTTTTAAATACACAATATTTTTCTCGATTCATATAGTTTCCAGTTGTTCTAGCTGGCTAATTCTACCCTTCTTATCCTAATGATAAAAAAAGAAAAAAGAAAAAAAATATTGATAAATTGCACTCACCTCCCTTGAGCTCTAAGAAAAATACAGTTAGTTTTATGCTTTTGACATAATTATTTTAGACTTTTTTAAAATTTTAATTTACATAATAGTTATTTTTTTTATTAATAATTTGTTAGTCATATAACTGAAAAAATAATATTATCATCTCTTTTATATTAAAATATATATTTATATTTATTTATTTCAATATCTACCTATTAATAGCCTTATTATAAAGTACATCAATATAATTATGTCAAAAATATAACATTAATTACACATATTTTTTAAAATCTCAAGAAAATGAATGCAATTTACTCAATAAAAAAAAATATTTTAAGAAGAAAAATGCTTGAGAAATTAAACTATTTAGTCATCCTTTTTTTTTTTTTCTTATGATCCCAAAGGTCTCATTAAAGTGCAAATTACACAAAAGGATAATTACTTATGTATTTGGGTTTAATTTTCTAGAAATAAAAGTAGATTTCTTTAAATTTAAAATGATACATTTAGACAATCTGCACTATAGAAGTTTTGGATTTTCCCTCTTTCTGAAACAAATCCCACATTACAAAAAAAATATATATATATATATATAGCACTCCAATAACGTAACACTTTAATAACATAACACTTCAATGTAACACACTAAACAAACTCTTTGGTACACTTTTCTCAAACATAACAATATAACATTCCAAAAAAACTCATTAGTGTACTTTACCTAAAGAATAATGCTTGAGACCCCCTTTTGGGGGTCACCCCCTCACCCCCTTTGCCACGTGACGGAGGGTGATTGGAGGAGCAGGAAAAAAAAGAAAAAGAAAAAGAAAATGTAACCAATGAGAGAGAGAGGGGGTCAAAGGGGGTGGGGGGAAAAGGGGGGATGAATCATTGTTGTTTACCTAAATGTAACACTCCAATATAATATACAAAAAAAAATTCTTAGTATACTTTTCTCGAATGTAACACTTCAATCAATGTATCTCAAATGTAACACTCCAATGTGATACACACAAAAATACTAAAAAATTTCTTAATGTATTTTTTTCAAACGTAACACTTACAATTTGAAATTATACATTTGTTCAAAACTTACTAAGGAATTTTTATGCTTCTTTTGGAATTGTTTGAAAAATCCCACATACTTTCGAAATGGTTTGAAGAATCCCAAATTCTTTTTTAGAGTTTTACATTGGAGTGTTACGTTTGGAAAAAGTACACTAAAGAGTTTCTTATTTGTTACATTGGAGTGTTTATATTAAAGTGTTATGTTTAGAAAAAATACACTAAGAAGTTTTTTTGGAGTGTTATGTTAGAGTATTACGTTTGAAAAAAGTACACTAAGGATTTTTTTTTGAAATGTTATGTTGGAGTGTTATGTTTGAGTATTATATTTAAGTGTTACAGTTTGAAAGGATAAAGCTTCGGACCCCCAGTGGGGGTGCTGGGGGTCGGCTGTGATTGGCCCAAAAAAACTATTTTTTTTTTTTTTTTCAGACAATGAGAGGCTGACACGTCACTGGGGGTGCCACTGGGGGTCGGAAGCATTGTTGAGTTTGAAATTATACATTTACTCAAAGTTTACTAAAGGATTTTTGTACTCCTTTTGAAATATTGAAGAATCCCACATCTTTTTGAAATATGGGATCCCCATATTTCAAGTCATTTTTGTACTCATTTTGAAATGTCTTCCAAATAAAAAATTCTCATATAAAAATTCATCTCAAATTTGATTCCCATAGATTGTGTACATTGCCTTTCTAGCACAAAAGAAAAAAAGAAAATGAAACATAATAGAAATAAGAGTATAACCGTAAATTTAATTTCTAAAAAATATATTAAATCTATATTTCCAAAATCAATAGGACTAATTAGTGTATAAAAAAACCATTGGGACTAAATGGATCATCATTCCTTAAAATGAAATTTATAGATAAATTTTCCTTAAATAAATCTCAAAAAATATATAATTTATCCTAAAAAAAGTAATTTCCAAACCAACCCTTACTCTGCTTCATATCTTTTCCAATTTTCTCTCCCAGTTAATGCCGGTCAAATGTGTGAGTTATATAATAAAATATTTTTATATCACGTGACTGTCAATGTGTTATTTTCTTTCTAATTTTGGACATAATTTAGTTTTTGGAGTAAATTGAAAAAAATTGAAACATGAAAAGCCAAAGTATAAAAAGAAAAAAAGAAAAGAAAAAAAGAGATAAAATGTAATTTACCCTTAATTGTAATTGATTGAAATATCCTTTGCTTGCTAGTAAAAATTACACAATACGATCATACGAAAAATAAACAAATTGAGTTACTATTGAGACAGTGTTCAATTATTTTCGAAACAAGAAATAATCTTGTATTTGATTTCAAAATTTTATGTGGCAATTAGCAAATATAAATTTACTCGATCTTGAGCTATGGTGACATATAACACGACGTTGTTGGGATTTTTGTAATCACCAATTTGCATACTTATTTATTTTATTTTATTTTATTTTGGGGGTAAGTCAGTCAACTTGGGCCTACCATTAATATATGTGGAAGACTATCATGTACTAATAAATTCTTTGAGAAATGAATGCTTTTGAGTGTAATATTACATAGAACCAGCTTTTCATCTACTTGTCTATTTTGAATTCCAATTTGATTAATAAGTATTATGAGAAAGCATTTCCTAGTATATCATCAGTACTATATACGGAATTACCAATTGGTTGGTGGTCAAGTGGCGATTGGAGCTTGACTTGGTAGGAAGGACCACGGTTCGATTCCCCGCATCGCCAATTGGGAGGGGATTTGAGTCTAACCATCCAAAACTACTCCCCGAATCCGGATTAGTCGGCCTAAGGGTCGGATACCGGGTGGTGAACCAAAAAAAAAAAAAAAGTACTATATACGGAATTAAATCATAATTGAAAATTTATTTTTAAATTAATAAAATAATTTTAAAATGTAAAAATAATATTAAAAGTAAGTTTTAACTTCTTTTAAAGAGTGTTTAAAATTAGCTTTTTCACTGGCTTTTTGAATTTTTTAAAAGATTAAAAAAAAAGTCAATGTATTTAGGAAAGAGTTTTTTAATCGTATAAGAAAATACAAATATTTTTGTTTGTTATTTAAATTTTGAAAAATGACTGAGGCCCCCAGTGGGAGTGACCCTCACCACCCTCACTGTTTTTTCATTGGCTAAATTTTTTTTTTTTTCTTTTTGTTATCTTGCTATCATAGAGCCCCACGTGGAGATGAGGGTGCTGGGGTCACCTGCCACTGGGGGTCCCCAACACTGTTGTTTAAATTTTCTGTTTTATCCTTCCAAATGTGTAAACACCTATGCACTCACTCACAATAATTGTTTAGTCTTTTGAAATTGGTACAAAGTTTTTCGAACTCTTTTTTTTTTTTTTTTTGATACATGCCAAATACATTTTAGAACTATTTAGTTTTTTGACTTTTTTTGTTGCTATTAATATTTTGTCCTAAGTATTATATAACAAATAGATATATAATAATTCAATTGGTAAAATTAAAACAAATGAATTTTCTAAAAGTACAAAAATTATACTTTGGGTTAAGTATAATTACATTATCAACAAAATTCATAATTATAATTCATTGTACCACAATTTGTCAAGTGATATAACGATCTTATCTTTTTTTGTCTCCCTTCCTCTCTCCCACTCATCTTCTATCTCTCTTTATTTTAAATGTGACGTGGCAAAAAAATTGAAATGAAATATTTAAATTTTTATATTTATTTCAATAAGTACATTAGAAAAAATATTCTCGTATTAATAAAATTTAGCTTGTCAATTGATAAAGTATGAAAAATTTAAGCTGATCGTAAAATGTAAGGGTATTTTTAATTTTTTTATGTTTAATTTTATTTTTAAACCATGTTAGATTTATGTCAATCAACACAAATTGAAGAGTCACTTGACCAATTTATTTATGTATATATTTTTTAAATTGGTAAACATACATCATTAGTATTTTTTTTTTCATAGTAAAATGTACATATTTATGCATATTTAATAACTTTGAAAAAAGAGATAAAATGTAATATATATATTTTTTATAGTATTGTAATTATGGTCGTAACTTCACTTTAATATAGACAACTGTGGATATTTTTATAATATTTTTAAACAGAATTAAACAAAAATCAATTCAAACAAAATTAAATGGATATTTGTTTATATAAATATTTTTTAAATTGATATTTTTAAACAAAATCAACTGCAGATAAAAATATTAAAGCGAAGTTATAAAAATATTAAAGAAAAAATTATTAGGTAATTTTGAAGTAATACTCTACACCAACTGTCAATTAACACATATGAAGATATCACAAAATATTAAAAGTAAAAAATAAAAAAATAGTGGTATACAAACATAAAATCAATACAAAAAAAATGTATTAATAATGATTTGGTTAGATTTTGATCTACCACTTTATAATAAAAAGTCCATTGATATGTTTTTTATTATACAAATGACACTATAGCATCATTTTAGGGTAAAATTTTGCATACAAATTCTAGTGAAATAATATTTTTCAATAATAATAAAAAAAAAGATTATAAGCAAAAAATAAATAATGGTCAGTAGAGAGTAAAAGGACAAAATGATACATAAAATATGAAATGCAAAACAAAAAATGGCCATTAGAAAAAAAAAATGTACTTAAAAGATGAAAGAGTATGTTTAAAAAATGCAAACTAAATGTTAATTAACCTCCAAATGTCTTATAAAGATAGAGAAAAAATAATGAGTTACATCATTTCATGAATGTAATATTTATAGGATGCGGAGGACATGAATGATTTGGAGAAAGTGTAATGTATGACGGCTAAGGCTTTGGAGTAGGAGAAAAAATTGGTTAGAGAAAGGATGCACAAAAATGATCTTCATCTTTCATTTTCTAAATCATAAATCATGATTTTTTTTTTTTTTTTAAACTTAAAAATTTACAAATTTAGTGTGGGAAACAACCAAATCAATTTATTTAATTTATTTATAGGGAAACAACCAAATTAGTTTTTCAAATTAATTATAAGGAAATAGAATCAATCAAACAAAACAATTTAAATAGATTTGAATTGATTTTTGTTTATTTCATTTTAAGGAATGAAGGATTTTATGTAGATATTTTAGAAGATAAACAAATAAATTGGAAGGTTAACAAACCGTGTTTCTATATTTGATTTTAAAAAATTATCATCTTTTAGACAATGATCTTAGGAGATGGGTTTGAAGATTTTTTTTTTCTATTATTTATTAATTCAAAAATTATGTAAGACATATGAATAGTTTATTATTTTTTAAAATTGAAAAAATAAGAAATTAAGGTTAGGCATGTGGAGGCCTTAGAAACTTTCTCACTAAAATTCCCTTCTGTTTATGTAATAAATCGATAGATGTCGCATGATTGAGTTGATGCAGTATATTTCTTTTTATTGATTGATGTGTGATAAAGTGTTTGATGTGATCGAATACTTATACTTTAAGTTGGGCACGAAGTGACTTTTTAAATGTCACTTTTACAAGTAAATATTAGATGCAATGGTAATATTATCTAATAAATAATTTGCACTAAAAACCATTACATTATTGGAACAAGATTTGTCCACTTACTCATTTTTTTTTTGTAGCTTTTGTATTAGCCAATGATGCTAGGTATTATACACACACATATATATATATATATCAAAAATGTTTTGAAACTCTAAAATATGAGCTCTAAAGAAGCTCTAGGGGTGGGTCTCACTCTACTGATGTGATGTTTTGACTTTTTTTTTTTTTTTAACCCTTACCACATCACTAAAGCTCTCTTTAAAATTCAAAATTTAGAGTTCTCTGTCATTGTTATATATATATATATATTTAAATTTTATCACATGATAATCAATAAATGAAAAAAATACAGGATATCAACTCGATCACGTCATATTCTATCCTATTGCATGGTGGCGTGAGTTTTACTTGGTTTAAGGATGAACTTGGTGGAATGAAAAGACCTTGTGATCAAATTGGAAACCTTTTCTTCTTACCATGAAATTTCCAAAGTCTTACAAGAAGTTACATATTTAACTTGCATACTTTCCATGGGAAAAAATGAACAAAATCAATTGCATTTCTGTGAATAATATTATGCCTTACTTGAGGTCAACATTGTCATATCAATATTGATGCCTAATAAGATCATCTTTCCCTATCTTCATTTTTCCAAAGGAAAAAAAAAAAAAAAAAACGGGGTTAAGAGTTAATACACTAAGTTAAGTGTTAAAATGTACTACTTTTTTCATACTGTTTCATTGTTTTTCTTATTTTTGTTAGTTCGCAAGTGTTAGGAGTGTGAGGTTTTTTATATTCGAGTTAATGAAGAGATATCAATTGCCTTATAATTTAACTATTAACCTGATAATATTAAAAATGTAGCCCAAAAGAAATTCTAAAATTTGGTATAGAAACTTTATTTGTATAGTTATATATATATATATATATGCATATAGTACCCAGTTAAAAAATTCAATCTTATTCTTTTGTTCAATTGAAAAGTGGATAGGTCATCTTCAAGAGAAGCTTTATCTATCTTGGTTGTTCAAAAACACTCCACGATATGCCTTTTTATTATTCCTCTCACAATCTTTCAATGCTCATCTTTAATGCATGATCTAATCAGCCAAAACACAATACCAAACTGTAAAAATAGTAAATGGTAGGACAGCTTGGCTTGATTGGCCTTTTATATGTTGTCTTGTGAGTTATGTCATTGTGGTGGTCATGAGTCGGTGGGTCGGTTCTTGTTCCATTCATGACAATACTTTAAAAAAATAAAATAAAATGTTAAAGGTAAGGTGTTTTGTGAGAGTGAGTGCCACTTCACATTCTCATACCTCCCCTTCTAAGTGGTGGGAGAGAGGAGAAGGTACTTCTAGACTCTTGAAAGTTTTTGTTTTTGTTTTATTATATCAGTTGTTTTTTTTATTAGTTTATATTACTCAAATACTTGGTAAGATATTATTCAATTTGTTTAGCTCTAGATACTTCAAAAACAGTTTTTCAATTTTTAATTCATATCTTTTTAATTAAAATTTTTTAATTTTTAGATTTATTTAATTTAGATACACTTAAAAAATATATAATTTAAGATTTAAAAAAATCAATAAATGCAAAAAAAAAATATAAAATTTTAATGTATTTTTGTATTTTCTTCATTTATTGAATTCTTTTTACATTTTTTACAAATATTTTACATTTTAAATAATTTAGATTATGCGCATCTAAAAAAATTATTGAAATATTAAAATAATTACTAAAAGATAACAAAATAAGAAAAATAAAAAATTCAAAAACTGTTTTTAAAAACTCGAAATCAAAGATAGTGATTAATCAAATATGAAAATAAAAAAATAAAAAAGAAGAAAAGAAAGTGATTAATTTTAGGGGTTTTAGTTTAAGGTTTCTGATATCAAGATTTTATAAGATATATGACATGTAATATTTTCATACTAGTTGGAGTCCCTCATCATTTTCACAGAGAAATTTCAACTCTTTAAAGAAAAATTTCACAGAGAAATTTTAGCTCGCCACAGAAAAATTTATCACAGAGAAATTTGAAATTTCTCTATAAAGAGCTGAAATTTCTCAAATAATATTATTGAGGGACCTTAACTAATAAAAATATATATATTGAATCTCTCCTACTATCAAAAGTCAGAGAGGAATGTTTCACTAATTTCCTCTTAATTTTTATTAATTTCTTAATAATTATTTTCAAATAAAGAAACTAATCCTGCGTATTTATCTACACGGTTATAAAAACATCAGTGATATATAACATTTTTCTTTTATTTTGTAGATGGGTTTGTCTCTAGTTAGAATGAATTGCAGTCCTGTCCAATTGGATTTGTAGGGCTTACCACATGTTTAATTTTGATGATTTGGATCGTTTGTTTTGTACATTTCTTTGTATGAATTTTTTATAATAAAAACATCAAATTAATTTGATAATCATAATCATATAATTTCATCAAATATAATTTAAAATCTACTTATCATTATTTTTATAAAAGTAAATTTGATGAAATTATATGATTACGGTTTTTTTTTAAATACAATGATTATAGCTATTGGATCAATACATTTTGTTTTTCATAGATTTCACAGTTTACAAATCGAATGATTTAAATGATCCGTGATGACCCACAAACTCATTCAGACGGGTTTGCACTTCTCTCCATTATAGAGAAACATTGGGAAAAAAAAAAATAATTAAAATATATTATAAAAATATATTAAAAACTAATTAACATATATTATAAACTAATTAAAAACTATTTAAAAAACTAATTGAAAAAGGAAAAAGGGTATTTATATATATCTATATATATATATATTTAAAAACTATTTAAATATATATATATTTAAGCAACTAATTGAAAAAGGAAAAAGGGTATTTATATATAAAAATATATTATAAACTAATTAAAATACAAATACTTAAAAAAAAATTTCCTAATTAAAATGCAAAACTGCTCTTGGTTTCAATACCGTGTTATTTGTACATTATACTATGGCCAAGTTTGGCATCCTCAAAAAAATCTAAAAAGTCAAAAAGTCACTATCCTATTTAAGTCACATCATCTTATTTAAGTCACATCACCTCTCTAACACATCACTTCAAACCCAACCCAAATCCAATCCATATTTCATAAAAAGTCAAAAAGTGCACTTATTTAGTTTTCCCAAACTTGGCCATAATCATTAATTTATTTATTTTTATGTTTTGAAAGGAAAGGAAAACAGACAAAACTACCTTTCATTTGCCGGCCTATGACTTCAAAAGTCAATAATGAGAATTTAACAGTGGCAGTAAATGGTTCAAATGACAAGTATTATTGTAACTTGTGGAATGGGCTCCATGATGAATACCTCCTAGGGAAGAGTACCATATGTATTACATTTATTTTCTTTTTTATTTTTTATTTTTTGATATGTAGGGTTTCTTGAGACAATTTGCATGCAACTGATTAAATCCTTACAACTCAAACAAGTCTTCCAAAATAGTATTATTTCTTGAAGTCCATAGACTCCAGAGTTTTGCTAGCGATAAAAGTTGAACCTGACACCTTGGAAGAAGCAAACTCTCAAGTCCCAGGTCTCATCCATCATGCCAAGTCCTTTGGGTTATATTACATATTTTTATGATAAATATTATGTATTTTTGAGATAGGAGTTATAATAATTTGTGGTTAAAAAATACAATTACGCATTTTATGATAATATTATGTATTTTTGTAGTAATATTGTATTTTTTTATCCAAATATTTTCTAACCACAAAATATATAACAATATCACAAAATATGTAACATTTTCACATAAATACGTAAATTCATTTTTCAACAAATTGTTATAACTTCTACCACAAAAATTTGCAATATTTACTACAAAAATACGTAATACACACCATAAAAATATATAACAAGTTACACATACCATACAACTTAGGCCTCACTTGAGAAGTGATTTATGAGCTGACTTTTTAACTTATTACAAAAAAAATAAAAAGATAATATGACTCAAATAAGTGAATACGCTTGCTTATGGTATTTCCCTACACTTGGTCATTAGGCTTGCTTTGGGAACTTTCACTTTTAGTTAAAAAGTCAAAAAAAATATTATAAATTATTATATTACTCTCTTTATTTTTTTACGTATCTTTTTGTAAAAAATTAAAAAATTACTAATATAATATGTTTCCAAACGAGACCTTAGTACAATTTTAAGCTACTTTCAATGTTTTTAGGGTGAAGATTCACTACAACACATAAGAATTTTATAAAGATAATATTTTTATTTTTTAAATTGAAAATTTTGCTATAAAAAATATTTTGAGATCAATTCTTTTAGTTGTGAAAATAATTACTAAAAGGTCATCCAAAAATATCAAAAAAATAAATTTTACATACAAAATTTTAAAAATATTACTAATAAATGCACTTTTAAGAACAAAATAATTTGATGTTAAAAATATTTTTGTTTTTAGACAAAAATTTAAGTCCCAAAAGAATAGTAATTCATCACTAATTATCTAATTTCGTCACTAAAAATATAATCATGACATTTTTGACAATTACAGCATTTTGTTCATAAAAAGTGATTTTATTTTTAAATTTGTCTCTAAATTTTGTTAGAAATGGTTTTGAAAAAATCTGAAAAAACAGAATTTTTTCTAAACTGTGGTTTATTTTTTAGGTGGGACCCATGCGTCGAATTTCGCAGATCAAAGTGGTAAAGCGTTTTATGCCACGTTGTGATTCATGTGGTATATTTGGTTGCTCAAAACTATTATTGAGTGAATGAGAAATTAAAGCTAAAGTAAGCTCCATGGAAATGAAGTTTTGGTGAAAATTTATTAAAGGTATGGTTTAAGGCTTGTCCCACATTGGTTTGGTGGGAAACGTTGAGTGGGTTTATAATGCTTGAAATTATAACTTGGGAAGGGCCTCAAAGGGCACCCCAAGTTTATAAAAGGGAGTGGTTATGGGCAAATTGGGTTAGACCCATTGGACCCAAAAATAATCACGCGCGCACTGCCGCCGTCCGTCCGGACGGGCTGGGCCTGGGTACGAGTGCGTGGTGTGAGATTGGGTTAGGCTTGTCTGGCCCAATACTAATCTTTTTGGGCAAAAAACATTTGAATTCAATTTTATTTTTTGGTAAAATAAAATCTGTCCAATTTAAATTTAAATTTTTTGAATTCAAAATTGTTGCACCTCTTCAGAATTTTCTGTACAAGTTCACTGGCCAAACAGATCTGAATCTGTTTTTATTTTACCAAAAAAAAAATTAAATTAAAATGTTTTTAGCCCAAAAAGATTAGTATTTGACCGGACAAGCCTAACCCAACCTTACACCACGCAAGCCTGACCACTGACGGACAAAGAATAAGGGCGGCCAAGAAGAAAAACATGGAGAAATTAGTATTGGATTTTCATTTTGTAAATCATAGAGAAAAACCGAAAAAAAATTTAATGGCACTGTGTTTAAGAGATGGCAGCAGAAAATGCTGTTCTATCTTACAACTCTAAATTTGGCCCGGTTTCTCCGTGAAGAGGCTCCAGTACTGAGAGAGGATGAAAGTGATCGGCAAGCTGTTACCGCTGTAGACGCTTGGAAGCATTCTAATTTCATATGCAGAAACTACATCCTTAATGGTTGTAACAACATTCACCTCTGATTAGTGCTAATCTGTGTTTTAGCATGATAAGTAATTGATTATGGCAAAATTCTGAATTGATTGCATAAGTGTATTACCTTAATTGCATTTCTATCTGTTTGTCGTAGATTGATCTGTTCGTGTTTTAAGTTTCGAACTGCGAATTGAAAACCTTATCGGCGACCAAATCAAAAATTGATTAGTGTTATATGCTAATTAGGATTTATGTGATTTTATGGTGGATTTAATTTGAACTTGATTTGGAATGACTAAATTAGATTAAATAATGATTAATTATTGAATCAGAGTTAATTACACTTTTGCCATACTAGTGGGCCACTTTGTTAATACATGTTTGGAGCTTATTCATTTTTGTTACACCTTTTCTTCATCCACTTAGAGACCCAAACCGTGAGAGAGAAGAGGGTAAGAGGAGAGTTGGTTTCATCAAGAATTTGACTTGGAGCACTAGGAGGAATTGAAGAGGACTTGCAAAATTGGACTTCCATACCTTGAAATTTATAGCGACCCCGGTCTTTTCCCAGTCGATGTTTGTATCCGGACTTAGGTTCCGTAAATTCTATCTTTGTGTAATGGTTGTTGTCGTCCTATGTTTTCTTATTTGGAGTTATAGGATGTGTTGGGCGGATTTGGAACAGGTCGGTTGAGCTTAGGAATCAAAACTAGTTGCCCAGATTTTTGGCTTGTCCGCTCGAGCGGGGAGTTTGACGCTCGAGCGGGGGTTTTGGCGCTCGAGCGGGAAAAACACCCATCCAGTATTTCTTGTGCAGGGTTGGACGCTCGAGCGGGAGTTGGTCCGCTCGAGCGGGGGTCTGTGAGTGTCCGCTCGAGCGTGGGTTTGTCCGCTCGAGCGGGGCGGCTGGGTATAAAATCGTGTTTTTGACGTTTTAAAGCAGTTTTTCATCCTCTTTTCAGATTCCAAACCCTAGGTTACGAGTTCTCTCTCTCCCAACTCATCTTCTCTCCTAGGTTTCATCTATTTAGAGTGAGTATCTAACCTAGTTCCTTCATTAAAAAGGTAGAGTGGGTCGAGGGCTTCCATTTAATCTGAACGGTTGTTGATTTGGAGCACTTTGGAGTTTGGGCTATCATCTTCATCTTCTTCTTTTGAGTTATTTCTTCGAGGTAGGGATTTCCTACCCCATTTATACGTTTTAATCCTAAGTGGTGGTATTTTGGTATGTGGGGGTGGTTTGGTAATTTTGGGAGAAACCTTAGGGTTTGTCATAGATTAATTTATATAATTAATTTAAGGGAAGATTGTAATATTGGGTTTAATTCATGAAATTGGGGGATTATGAGATAAATTGACGTAGTTGAATATTTAATCACTCATCTGTGAAATTGAGATTATTTGTGTTGTTATACTTATTTCTTGTTTAGAAATAATTGTTTTGGGCTATCGGTGGAGGATAGCCATTGATTGTTGTAGACCTTGCGCGCTTAGGTATAACCGAAATTGAGTCATTTATTTGATCTTGAGTTAATACGTAACATTCGTGTATTGATTATGTGTTGTATATGGCAAGTATTGATTATGTTGCATATGCATTTGGTTTTGGAGGAGATAGGATGAACTCCACGGTTTAGGGAAGATAGGGATGGACCTCTAAACCGGATTTGTTGGGAGGAGATAGGGATGGACTCCAAAGAGTATCACATATGTGTGTACTTATTGATAATAGAAATATTTCTATTTGTTGTTGATATGATATATCACCACCATGTGTATCTTGGGAAGTATGGAAGTGAAATTGATTGAGATTGATATAACACCAAAGATGTGTGTTTATTATGTTATAAGAAAGGTTTAACCTGATTTGTTATCCTTGTTGAGTTGCTTGGCCATGTTCTGAGCCATGTCTGTGTAAATGGAAAGTAAAAGGTGTCATAGACCATGTGTCATAGACAACGTAGACATTTGTGTCATAATATTGTAAATTGAATATTTTGTATTAACCATGTATTGGGTACTACTGCTTTAGTTAATTCTTATGCTTGGTTTAGTATTTCTCTACTGGGCTGTGACTCACCCTATATGGGAACTTCATTTTCAGGTTCAGGTGGTTCACTACCTCCAAGGACTTAGCTTGTGAGGATTTGGACTCTCGAGGACTTGCTTTATTTGAGTTATATGTAATTCAAGCCTAGGGCTTTATTTGTTTTGAGTTAGAACTCATGTTTTGTGTCCAAGCATTGACTTGGCAAGATGTAAGCCTTTAAGGCAAATATTATGATGTTTTTATTTCTTAAGACTCTGATGATTGAAATAGTATAATGTTTTCTTTTAATAATGCATGTCTTGTTTTATATTTAATGGGTTTAATTTTGAGGGCGTTACAACTTGGTATCAGAGCGTACCGGGTTTGAATACTTTGGGTACGTGGGAAGTGATTAGTATCACAATGGGTTCGTCTCGTTTGATAGAGACTTAGTGTAATGATTCCATGCTTATATGATAACATGTTTATGTGACTATGTGGGTATGGAATGTAGTTCCTAGGATGTTGATTGGATCCTTGAGTCTTTGAAAGTCTCGTTGGAAAGGCACCTGATCAATGTTGTTTCCAACCGGAACTTTAGGGACGCCTCGGGACTATCATTATCCAGAATGAAATTGTGAGGTGCTTATGTGATTATGTGCTTACGTGGTGTGATTTATTGTTGTCCAATGTATTAGGACGCGAGTGTCATAGTTTTGGCATATTGTTTAGAGTGCTAACGCCTTTGTTTCCTTTATTAGGATGTCGTGACGAGGACGAGGTCGTGGTAGGCGGTAGGCGCATGCAGAAGTACCTATACCGATGAAATTCCTAGCTCAGAGGGTGTTGGCGCCAATGTGGCCGAGCCAAGAGATACCGCTTATGGGCGCTGGCCCAAGAGATAGCAGGGCATTTCAGCGCGAAGGACATTCTCGAGGGTGCGAATCCAAAGCCTGTAGTTCCCAAATTTCGAGTTGCCGCAGATGCAGGCCTTTTTCTCGAAGAGGGAGTTTTTCCTGGCCTCAACCGGACGTGTTTGTAGGTGATCCTAGCGAGCCGCTTAAGGCGCATTTAATGGCTCGAATGCATAACGAAAACGTTTGAGATGCTTGGCATCGAAGACGAGGTTGAAGGTGACCTTGGCATCTTTCCATGAAAGGGGATGCGGTCAAGGTGGAAGTTCACCAAGGGTCGATTGGAGGTACTTGGAAGGAGTTTGTTGATGCTTTTCAGAGAAGTACTGCCTCCAAATTGCTCAAGAGACGTTGAGAGATCGGGCTCGCCACCAAGGCATAGTTCATCGATGGCCGAGTTTGAGGCCTCATTTACTAGTTTGTCCGAGTTCACTGAAAGTTAGTGGCGTCCGAGGAGCGCCGGTGTATAGAGTTCGAGAAGAAGTTGAGGCGCGGCCTCAAATTGAGAGTTGTGCCGACTATGATTAGGGATTTTGGGCGTTTGGTTGATGCAGCAGCCCATACTGAGATTGCGATGCGGGAGGAGGAGGAAGGGCAGAAAGGCTCCAAGAGGAGTCAGGATGGTCAGGGTGATGGCAGGAGGCAGAGAGGTTTCACTCCTCAGCAGCCTCAGAGTAGCTTCTCTAGGTCTACTTTTCCTGTACCGAGTGCTAGTTCGGGGAAAGGCAGTCAGGGAGACATCACTTGCTTCAAGTGTGGTCAGCTGGGCCACAAGTCTCCAGTTTGTCCTCAGAGGGGAGGAGTTCAGAGAGCAGCATCGTCTTCGGCTCGATCTCAGAGCCAGAGTCAGAGTAGAGGTCAGCCGCTCTCTTGTTTTCAGTGCGGTCAGCCAGGGCACATGAAGAGGTTTTGCCCACGCTTGTGGCACATCCGGTGCTATCTTGGTTCGAGGCGACTCAGAGTCACCGCCTACTCACCGGGCTCAGCCTCGAGGGCCAACCAAGGGGCTTTTTCGTCCCAGTCAGTGCAGCAGCCTATTGCTCCGAGGGGTGAGCAGGTTGATCAGAGGTCGTCTGGGCGCGTGTATGCTGTTACCGCGCAGGATCTTGTGCCGGCTCCATCTGTTGTGAGAGGTACCTTCTTGTTTTGCAATTCCTTGCTAGTGTGTTCGATTGATACTGGTGCATCTCATTCTTTGTGTCTCACGATTTGCATCTATTTTGGAGTTGGAGTTAGCACAGTTAGCATCTCCTATTTGTGTAGTGTCACCTCTTGGGGGTGAATTGATTTTGAAACAAGGTGTTAGGGGTTGTGATATAGAGGTCGATGATCATAGAATCCCTTTCTCTTTTGTAGTTATGCCCATGAAGGGCTTCGATGTTATTTTGGGTATGGACTGGTTATCGTCATACCGTGCTGATATTGAATGCTACCGCTAGAGGGTCACTGGTTGTACCGTGGAGTGTTTTCGTTTTCTGGGGGACCGGGTTGGTAGTGTTTTGCCACCGGGGTATGATCCGCGAGGGCGGAGTGAGCTTAGTGGTCTACTTGCTAGTCTTTCGATTAGTGAGGGTGATGAGACCCAGATTGTTTTGCCGAGGGTGGTTTGCGAGTATTCGGACGTTTTTCCCGAGGATCTTGTTAGTTTGCCACCTCAGCGGGAGATTGAGTTCTCTATTGATTTAGTGCACGGCCGATTTCTATGGCACCTTACCGCTTTTGCCCCAAATGAGTTAGTTGAGTTGAAGGTTCAACTCGTGAGTTGTTAGATAAGGGCTATATCCGCCCTAGTGTTTCCCGTAGAGCACCGCCCTATTTGTTAAGAAGAAAGGTGGTGCTTTGAGACTGTGTATAGATTACCGGAAATTGAATTGGGTTACGGTTAAGAATAAGTACCCTATGCCTCGTATAGATGATCTGTTCGATCAGTTGAAGGGTTCCCGTTGTTTCTCTAAAATAGACTTGAGATCAGGTTATCATCAGTTGAGAGTCAGGGAGGAGGATATTCCGAAGACGGCATTCCGTACGCGGTATGGCCACTATGAGTTCCTGGTGATGCCGTTTGGGCTCACCAATGCACCGGCAGTATTTATGGATTTGATGAACCGGATCTTCCGGGAATTTTTGGATCGTTTTGTAGTCGTCTTTGTGGACGACATATTGATTTATTCACCTTCAGAGGAGGAGCACGAGACACACTTGAGAGTGGTGCTAGAGTTACTTAGAGCCCATAAGCTTTATGCTAAGTTCGGGAAGTGTGAGTTCTGGCTAAAAGAGGTGAAGTTCTTAGGCCATGTAGTTTCTGAGGAAGGGGTGTCAGTTGATACATCCAAGACTGAGGCAGTGCAAGATTGGGCACAACCTAAGAGTGTGTTTGAGATCCGCAGCTTTCTGGGATTAGCTGGGTATTACCGTCGGTTTGTGAAAGATTTCTCCAGGTTAGCTTCACCGTTGACGAGATTGACTCGGAAGGAAGTTAAATTTGTTTGGAGTGAGACTTGTGAAAAATCGTTTCAGGAGTTGAAAATTAGATTGACCACCGCTCCGGTCTTGATTATTCCGGAGAGAGGGTTGGGTTATGCAGTTTATTGTGACGCCTCACGAGAGGGTCTGGGTTGTGTGTTAATGCAAGAAGGGAAAGTGGTTGCCTATGGCTCTCGTCAGTTGAAAATTCATGAGAAGAATTACCCTACGCACGACTTAGAGTTAGCAGCTGTAATATTTGCCTTGGAGATTTGGAGGCATTATCTGTATGGTGAGAAATTTGAGGTATTCTCCGATCATAAGAGTCTGAAATATCTGTTTACACAGAAAGACCTGAATTTGAGGCAGAGGAGGTGGATGGAGTTCATTGAGGATTATGACTTCGAGTTGCACTATCATCCGGGAAAGGCCAATGTTGTGGCTGATGCCCTTAGTTGGAAATCTGTTGGTGACTTAGCTAGTATAGCCATCCGGGAGTGGGAAATATTAGGTGCAGTTGGGGAGTTTGATTTGCATCTGGGCGAATCCGTAGAGGTCATGACCTTGTTTTCTGTTGTTGCACAGCCTACACTTGTGACTCGAGTGTTAGAGGCTCAGAGGGGTGATCTTGAGGTAGAATCTCTCCGAGAAAAGATTTCCATTGGGAAGGTTGAGAAGGGTTTGACGGTGTATCCCGACCTGAGTATGAGATACCGAGACCGTCTGTTTGTGCCGGAGTCTTGCCGAGAGGAGGTACTCCGAGAGTTTCATCATTCGCGCCTTGCGGTACATCCGGGAGGTACTAAGATGTATCAGGATTTGGGTCGCCATTTTGGTGGCGGGTATGAAGAGAGATGTGGCACTTCAGATCTAGGTGCCTTACTTGTCGCCAGTGAAGGCCCGAACATCGAGGCCGCCGGTTTGTTGCAACCCTTGCCTATTGCCGAGTGGAAGTGGGAGCATGTCACTATGGACTTTGTTGTGGGTCTTCCGAGGACTCCGGGTAGTGATGCTATTTGGGTGGTTGTAGACCGGTTGGGAAGTCAACGACTTCATTCCTATGCAGTTAGAGATTCTAGAGACCATCTTGCCGACTTATATATCCGGACATAGTGAGGTTGCACGCGGTCCCAGTAACGATCGGCTCAGATAGTGGTCCTCGCTGTACTGCTAGGTTGTGTCAGTGTTTACAGGGTGATTGAGGCACTAAGTTGACCTCTAGCACGGGTTATCATCCTCAGGCTGACGGGCAGTCCGAGCGTATTATTCAGATCCTTGAGGGTATGCTTCGGGGTTGTGTTCTCGTCTTTAGTGGTGCGTGGGAGAGGCACTAACCATTAGTGGGGCTTGCCTACAACAACAGCATTCAGTCTAGTATTGGTAGGGCACCGCTTGAGGCCTTGTATGGCCTAATCGTAGATCTCTGCTTGTTGGGCCGAGGTGGGTGATGCACCTCTGTTGGGTCCGCAGTTGGTGAGGGAAACGACGGAGAAAGTTGAGCTTATCCGTAAGAGGCTCGTTACAAAGACGTAGTCGCCGTAAATCTTATGCTGACCGTAGGAGGAGACCTTTGGTATTTGAGGTGGGTGATCATGTCTTTCTGAAGATATCACCCAAACGAGGTTTGATGAGGTTTGGGAAGAGTGGGAAGTTGTCCCCTCGGTTCATTGGGCCTTTTGAGATCCTTGAGAGGATTGGCGAGGCTGCCTATCGTTTAGCTTTGCCTCCACAGTTGTCCGGAGTTCATGACGTGTTTCATGTGAGTATGCTTCGAAAGTATGAGCCAGATCCGTCACATGTGTTGGATTGACCGATTTAGTGGTTGATGAGGATGTCTCGTATGAGGAGAGACCGGCACGGGTTTTGATAGGGGGGAACAAGTTTTGCGTGGCAAAACCATCCCTTTAGTGAAAGTTTTGTGGAAGCATCACGGAGTGGAGGAAGCCACTTGGGAACGTGAATTGGAAGTCCGTGAGAAATATCCGGACATGTTTAGTGATTAGAAATCTTATATATAGATTTTTGCAATATTGTTGAACTTGAGAACTTTTATATATATATCATAAGTTGAAAAACATTGAGAATGTTTTGGATTTAATGTTAGCATTTTGAACTTGCCTTTTTATGGAAGTGGAATATAACATTTATATATTGAATGTGTTGTTTATATCATGAGATTGAATATGATATGGAATTTGTTAACATTGAAAGGAATAATGCATAACATTGATGCATGCTGAAATATATGTTGGGTTATACATATTATGAGATGCCTCTTGATAAGAGATGAAGTGACCAGATTGGGTCAAGTGTTGTTTATTGTTTTATAATATCATTGGGAATTGAGAAAACCTGTTTTAACTTATGTTTAATTTCGGGACGAAATTCTTTTAAGGGGAGGTTATAGCGACCGGTCTTTTCCCATCGATGTTTGTATCCGGACTTAGGTTCAGAGATTCTATCTTTGTGTAATGGTTGTTGTCGCCCTATGTTTTCTTATTTGGAGTTATAGGATGTGTTGGGCGGATTTGGAAGTCGGTTGAGCGTAGGAATCAAAACTAGTTGCCCAGATTTTGGCTTGTCCGCCGAGCGAGTTTGACGCCGAGGGGGTTTTGGCGCCGAGCGGAAAAACACCCATCCAAGATTTCTTGTGCAGGTTGGACGCCGAGCGGAGTTGGTCCGCCGAGCGGGTCTCAGGAGTGTCCGCCGGCGTGGGTTTGTCCGCTCGAGCGGGACGTCTAGGTATAAAATCGTGTTTTTGACGTTTTAAAGCGCTTTTCATCCTCTTTTGATTCCAAACCCTAGGTTACGAAGTTCTCTCTCTTCAACTCATCTTCTCTCCTAGGTTTCATCTATTTAGAGTGAGTATCTAACCTAGTTCCTTCATTAAAAAGGTAGAGTGGGTCGAGGGCTTCCATTTAATCTGAGCGGTTGTTGATTTGGAGCACTTTGGAGTTTGGGCTATCATCTTCATCTTCTTCTTTTGAGTTATTTCTTCGAGGTAGGGATTTCCTACCCATTTATAATGCTTTTAATCCTAAGTGGTGGTATTTTGGTATGTGGGGTGGTTTGGTAATTTTGGGAGAAACCTTAGGGTTTGTCATAGATTAATTTATATAATTAATTTAAGGGAAGATTGTAATATTGGGTTTAATTCATGAAATTGGGGGATTATGAGATAAATTGACGTAGTTGAATATTTAATCACTCATCTGTGAAATTGAGATTATTTGTGTTGTTATACTTATTTCTTGTTTAGAAATAATTGTTTTGGGCTATCGGTGGAGGATAGCCATTGATTGTTGTAGACCTTGCATGCGGCTTAGGTATAACTGAAATTGAGTCATTTATTTGTTGTTGAGTTATCTGAGAACATTGGTGTATTGAGTATGTGTTGTAAGTGGCAAGTATTGATTATGTAGCATATGCATTTTGTTTTGGAGGAGATAGGGGATGAACTCCACGGTTTACGGGAAGATAGGGGATGGACCTCTAAACCGGATTTGTTGGGAGGAGATAGGGGATGGACTCCAGTAGTATCACATATGTGTGTACTTATTGATAATAGAAATATTTCTATTTGTTGTTGATATGATATATCACCACCATGTGTATCAGTTGGGAAGTATGGAAGTGAAATTGATTGAGATTGATATAACACCAGCATGTGTGTTTATTATGTTATAAGAAAGGTTTAACCTGATTTGTTATCCTTGTTGAGTTGCTTGGCCAGGTTCTGAGCCATGTCTGTGTAAATGGAAAGTAAAAGGTGTCATAGACCATGTGTCATAGACAACGTAAACATTTGTGTCATAATATTGTAAATTGAATATTTTGTATTAACCATGTATTGGGTACTCCGCTTTAGTTAATTCTTATGCTTGGTTTAGTATTTCTCTCTTGGTGTGGCTCACCCTATATAGAACTTCATTTTCGTGTTCGTGGTTCACTACCTCTAAGGACTTAGCTTGTGAGGATTTGGACTCTCGAGGACTTGCTTTATTTTATTTGCTTTATTTGAGTTATATGTAATTCAAGCCTAGGGCTTTATTTGTTTTGAGTTAGAACTCATGTTTTGTGTCCAAGCATTGACTTGGCAAGATGTAAGCCTTTAAGGCAAATATTATGATGTTTTTATTTCTTAAGACTCTGATGATTGAAATAGTATAATGTTTTCTTTTAATAATGCATGTCTTGTTTTATATTTAATGGGTTTAATTTTGAGGGCGTTACAACTTGGTATCGAGAGCGTACCGGTACGAATAGTTTGGGTACGTGGGAAGTGATTAGTATCACAATGGGTTCGTCACGTTTGATAGAGACTTAGTGTAATGATTCCATGCTTATATGATAACATGTTTATGTGACTATGTGCGTATGGAATGTAGTTCCTAGGATGTTGATTGGATCCTTGAGTCTTTGAAAGTCTCGTTGGAAAGGCACCTGATCAATGTTGTTTCCAACCGAACTTTAGGGCGCCTCGGGACTATCATTATCCGTGAATGAAATTAAGGTGCTTATGTGATTATGTGCTTACGTGGTGTGATTTATTGTTGTCCAATGTATTAGGACGCCGAGTGTCATAGTTTTGGCATATTGTTTAGAGTGCTAACGTCTTTGTTTCCTTTATTAGGATGTCGGGGCGAGGGCGAGGTCGTGGTAGGCGTGGTAAGCGGAACCCAGCAGAAGTACCTATCTGGGATGAAATTCGCGATTCAGAGGGTGTTGGCGAGCCAATGTGGCGAGCGATGGGACAACCGTTTATGGCGCTGGCCCAAGAGATAGCGAGGGCATTTCAGCGTCGATGGACATTAAGGCTGCGAATCCGGCCAGTAGTTCCGGCCCGGTAGTTCTTTGCAGAATCTGAGGCCTTCTTTTACGAAGAGGAGTTTTTCGGTCTCAACGGACGTGTTTATAGGTGATCCTAGCGAGCCGCTTAAGGCGCGCGAATGGCTCGAGCAGACAACGCGTTTGAGATGCTTGGCATCGAAGACGAGGTTGAAGGTGACCTTGGCATCTTTCCGGTGAAAGGGATCTTGGTCGATGGTGGAAGTTCACCAAGGGTCGTATTGGAGGTACTTGGAAGGAGTTTGTTGATGCTTTTCGAGAAGTACTGTCTCCAATTGCTCAAGAGGCGTTGAGAGATCGATTCTGCCGGTGAGCGAATAGTTCATCGATTATTTGAGTTTGAGGCCTCATTTACTAGTTTGTCGAGTTCAAGACTTTGAGTTAGTGGCGTCAGGAGCGCCGGTGTATAGAGTTCGAGAAGAAGTTGGTAGCGACCTCAAATTGAAGTTGTGCCGACTATGATTAGGGATTTTGGGCGTTTGGTTGATCGTGACCCATCTTGAGATGCGATCACGGGAGGAGGAGGAAGGCGTAAAGGCTCCAAGAGGAGTCGGGATGGTCGGGAGTGATGGCGGGAGGCGAGAGGTTTCACTCCTCGGCTGACCTCGAGTAGCTTCTCTAGGTCTACTTTTCTGCATCTGAGTGCTAGTTAGGAAAGCGTCGAGGAGACATCACTTGCTTCAAGTGTGGTCAATTGGGCCACAAGTCTCGGTTGTCCTCGAGAGGAGGAGTTCGAAGGCGAGATCGTCTTGGCTCGATCTCGAGCGAGTCGAGTAGAGGTCGCGCTCTCTTGTTTTCAATCTGATCGGCCAGGCACATGAAGAGGTTTGCCCACAGTTGGGTGCACATCTGGTGCCTCTTGGTTGAGGCGGACTTCGAGTCATTGCCTACTCGGTCGATTCGAGCCTCGAGGCCAACCAAGGGCTTTTTCGTCCCGATCGGTCTGACCCTATTGCTCAGGGGTGAGCAAAGTTGATCGAGGTCGTCTGGTAGCGTGTATCTTTGTTACAGCAGATCTCTTGTGCCTTGGCTCCATCTGTTGTGAGAGGTACCTTCTTGTTTTGCAATTGTTGCTAGTGTTACGATTGAATCTGGTGCATCTCATTCTTTTGTGTCTGCATTTGCATCTATTTTGGAGTTGGAGTTAGCACTGTTAGCATCTCCTATTTGTGTAGTGTCACCTCTTGGGGGTGAATTGATTTTGAAACAAGGTGTTAGGGGTTGTGATATAGAGGTCGATGATCATAGAATCCCTTTCTCTTTTGTAGTTATGCCCATGAAGGGCTTCGATGTTATTTTGGGTATGGGTAGTTATCGTCATCGGGCGATTATTGATTGCTACCGTCGAGGGTCACTTGTTGTACCGTGGGACGGGAGTGTTCGTTTTACGGGGACCGGGTTGGTAGTGTTTTGCCACGGGGTATGATCCATGAGGCGGAGTGAGCTTAGTGGTCTACTTGCTAGTCTTTCGATTAGTGAGGGTGATGAGACCAGATTGTTTTTGCGAGGGTGGTTTCTGCGAGTATTGGACGTTTTCGAGGATCTTGTTAGTTTGCCACCTCGGAGAGATTGAGTTCTCTATTGATTTAGTGCGACGGCCGATTTCTATGGCACCTTACCGTTTTGCCCGGTAAGTTAGTTGAGTTGAAGGTTCAACTCGGGAGTTGTTAGATAAGGGCTATATCCGTCCTAGTGTTTACCGTGTGGAGCACCGGCCCTATTTGTTAAGAAGAAAGGTGGTGCTTTGAGGCGTGTATAGATTAGGAAATTGAATTGGGTTACGGTTAAGAATAAGTACCCTATGCCTCGTATAGATGATCATTCGTCGGTTGAAGGGTTCCGTTGTTTCTCTAAAATAGACTTGAGATCGAGTTATCATCGGTTGAGAGTCGAGGAGGAGGATATTCGAAGACGGCATTCGTGCAGTATGGCCACTATGAGTTCTGGTGATGCCGTTTGGGCTCACCAATGCAGCGATATTTATGGATTTGATGAACCGGATCTTAGAATTTTTGGATCGTTTGTAGTCATCTTTGTGGGCGACATATTGATTTATTCACCTTCAGAGGAGGAGCACGAGACACACTTGAGAGTGGTGCTAGAGTTACTTAGAGCCCATAAGCTTTATGCTAAGTTAGGAAGTGTGAGTTACGGCTAAAAGAGGTGAAGTTCTTAGGCCATGTAGTTTACGAGGAAGGGTGTCGGTTGATACATCCAAGGCGGCGATTGCAAGATTGGGCACAACCTAAGAGTGTGTTTGAGATCCGCAGTTTTCTGGGATTAGCTGGGTATTACCGTCGGTTTGTGAAAGATTTCTCCAGGTTAGCTTCACCGTTGACGAGATTGACTCGGAAGGAAGTTAAATTTGTTTGGAGTGAGACTTGTGAAAAATCGTTTGAGTTGAAAATTAGATTGACCACCGCTCGGTCTTGATTATTAGGAGAGGGTTGGGTTATCTGATTTATTGTGGCGCCTCACGAGAGGCAGGTTGTGTGTTAATGCAAGAAGGGAAAGTGGTTGCCTATGGCTCTCGTCGATTGAAAATTCATGAGAAGAATTACCCTCATACGACTTAGAGTTAGCGGTGTAATATTTGCCTTGGAGATTTGGAGGCATTATCGTATGGTGAGAAATTTGAGGTATTCTCCGATCATAAGAGTCTGAAATATCTGTTTACGTAAAGACACGAATTTGAGGCAAGAGGAGGTGGATGGAGTTCATTGAGGATTATGACTTGAGTTGCACTATCATCAGGAAGGCCAATGTTGTGGTGATGCCCTTAGTTGGAAATCTGTTGGTGACTTAGCTAGTATAGCCATCAGAGTGGGAAATATTAGGTGCGGTTAGGAGTTTGATTTGCATCTGGCGAATCCGTAGAGGCTTGACCTTGTTTTCTGTTGTTGCCTGACCTACACTTGTGACTCGAGTGTTAGAGGCTCGGAGGGGTGATCTTGAGGTAGAATCTCTCAGAAAAGATTTCCATTGGGAAGGTTGAGAAGGGTTTGACGGTGTATCCCGACGAGTATGAGATACCGAGACCGTCTGTTTGTCGGAGTCTTGCCGAGAGGAGGTACTCAGAGTTTCATCATTCGCGCCTTGCGGTACATCCGGAGGTACTAAGATGTATCGATTTGGGTCGCCATTTTGGTGGCGGGGTATGAAAGAGATGTGGCGACTTTCGTATCTAGGTGCCTTACTTGTCGACAAGTGAAGGCCGAACATCGAGGCAATGGGTTTGTTGCAACCCTTGCCTATTGCCGAGTGGAAGTGGGAGCATGTCACTATGGACTTTGTTGTGGGTCTTCCGAGGACTCGGTGGGGTAGTGATGCTATTTGGGTGGTTGTAGACCGGTTGTGAAGTCGGCGCACTTCATTCTATGCGTGTTAGAGATTGAGACCATCTTGCCGACTTATATATCCGGGACATAGTGAGGTTGCAGGGGTCCCGGTGGCGATCGTCTCGAGATAGAGATCCTCGTTTCTTTGCTAGGTTGTGGCGAGTTCTGAGTGCTTTAGGCACTAAGTTGACCTTTAGCGGCTTATCATCCTCGGTGACAGGCGGTCGGCGTACTATTCAGATCCTTGAGGATATGCTTGGGGTTGTGTTCTCGACTTTAGTGGGTCGTGGGGAGGCACTTACCATTAGTGGAGTTTGCCTACAACAATAGCTTTCGATCTAGTATCGGTATGGCACCGTTTGAGGCCTTGTATGGCCGGCCGTGTAGATCTCTGTTTGTTGGGCGAGGTGGGTGATGCACCTCTGTTGGGTCCGAGTTGGTGAGAAGCAGCGGAGAAAGTTGAGCTTATCCGTAAGAGGCTTGTTCTGACCTGAGTCGTCAGAAATCTTATGTTGACCGTAGGAGGAGACCTTTGGTATTTGAGGTGGGTGATCATGTCTTTCTGAAGATATCACCCAAACGAGGTTTGATGAGGTTTGGGGAGGGTGGGAAGTTGTCCCCTCGGTTCATTGGGCCTTTGAGATCCTTGAGAGGATTGGCGAAATTGCCTATCGTTTAGCTTTGCCTCCACGGTTGTCCGGAGTTCATGGCGTGTTTCATGTGAGTATGCTTGAAAGTATGAGCGGATCCGTCACATGTGTTGGATTGGTGATTTAGTGGTTGATGAGGATGTCTCGTATGAGGAGAGACCGGTACGGGTTTTGGATAGGCGGGATCAAGTTTTGCGAGGCAAAACCATCCCTTTAGTGAAAGTTTTGTGGAAGCATCACGGAGTGGAGGAAGCCACTTGGGAGCGTGAATTGGAAGTCCGTGAGAAATATCCAGGACATGTTTAGTGATTAGAAATCTTATATATAGATTTTTGCAATATTGTTGAACTTGAGAACTTTTATATATATATCATAAGTTGAAAAACATTGAGAATGTTTTGGATTTAATGTTAGCATTTTGAACTTGCCTTTTTATGGAAGTGGAATATAACATTTATATATTGAATGTGTTGTTTATATCATGAGATTGAATATGATATGGAATTTGTTAACATTGAAAGGAATAATGCATAACATTGATGCGAATTTGAAATATATGTTGGGTTATACATATTATGAGATGCCTCTTGATAAGAGATGAAGTGACCGGTATTGGGTCAAGTGTTGTTTATTGTTTTATAATATCATTGGGAATTGAGAAAAACTGTTTTTACAACTTATGTTTAATTTAGGGACGAAATTCTTTTAAGGGGAGGTTATAGCGACCGGTCTTTTCGATCGATGTTTGTATCCGGACTTAGGTTAGTAGATTCTATCTTTGTGTAATGGTTGTTGTCGTCCTATGTTTTCTTATTTGGAGTTATAGGATGTGTTGGGCGGATTTGGAGCAATTCGGTTGAGCTTAGGAATCAAAACTAGTTGCCCAGTTTTTGGCTTGTCGCTCGGCGGGAGTTTGGCCTTCGGCGGGGTTTTGGCGCCGGCGGGAAAAACACCCATCCAAGATTTCTTGTGCGAGGTTGGGCCTTTCGGCGGAGTTGGTCCGCCGGCGGGTCTCAGAGTGTCCGGCGTGGGTTTGTCCGGCTCGGGCTAGGTATAAAATCGTGTTTTGACGTTTTAAAGCGATTTTCATCCTCTTTTCGATTCCAAACCCTAGGTTCTGAGTTCTCTCTCTTCCAACTCATCTTCTCTCCTAGGTTTCATCTATTTAGAGTGAGTATCTAACCTAGTTCCTTCATTAAAAAGGTAGAGTGAGGGCTTCCATTTAATCTGAGCGGTTGTTGATTTGGAGCACTTTGGAGTTTGGGCTATCATCTTCATCTTCTTCTTTTGAGTTATTTCTTGAGGTAGGGATTTCCTACCCCATTTATACGTTTTAATCCTAAGTGGTGGTATTTTGGTATGTGGGGGTGGTTTGGTAATTTTGGGAGAAACCTTAGGGTTTGTCATAGATTAATTTATATAATTAATTTAAGGGAAGATTGTAATATTGGGTTTAATTCATGAAATTGGGGGATTATGAGATAAATTGACGTAGTTGAATATTTAATCACTCATCTGTGAAATTGAGATTATTTGTGTTGTTATACTTATTTCTTGTTTAGAAATAATTGTTTTGGGCTATCGGTGGAGGATAGCCATTGATTGTAGACCTTGCATGCGGCTTAGGTATAATGAAATTGAGTCATTTATTTGACTGTTGAGTTAATACAGAACATTCGTGTATTGATTATGTGTTGTATATGGCAAGTATTGATTATGTTGCATATGCATTTGGTTTTGGAGGAGATAGGGGATGAACTCCACGGTTTAGGGGAAGATAGGGGATGGACCTCTAAACCGGATTTGTTGGGAGGAGATAGGGGATGGACTCCAGTAGTATCACATATGTGTGTACTTATTGATAATAGAAATATTTCTATTTGTTGTTGATATGATATATCACCACCATGTGTATCAGTTGGGAAGTATGGAAGTGAAATTGATTGAGATTGATATAACACCAGCATGTGTGTTTATTATGTTATAAGAAAGGTTTAACCTGATTTGTTATCCTTGTTGAGTTGCTTGGCCATGTTCTGAGCCATGTCTGTGTAAATGGAAAGTAAAAGGTGTCATAGACCATGTGTCATAGACAACGTAGACATTTGTGTCATAATATTGTAAATTGAATATTTTGTATTAACCATGTATTGGGTACTACTGCTTTAGTTAATTCTTATGCTTGGTTTAGTATTTCTCTCTTTGGTGTGGCTCACCCTATATAGAACTTCATTTACAGGTTGAGGTGGTTCACTACCCCTAAGGACTTAGCTTGTGAGGATTTGGACTCTCGAGGACTTGCTTTATTTTATTTGCTTTATTTGAGTTATATGTAATTCAAGCCTAGGGCTTTATTTGTTTTGAGTTAGAACTCATGTTTTGTGTCCAAGCATTGACTTGGCAAGATGTAAGCCTTTAAGGCAAATATTATGATGTTTTTATTTCTTAAGACTCTGATGATTGAAATAGTATAATGTTTTCTTTTAATAATGCATGTCTTGTTTTATATTTAATGGGTTTAATTTTGAGGGCGTGACAACTTGGTATCGAGGCGTCAGGGTTGAATACTTTAGTACGTGGGAAGTGATTAGTATCACAATGGGTTCGTCTCGTTTGATAGAGACTTAGTGTAATGATTCCATGCTTATATGATAACATGTTTATGTGACTATGTGGGTATGGAATGTAGTTCCTAGGATGTTGATTGGATCCTTGAGTCTTTGAAAGTCTCGTTGGAAAGGCACCTGATCAATGTTGTTTCCAACCGGAACTTTAGGGACGCCTCGGGACTATCATTATCCAGGAATGAAATTCGTAGGTGCTTATGTGATTATGTGCTTACGTGGTGTGATTTATTGTTGTCCAATGTATTAGGACGCGAGTGTCATAGTTTTGGCATATTGTTTAGAGTGCTAACGTCTTTGTTTCCTTTATTAGGATGTCAGGACGAGGTCGTGGTAGGCGTGGTAAGCGGACGGCGTGAAGTACCTATCTGGGATGAAATTCCGATTCGAGAGGGTGTTGGCGAGCCAATGTGGCGAAACGATGGGAGACCGTTTATGGGCGCTTCGGCCCAAGAGATAGCGAGGGCATTTGGCGTCGATGGACATTACGAGGTGCGAATCCGGCCAGTAGTTCGGCCGGTAGTTCTTTGCGGATCACGGGGCCTTCTTTTACGAAGAGGAGTTTTCCGGTCTCAACCGGACGTGTTTGTAGGTGATCCTAGCGAGCCGCTTAAGGCAGACGAATGGCTCGAGCAGACAACGAAAACGTTTGAGATGCTTGGCATCGAAGACGAGGTTGAAGGTGACCTTGGCATCTTTCCAGCTGAAAGGGGATGTGGGTCAGTGGTGGAAGTTCACCAAGGCTCGTATTGGAGGTACTTGGAAGGAGTTTGTTGATGCTTTCCAGGAGAAGTACCTGTCTCCAGCTGTTCAAGAGACGTTGAGAGATCAGTTCTGCCAGCTGAAGCAGAATAGTTCATCGGTGGCTGAGTTTGAGGCCTCATTTACTAGTTTGTCGAGTTCAAGACTTTGAGTTAGTGGCGTCAGGAGGCCGGTGTATAGAGTTCGAGAAGAAGTTGGTAGCGCCTCAAATTGAGAGTTTGCCGACTATGATTAGGGATTTTGGGCGTTTGGTTGATGCAGCATCTTGAGATTGCGATCACGGAGGAGGAGGAAGGCGAAGGCTCCAAGAGTCGGGATGGTCGAGGTGATGGCGGGAGGCGAGAGGTTTCACTCCTCGGCTGACCTCGAGTAGCTTCTCTAGGTCTACTTTTCTGTCTGGAAGTGCTAGTTAGGAAAGGCGGTCGGGAGACATCACTTGCTTCAAGTGTGGTCACCGGGCCACAAGTCTCCGGGTTGTCCTCGGAGGAGGAGTTCAGAGCAGCATCGTCTTCGGCTCGATCTCAGAGCCAGAGTCAGAGTAGAGGTCAGCCGCTCTCATGTTTTCAGTGTGGTCAGCCAGGGCACATGAAGAGGTTTTGCCCACAGTTGGGTGGCACATCTGGTGCCTCTTGGTTGGCGGAACTCGAGTCACCGCCTACTCGGTCGATTCGAGCCTCGAGGGCCAACCAAGGGGCTTTTTCGTCGATCGGTCTGCAGACCCTATTGCTCAGGGTGGCGAGTTGATCGAGGTCGTCTGGCGCGTGTATCTTTATTACCTTGAGGATCTTGTGCCGGCTCCATCTGTTGTGAGAGGTACCTTCTTGTTTTGCAATTCAGTTGCTAGTGTTCTGATTGATACGGGTGCATCTCATTCTTTTGTGTCTGCTGCATTTGCATCTATTTTGGAGTTGGAGTTAGCACTGTTAGCATCTCCTATTTGTGTAGTGTCACCTCTTGGGGGTGAATTGATTTTGAAACAAGGTGTTAGGGGTTGTGATATAGAGGTCGATGATCATAGAATCCCTTTCTCTTTTGTAGTTATGCCCATGAAGGGCTTCGATGTTATTTTGGGTATGGACTGGTTATCGTCATATCTGCAGGCGATTATTGATTGCTACCGTCGGAGGGTCACTTGTTGTACCGTGGCGAAGTGTTTTCGTTTTACGGGGACGGGTTGGTAGTGTTTTGCCACGGGGTATGATCATGAGGGCGAGTGAGCTTAGTGGTCTACTTGCTAGTCTTTTCGATTAGTGAGGGTGATGAGACCCATTGTTTTGCCGAGGGTGGTTTTGCGAGTATTCGGACGTTTTCGAGGATCTTGTTAGTTTGCCACCTCGGGGAGATTGAGTTCTCTATTGATTTAGTGCAAGACGCAGCGATTTCTATGGCACCTTACCGTTTTGCCCCGGTAGGAGTTAGTTGAGTTGAAGGTTCAACTCCGTGAGTTGTTAGATAAGGGCTATATCCGTCCTAGTGTTTGTAGTAGAGCACGGCCCTATTTGTTAAGAAGAAAGGTGGTGCTTTGAGACGTGTATAGATTAGGAAATTGAATTGGGTTACGGTTAAGAATAAGTACCCTATGCTCGTATAGATGATCTGTTCGATCGGTTGAAGGGTTCCGTTGTTTCTCTAAAATAGACTTGAGATCGAGTTATCATCGGTTGAGAGTCGGGGAGGAGGATATTAGAAGACGGCATTCCGTGCAGCGGTATGGCCACTATGAGTTCTGGTGATGCCGTTTGGGCTCACCAATGCACCGGCGATATTTATGGATTTGATGAACGGATCTTAGGAATTTTTGGATCGTTTGTAGTCATCTTTGTGGGCGACATATTGATTTATTCACCTTGAGGAGGAGCACGAGACACACTTGAGAGTGGTGCTAGAGTTACTTAGAGCCCATAAGCTTTATGCTAAGTTCGAAGTGTGAGTTCGGCTAAAGAGGTGAAGTTCTTAGGCCATGTAGTTTACGAGGAAGGGGTGTCGGTTGATACATCCAAGGCGAGGCGAGGCAAGATTGGGCACAACCTAAGAGTGTGTTTGAGATCCATGATTTTACAGGATTAGTGGGTATTACCGTCGGTTTGTGAAAGATTTCTCGAGTTAGCTTCACCGTTGACGAGATTGACTCGGAAGGGAGTTAAATTTGTTTGGAGTGAGACTTGTGAAAAATCGTATCAGGAGTTGAAAATTAGATTGTCCACCGCTCCGGTCTTGTTTATTCCGGAGAGTAGGTTGGGTTATCAGTTTATTGTGACGCCTCACGAGAGTGCAGGTTGTGTGTTAATGCAAGAAGGGAAAGTGGTTGCCTATGGCTCTCGTCGATTGAAAATTCATGAGAAGAATTACCCTCATACGACTTAGAGTTAGCGTGTAATATTTGCCTTGGAGATTTGGAGGCATTATCGTATGGTGAGAAATTTGAGGTATTCTCCGATCATAAGAGTCTGAAATATCTGTTTACGTAAAGACTGAATTTGAGGCGGAGGAGGTGGATGGAGTTCATTGAGGATTATGACTTGAGTTGCACTATCATCAGGAAAGGCCAATGTTGTGGTGATGCCCTTAGTTGGAAATCTGTTGGTGACTTAGCTAGTATAGCCATCAGGAGTGGGAAATATTAGGTGCGTTGGGGAGTTTGATTTGCATCTGGCGAATCCGTAGAAAGGCGACCTTGTTTTACATTGTTGCACTGACCTACACTTGTGACTCGAGTGTTAGAGGCTCGGAGGGGTGATCTTGAGGTAGAATCTCTCAGAAAAGATTTCCATTGGGAAGGTTGAGAAGGGTTTGACGGTGTATCCCGACCGAGTATGAGATCCGAGACCGTCTGTTTGTCTTGAGTCTTGCCGAGAGGAGGTACTCAGGAGTTTCATCATTCGCGCCTTGCGGTACATCCGGAGGTACTAAGATGTATCAGATTTGGGTCGCCAGATTTTGGTGGCGGGATATGAAGAGAGATGTGGCGACTTTCGTATCTAGGTGCCTTACTTGTCGACAAGTGAAGGCCGAACATCGAGGCGGGGTTTGTTGCAACCCTTGCCTATTGCGAGTGGAAGTGGGAGCATGTCACTATGGACTTTGTTGTGGGTCTTCCGAGGACTCGGTGGGTAGTGATGCTATTTGGGTGGTTGTAGACCGGTTGTGAAGTCGGCGCACTTCATTCCTATCGTGTTAGAGATTGGTAGACCATCTTGCCGACTTATATATCCGGGACATAGTGAGGTTGCACGGGGTCCCGATGACGATCGTCTCGAGATAGAGATCCTCGTTTCTTTGCTAGGTTGTGGCGAGTTCTGAGTGCTTTAGGCACTAAGTTGACCTTTAGCACGGCTTATCATCCTCGGTGACGGGCGTCCGGCGTACTATTGATCCTTGAGGATATGCTTGAGGTTGTGTTCTCGACTTTAGTGGGTCGTGGGAGAGGCACTTACCATTAGTGGAGTTTGCCTACAACAATAGCTTTCATCTAGTATCGGTATGGCACCGTTTGAGGCCTTGTATGGCCGTAGTGTAGATCTCTGTTTGTTGGGCGAGGTGGGTGATGCACCTCTGTTGGGTCGAGTTGGTGAGAAGCAGCGGAGAAAGTTGAGCTTATCCGTAAGAGGCTTGTTACTGACGCAGTCGTCGAAATCTTATCTTTGACCGTAGGAGGAGACCTTTGGTATTTGAGGTGGGTGATCATGTCTTTACGAAGATATCACCCAAAGCGAGGTTTGATGAGGTTTGGGAAGAGTGGGAAGTTGTCCCTCGGTTCATTGGGCCTTTGAGATCCTTGAGAGGATTGGCGAAATTTTTATCGTTTAGCTTTGCCTCCAGCTTGTCCGGAGTTCATGGCGTGTTTCATGTGAGTATGCTTAAAGTATGAGCGGATCCGTCACATGTGTTGGATTGGACTGATTTAGTGGTTGATGAGGATGTCTCGTATGAGGAGAGACCGGTACGGGTTTTGGATAGGCGGGATCAAGTTTTGCGAGGCAAAACCATCCCTTTAGTGAAAGTTTTGTGGAAGCATCACGGAGTGGAGGAAGCCACTTGGGAACGTGAATTGGAAGTCCGTGAGAAATATCCGGACATGTTTAGTGATTAGAAATCTTATATATAGATTTTTGCAATATTGTTGAACTTGAGAACTTTTATATATATATCATAAGTTGAAAAACATTGAGAATGTTTTGGATTTAATGTTAGCATTTTGAACTTGCCTTTTTATGGAAGTGGAATATAACATTTATATATTGAATGTGTTGTTTATATCATGAGATTGAATATGATATGGAATTTGTTAACATTGAAAGGAATAATGCATAACATTGATGCAGGCTGAAATATATGTTGGGTTATACATATTATGAGATGCCTCTTGATAAGAGATGAAGTGACCGGTATTGGGTCAAGTGTTGTTTATTGTTTTATAATATCATTGGGAATTGAGAAAAACCTGTTTTTACAACTTATGTTTAATTTCGGGGACGAAATTCTTTTAAGGGGGGGAGGTTATAGCGACCCCGGTCTTTTCCCAGTCGATGTTTGTATCCGGACTTAGGTTCCGTAGATTCTATCTTTGTGTAATGGTTGTTGTCGTCCTATGTTTTCTTATTTGGAGTTATAGGATGTGTTGGGCGGATTTGAGCAATTCGGTTGAGCTTAGGAATCAAAACTAGTTGCCCAGTTTTTGGCTTGTCCGCCGAGCGGAGTTTGACGCCGGCGGGGTTTTGGCGGCGGAAAAACACCCATCCAAGATTTCTTGTGTAGGTTGGGACGCCGGCGGGAGTTGGTCCGCCGGCGGTTCAGTGTCCGCCGAAGTGGGTTTGTCCGCCGGCGGCGGGCCGGGTATAAAATCGTGTTTTGACGCGTTTTAAAGCAGTTTTTCATCCTCTTTTCAGATTCCAAACCCTAGGTTACGAGTTCTCTCTCTTCCAACTCATCTTCTCTCCTAGGTTTCATCTATTTAGAGTGAGTATCTAACCTAGTTCCTTCATTAAAAAGGTAGAGTGGGTCGAGGGCTTCCATTTAATCTGAACGGTTGTTGATTTGGAGCACTTTGGAGTTTGGGCTATCATCTTCATCTTCTTCTTTTGAGTTATTTCTTCGAGGTAGGGATTTCTTACCCCATTTATACGTTTTAATCCTAAGTGGTGGTATTTTGGTATGTGGGGGTGGTTTGGTAATTTTGGGAGAAACCTTAGGGTTTGTCATAGATTAATTTATATAATTAATTTAAGGGAAGATTGTAATATTGGGTTTAATTCATGAAATTGGGGGATTATGAGATAAATTGACGTAGTTGAATATTTAATCACTCATCTGTGAAATTGAGATTATTTGTGTTGTTATACTTATTTCTTGTTTAGAAATAATTGTTTTGGGCTATCGGTGGAGGATAGCCATTGATTGTTGTAGACCTTGCATGCGGCTTAGGTATAACTGAAATTGAGTCATTTATTTGACTGTTGAGTTAATCTGAGAACATTCGTGTATTGATTATGTGTTGTATATGGCAAGTATTGATTATGTTGCATATGCATTTGGTTTTGGAGGAGATGGGGATGAACTCCACGGTTTAGGGAAGATAGGGATGGACCTCTAAACCGGATTTGTTGGGAGGAGATAGGGATGGACTCGGTAGTATCACATATGTGTGTACTTATTGATAATAGAAATATTTCTATTTGTTGTTGATATGATATATCACCACCATGTGTATCAGTTGGGAAGTATGGAAGTGAAATTGATTGAGATTGATATAACACCAGCATGTGTGTTTATTATGTTATAAGAAAGGTTTAATCTGATTTGTTATCCTTGTTGAGTTGCTTGGCCAGGTTCTGAGCCATGTCTGTGTAAATGGAAAGTAAAAGGTGTCATAGACCATGTGTCATAGACAACGTAGACATTTGTGTCATAATATTGTAAATTGAATATTTTGTATTAACCATGTATTGGGTACTACTGCTTTAGTTAATTCTTATGCTTGGTTTAGTATTTCTCTACTGGGCTGTGGCTCACCCTATATGGGAACTTCATTTTCAGGTTCAGGTGGTTCACTACCTCTAAGGACTTAGCTTGTGAGGATTTGGACTCTCGAGGACTTGCTTTATTTTATTTGCTTTATTTGAGTTATATGTAATTCAAGCCTAGGGCTTTATTTGTTTTGAGTTAGAACTCATGTTTTGTGTCCAAGCATTGACTTGGCAAGATGTAAGCCTTTAAGGCAAATATTATGATGTTTTTATTTCTTAAGACTCTGATGATTGAAATAGTATAATGTTTTCTTTTAATAATGCATGTCTTGTTTTATATTTAATGGGTTTAATTTTGAGGGCGTTACAAAATTTAAGACCTAGGTAGGATATTCATCCTTTGGTTTATGTATTTAAGTTGTTACATGCATAGTCCATGGTAAAATTGGTGATTAAAGTCTTGAATTGGCTCAAAGTGTTGTATTAAGTAGCTATGGTTGTATATATGTCCATGTCATTGAGTTTTGAGGTCTTTTCTATGAAAATTTCTATATGCATGTTCATGTTTTTGTTATAGTCCATGAATTCACCATGATTTTGAGTTCAAACTTGCATTTGGTTATGTTTTGGAGCATTGGAGTTCTTATAGGCTCATGCATGTTATGTTTTTACATGATTCATGAAAGATTCTTTGAAATTGTATTCAATTGGCTTACCTTTGGGCTTGATTTTACAAAATTGATCTTCAAAAGATGTTGTAGTATGAGCTTTCAAGTGTTTTCCAGAAAATAGACCCAAAAGGTTGAGTTTTGATGTGTTGAATGCTTGGTTTGAGCTTGGAAGGCAAATCTGGAAATTTCAGATTTTTGCTTCTACGCTCGAGCGACCATCTTTTGTTCAGAGCTCCGCTCGAGCGAAGGAATGCTGGCTCGAGCGTAGATTGCAAGCTCTCAGGTTTTCTGCGTGTGCAGACGCACGCTCGAGCGAAGAAACCTACGCTCGAGCGAGGACTATGTCTCGCGCTCGAGCAAGCATCCAGCGAGCGTCGAGCAGAGATTTTCAACATCCAGCACTTTTTGCATTTTTACAGACCGCTCGAGCAAGGAAGTCCACGCTCGAGTGAACCCTCTGTTTTGGCACACTCGCTTGAGCGTAGAAAGCCACGCTCGAGCGAGACCCCTGTTTCAGCAAAAATTTTAAAAATATTTTAAAGTGCATCTTTGCATTCTCATTCCATCCTAGACATTCCTAGGCCTAGTTTAAGGCATCTTAATGAGGATAATGCTATAGAACCACACCAATATAGTTAGGGGCTAAGTTATTAATCCCGAGTGTGTGTTCGTTCTACAACTGTAGGGTTGGCATCCGAGGACGCTCATTATCCTGTCTGTAGCCCAGTACTCTGTGAGTAACAATGTTGTAAAGATATGTTTAATTATGATTATTTTCTGAATGATTAACTGTTCTGCTTACTGAAACGTTATTGTTTAATGAATGAATGTTGTCCTATTTGTAAACTATATTCGTGGCATCCATAACAATTTATTGTTACTGTTACTGTCACAGAGATCTCTGTTGGTTCCCATGCTTGGAACCACTACTGTTTACGGTTATGATGGCCATTAACTGATTGTTCGGTCTGTTAAGACCTACTGTACTGTTTTGCTAATGGATGTACCACATATGACTATTATGGTTCTAAATGACTGATTTACTGATGCAATTGACTGTTTTAATTACTGAAAGGACATTTATTCTTAACCCCTTTACGCATATGTTATTCACTAGGCTTTAGGTCACTGTTTATATTTATATGTAGGTGTTCAGGCATCGGACCGAAGCTAGGAGCGTTAAGCTAAGCTCCCGTTTTGTCAAAGCCAACCATTGTGCCTCACCTCGAGGTTCCGAATGCATTTAAGCTAAGACTGTTTTGGGGTGTCTCAGTCTCACCCTCTTATCTTCATTTTGTAATAAATGGTTAAGACTTGACTGTACAGTTATAGTTAGGGATTTGGTCCATGACATGGATGTTTGTGTATATGATGCATGTACATATGTTTTGGTTATCAATATGGCATGTTTATAAGAAGTCTTTTGCATACAGATTGTCACAGCTCATTGAACATCTTTTATTTACTGTTTTGGCTTCCGCTAGCCCCTTTACTCTGTATTACTGTCATTACTGTTAAGCAGGCCTTCGGTAATCACGGATTACTGGCCGGTTGTGATGCTAAACCCATAGGGACGGGTTTGGGTCGTGACAAATGGCCTTGACAACATGTTGTATAATGTTTACAGCCTTCTGAAAACAGCAACAAAATTGTGGGATTCCTTGGAGAAAAAATACAAGACAGAGGATGCCGGCACAAAGAAATTTGTTGTCGGTAAATTTCTGGACTTCGTTATGGTAGACTCTCAAATGGTAATTTCTCAAGTTCAAAATTTTCAAATAGTTTTGCATGATATTGATTCTGAAGGTATGTCTCTTAGCGAGTCTTTCCAAGTCGCTGCTTTAGTGGAAAAGTTACCATCGGCTTGGAAAGATTTCAAAAATTATTTAAAACATAAACGTAAGAAGATGACCATGGATGAATTGATTGTAAGATTGAGAATTGAGGAAGATAACCGAAATGCTAAAAAGATGAATGGTAAAAATGTCATTAAGTCTAAGGCTAATGTAGTTGAACAAGTGTACAAACCACATAACAAAAAAAAAAGAAGTTTACTGGAGATGGTCTTAAACAAGGCAACAACAATGGCAATAAAAAGTTCAAAGGTAAATGCTACAACTGTGGTAAGATCGGACATCGAGGTTCTGATTGCTGCCGTCCTAAGAAAGATCGCGGAAGTACAAGCAAGAAGACCACAAATCAAGCTAATGTGACAGAATTATATTACATCTCTAACGGGGTAAATGACATTAATCTCTCTGCTGTGGTATCTGAGGCTAATTTGGTTGGAAATACCAAGGAATGGTGGGTTGACACTGGAGCAACTCGACGCATTTGTGCGGACAAGAAGATATTCACAACTTACAATAAGGCTGCAAATGGTGAACAACTTTTCATGGGAAATTCTTTTACTTCTTCTGTGGTTGGACAAGGAAAAGTGACATTGAAGATGACATCAGGGAAAGAACTTACCCTCAACAATGTACTGCATGTACCTGACATCCGGAAGAATTTAATTTTTGGTTCTTTGTTAAGTAAAAATGGCTTTAGGCTTGTTTTTGAGTCTGATAAATTTTTATTAACAAAGAATGGTATGTTATGTATGTTGGTAAGGGATACATGAGTGATGGTCTCCTTAAATTGAATGTAATGACGGTTATATCAAAACTTGATTTGAATAAGAATAACACATCTTTTGCTTATATTCTTTAGTAGAATTTATGGCATGGTAGATTAGAACATGTGAATTTTGATACTTTGCACAGATTAATTGGTTTGGATTATATACCAAATTTTGAAATTGATCTTAATCACAAATGTGAGATTTGTGTGGAAGCGAAACTAACTAAGGCTGCATTTAAATCGGTTGAAAGGAAAACTAAACTTCTAGAATTAATTCATACAGATGTATGTGATCTTAAATTTGTTCAAACTGGAGGAGGCAAAAAAATATTTCATGACATTTATCGATGATTGCACAAGATATTGTTATGTATACTTACTTAGAAATAAAGATGAAGCCTTAGAAATGTTTAAACTCTATAAAACTGAAATTGAAAATCAACTTAGAAAAACCATTAAAATGGTTAGAAGTGATAGAGGTGGTAAATATGATGCACCTTTAAATGAATTTTGTACACAACATGGCAATATTTACCAAACTACAGCACCCTATTCTCCACAGTAAAATGGAATTGCTGAAAGGAAGAATAGAACCCTTAAAGAAATGATGAATGCCATGTTAAGTTCGAGCTTACCACAGAACTTGTGGGGAGAAGCAATATTGTCTGCTAATTATGTTCGTAACAGAATACCCTACAAGAAATCCAACAGCACTCCTTATGAACTATAGAAAGGTCAACCACCTTCCAATAAATACTTAAAAGTATAGGGGTGTTTGGCAAAAGTTGAAGTTCCTATTCCGAAAAAGACAAAGATAGGACCAAGAACAGTGGATTGTGTGTTTATTGGTTATGCTCAGAATAGTAGTGCATATCGGTTTCTGACTTATAAATCAGAAATACCTGATATAAATGTGAACACTATTATAGCACCAAGAAATGCTGTGTTTTTTGAATATGTCTTTCCTTACAAGAAAGGACAGAAATTAAGTTCACAGAAAAGAACTTATGATTGTACACAAAGTCAAGAGACTAATGACAATCAAACACAAGAGACTAGTAATGGTCTCGACCAACAGGATTTAACTGATGATGAACCAAGACGAACTAAGAGAGTAAGAACATCAAAATCCGTTGGTCCAGATTTTCAAACATACCTGTTAGAAAATGAACCTCAAAGCTTTAAGGAAGCAATGACAGGTCCTAAAGCACCTTTGTGGAAAAAGGCTGTTAATAATGAAATTGAATCCATTATGCAAAATTATACTTGGGAATTGGTGGATCTTCCACCTGGTTCTAAACCTCTTGGATATAAATGGATATTCAAGAGAAAAATGAAAGCAAATGGTTCAATAGACAAATATAAAGCAAGACTTGTAGTAAAAGGTTACAGACAAAAGGAAGGTCTGGACTATTTTGACACATATTCTCTTGTAACAAGAATAACATCCATCTGCATGCTTATTGCCATAGCAGCGTTGTATAATTTAGAGATACATCAAATGGATGTTAAGATAACTTTCTTAAACGGTTATTTAAATGAAGAGATCTATATGGAGCAACCTGAAGGATTTGTAGTGCCGGGGCAAGAAAAGAAAGTTTGTTAGCTTGTAAAATCTCTTTATGGATTAAAACAAGCACCTAAGCAATGACAAGAAAAATTTGATCATGCTATGCTTACTAATGGATTTAAGATAAACAAATGTGACAAGTGTGTCTATGTTAAAAACACTGACCAAGGATATGTCATAGTTTGTCTTTATGTGGATGACATGCTTATCATTGGAAGCAGTCAAAACATGATCAAATCAACCAAGCAAATACTAAACAAAAGATTTGATATGAAAGATATAGGGATCGCAGATGTAATATTAGGAATGAAAATTACTAAAACATCTGACGGATATGCATTATCTCAATTATATTATATTGAGAAAATTCTTGGTAAATTTATTAATGATGATATGAATGTAGTTAGAACACCTGTAGACATCAGTCTTTATTTATCAAAAAATAAAGGTGATGCAGTATCTTAGTTAAAATACTTCCAAATCATTCGAAGCCTAATGTACCTAATGAATTGTACTCGTCCTGACATAGCTTATGCAGTCAGTAAATTTAGTAGGTACACTAGTAACCCCGGAGAAGACCATTGGAAATCGATCATTTGGGTTCTTAGATATCTAAGATTTACTCGTGATCATGGTTTGAACTTTACTCGATATCCAACAGTACTCGAAGGTTATTGTGATGCCAATTGGATATCGGGTACTAAAGATTCAAAATCCACTAGTGGATATGTCTTTACTCTAGGAGGCGCTGTTGTTTCTTAGAAATCCGTGAAACAAACATGCATCGCACGATCCACAAGGGAATCTGAGTTCATTGCTTTAGACAAAGCAGGAGAAAAAACAGAATGGCTTCGTTACTTCTTAGAAGACATTCCAATGTGGCCAAAACCTGTGCCAACTATTTGCATTCATTGTGATAGTCAATCTGCAATAAATGAGACGCGTAATCATATGTATAATGGTAAGTCACGACATATTCGTCGTCGACATAATACTATAAGGCAATTGCTCTCAAATGGAATAATCTCAATAGATTATATAAAATCTAAAGAGAATATTGCGGATCCGTTAACAAAAGATTTGATTAAAGAGCAAGTGTATAATTCATCAAAGGGGATGGGATTAAAACCTATTACATAAGAGTCATCATAATTGTAACCCTACTTATATGACTGGAGATCCCAAGAACTAAGTTCAAAGGGACAACTAAGTTATGTGTGGCTCACCAGAAATCACCAAGGGATTTTAAATTCCCTACCTATTCCTATGGTGAGAGTGATATCTACAATATATGTTGTATGTAGGAGTTTAAGGATAAGCTTAGCTTTTAAATGATTACTTATATCTTGATTTAGGCATAAAATCAAGACGAGTATAGGAGATACTCAAAATAAGAATCACCTATATGAGTGTTAAACTAGGGCTGGTTCTATAAGAATAAAGAAGCTAAATTCTTTAGAAGCACTCATGAACAACCAGAAGCGTTCAAGGCCAAAATGAACACAACCGTGAGAACTACGATGTGTCAGAAGATATTTTGTGTGAAATCTATTGTCTTCGCTTACACAAACGACTGAAGAATTCAAGGCATCACGTCCATTGGTTAGCTAGTAAGTCCGATAGGTTTTCACTAAGGAAGGTTCAAGGCCGAAAGCTACCTATCCTAATGCAAGATATTTTTGATTTATACTCTTTCGACAAATTTTGCATATTGTTGCATTTCCGTTGTCATCAAATTCCATTCATGTGGGCGATTGTTAGAAATGGTTTTGAAAAAATTTGGAAAAACAGAATTTTTTTCTAAACTTTGGTCTATTTTTTAGGAGGGACCCATGCGCTGAATTTCACAGGTCAAAGTGTTGATGCGTTCTATGCCGTGTTGTAATTCACGTAGTATATTTGGTTGCTCAAAACCATTATCGGATGAATGGGAAATTGAAACCAAAATGAGCTTCATGGAAATAGAGTTTTGGTGGAAATTTATTAAAGGTATGGCTTAAGACTTGTCCCACATTGGTTTTGTAGGAAACATTGAGTGAGTTTATAAGGCTTGGAATTATAACTTGAGAGGGCCCCAAGGGGCACCCCAAGTTTGTAGAAGGAAGAGATTATGGACAAATTGGGCTAGATCTATCAAGCCCAAAAATAAATAATCAAGACACCGCGTCCGTCCGTCGGCCAAAGCGAAATGGCTGGTCAAGGCGTGGTATGAGATTGGATTGGGCTTGTCCGGTCCAATACTAATCTTTTTACGCTAAAAACATTTGAGTTCAATTTTATTTTTTGGTAAAATAAAATTTGTCCAATTTAAATTTCAATTTTTTGAATTCAAAATTGTTGCACTTCTTCAGAATTTTCTGTACAGGTTCATTGGCCAAACAGATCCGAATCTGTCCAGATTCAAACCTAAAACAGTTTTTATCTGTTTGAAATTCAAACCAGATCTGTTGATCTGTCCGAACAAGTATTGCATCTGTTGAGTTCAAAATGAAAAGCCACAAATTCATCTATAAATAAGACAAGCCCTCATTGGATTTTCATTCCAATTTTCGTTCTTGTCTGCTGCAATTCATTTCTGCATTTTGTTGCATTTATTCCATTAATTTTATGTGAGAAAGAGTGTATACACTAAGTATGTTCCTTGTATGAAAAATTTATAATGCTGCAATTTTTTGTTGATTGATCATTTTATCTTGGGAGATAGACGTCCACATTCTGAAAGCACCGTGGAGAGGACAAATTTGTCTTAAGGACACAGTGTTAAACACTGGACTTGATCAGAAAATTTGTTCAAGAAATTAATCAAGTAAGTTGTTAATTTATTTTTTGTTTTTATTATTATTTATTTAAATCAGATTTTGATTTTGTTTTTGTACAAAATAAAAATATGTTTTTATTTATTTATTTTTATTGGTTTGATTTTTGTAATCAAACAATCTCTATCCTTTCCTATTTTTCTTTTGTATTCCGTTTATTGTTTAGTATACAAACAGGATTTATTTCATTAAATACAGTGAAAATCGTCCAACAAATTTTAATTTGTTGTAATAATTAGAGATGTTCATGGGTCAATTTGACACTAAATTTAGAATCAACCTAATCATGATCAATTTTATGCACTAGAACCAAATTAACCCAACCCAATGTAGTTCGAGTTGGTTCGGATTAGAGTTACAGTTTTATTATATTAAAAACCAGCAGTTGACATGTGCAATAAACGTACGATTTTTTTTTTTATTAAAAAAAAGAGAGCATTTGTTGGTATGATGTGTATGTTATAAAAGGATAATATTAAAGTATAATTTTAATTATTTATTTTGATAATATTGGCATTATCATTCTATAAAAGTATTACTTAAATACTTATATATATTAATTTTAGTTAAATTATTTGTGTATTTGATAATTTTAAATTCTCTATTTGTATAATTTTAATTCTATTATTATTGTGCAGATTTTTCCTCATATGAGTTGTGATTATATAAAATAATGTAGAAAAGATTTTATACAATTAAAATATAATCCATATAGAATTTGTAATTAGATTTCATGTAAAACTCAAATTGGATTTGTAAAAGAAGTATTTCTCGAATAGAGTTCATATAAAATTAGTATTGGGTATGAAAAAAGTACTATTTCTCAAATAGAGTTCATATAAATATAAAACAAGTAAAGTTAGTATAATTAAAACGGTTAATTAATGATAAATCCAATATAAGAAGGATACAAGGCATTAGATTGAATAGAATTTTTATTGATGAGAGGTCCATGCTTTGTAAAATAATTTAGTGAGAAGTCCTGGTGAACATTTTGTTTCCAATTTTATTCCTTGACTTTTTTTTATTTGTTTGACTTTTTATTGACTATTTGTTGAAATTATTTTCCATCTGTTGAAATTATTATTATCTGTTAAAATTCCTATCCGTTCAAATTTTTTTATCTATTGGATTTTTTTATCTGTTTAAAACTTTATTTGTTGAAATTTCTATCTATTCAAATTTTTTATCTGTTGAAATTTCTATTTGTTCAAATTTTTTATCAATTATTCAAATTTCAAATTTTTATCTACTTAAATTTTAACTTATCTATTTAAATCTATCTATTCAAATATTTTATCTGTTTAACTTTTTTAACTATTTAAATTTTTGTTTTATCTGTTCATCATCAAATTTGTGTTTTACTTGTTCATCATCAACATCAACAACAACAATAACAACAAAAATCTGAGCCAAGAAAAGAAAACACACACACACACACAAATATGAGATTATGACTATGGAGAAGTAGATCTAAGCCAAGATTACGACTCAAACTCTTCCCATTTTCTCTCTCCTATCTGTCAAAAACAATTTGTAATTTGTATCATCACTATTAGCAACAACAACCACAACCACAACCACAACAAACATTTGCAGGTTTATACTAGATCCACCAATCCTGTGCAATGATCAAACACATACACAAACTGATAATATTTTATAAACATTATATAAAATCTATTGAAGATTTTCTGATTCAAAATCACTAGAATTGTTGCAGAAGCACTTGGATTTCCATTAATGCCCAACATAAGAGTCTAGAATTGTGCAGGTAGAAAGAGAGAGGCACTAGTTTGAGATGTATTTTACTAGGGTTTGATCTAAAAACAATATATATGCATGGGTAGTTTGGTCATTGCACAAAAGCATGTCCTTTTGGACAAAGAAAATAGAGTATCAACCTTTGGACAAAGAAAATTTAATTTTGGACTTTTGACCGAGTGCCCTAATTTAAATTGGATTTGAATTTGTATAAAACTTTATATGTAAATGGCAAATACATACTGGTGTGACTTTTTTTTTTTTTTTTTTTTTTAAAAAAAGTCATTGAAATGTGCCATCTAAAAAAGAAAAAAACAGTACTCTTATATATATATATATATATATGATGTGTATCAATAACAAATAATTAATATAAACAAGTCTTTTTAAAATTTAAACATAACACAAGTACAGAGCAAAATATTATTTATTGTAAGCCAATACAAATTAAATCTAACTCAAGCTTAAACATAAGCAGCACCAATTAAATTTATTAATACAGCCAATATAAATTAAATCAACCACAAAATTTAACTCACCTAATAATTCTTGTAGGTGAGATTTATTAGGTGCAATTAAGTTTATTGTAATAGACCAATTAAGTAAAAACATATCGATATAATAGAATTTTAATATATATATATATATATATTTGGTTCTCAAGTTGGTTCTGTTTAAACACAATCTAAATTAAGAACCTACTCAATTCTATCAGTTTGATGATTGAAAAAATCCAAAATGAAATCAACCCAACCCAACCCAACCCAACCCAACCACACTCAAAGAGGTCAATATGGTTCGATTTTTTATTTTACTGGGTAAGGAGCTTAATTGTGGCTATTTTACAAACGTGATGTCTAGATTTGAAGGGTGGGTTAGAGTTGACTTTTTTTTTTTTTTTTAAATTTTTTGCCCTTTTATTTCATTAAAATGTTAATGTCTTTGAGAAATTGTTTTAAAAAAAATTATTTTTTACAAATAAAAAATACTAATGTAATATTTAACTTTTTAAATTTATTACAAATAATTTGATAACTTTTTAATTTTATTTTTGGTCAAAGCTCACACTTCCCAAACACTCCAAACACCTAGTAAGGCCAAAAAAAAAAAAAGGAAATATTTGGACACCTTTGAAATCCAACTTTCTTGATTTATCAAATAATTTATTGGTCAATGACATTCTTTTATTTATTTATTTAATTTTATGGTTGAAAATAATTGCTGAAATTTGTTTGACTCTTCCTTTTTTTTTTTTTGGGGGGGGGGGGGGGGGGGGGGGGGTGTGATAATCGGAAACCCATGGGGTTGAAATTTTGTTTGACTTTGATGCAAACTCTATGTACCAGAATGTTTTGACAAGATACAGCGATTTGGTGGTTTAATTAGTGAAGAAATTACTTACCCAAAAAAATAATTAGTGAAGAAATTCCTAAATATGAAAAAGTGATTTCTTAGAAAATGTTTGGTTAGAAAGGCTTTTGCATCAAATATTGCTAAGTAGAAAATACCAAATTGAAAGAATTATCTTTCTTCATATGATTATTTATTAAGTAATGTTATATAAATTAATAAATTTCTCACTTATTGATATAATACTTATCATATTATTGAAGCGTGTTTTGTTTTATATTTTGAATTTTTTAATATGTTACATCAATCAATAAAAAATATTATAAAAATTTGTTATTTCATATAACATATTTTTCTGTACCCAATTTAATAAGAGAGATTTATCATGGAATCTTTTTAAGTACTTGTATCCCAATTAGTTCATAATATATTCTTGTATTTCAATAAGTCCTATTATTTGGACATTTGATCCACTAAATCCTAATTCTCATATTTAAGGTGTTTTATGAATAATTTTACCTTTACAAATATTTTTTGAATGCTTAACAATTCAGTGGTGTAAACATTTATATTGACAGTGTGAATACGGAATACTCACACTATTAATATGAATATTATTATTATTGGGGATGTATTAGTAACTATGTCACCCATAAAATTTATTGGAACATAAAAAAATAATTTAAATTAAGTAAAATATAAATAAATAAAGAGGAATTTATAAATAAATATCTCCTTTAATAATTAAGTGTGAGACTGACAAATTGAGATAATCAATTGGCCTAATTAGCTATACCGTTAAGGACTTTTCTTAAGTGTGCAACTCTCAAGGTTGCACACCATGTGCCACTTACACAAAAAGTGTAAGTGGAAGGTGAAAACAAAAGCAGGACTGCAAACAGAAAAGGCGTAAGTGTAAGGCGTAAGTTGCACACCATAACAGTACCCTATGGTTAATTAATTGTCAACCCCACTCCCTTTCTAACACCTACTTCACTCATTTAAGAGCCTAATGGTCCATTAATTTAATGCAATCTTGAATTTTTCCGCCTCTTTGTTTGTGTGCGTGTATAAAAGCCCATCATAAAAAAAAAAAAAAAAAATGAGTAATGTTACACATCATGAAATAAATATCATGAAAATCTTCATGAAACTAATTTAAGGGTGATTGCATAACATACAATAAAACATTACAAACACTATAAACTAATCCAAGGGTGAAGAATCTTCATGAAAACTTTTCATTATCCTTCTTTCATGATACCTACTATTATTGTAAAAAAATTCACAGAAAGTTGATTGTGTAACATAAATGAAGCACACTTAAAAGGAAACACTATATTATGTATCTTGTAATTAAAAAAAAAAAGGTCATAATTTTAATTTTTTAGGTTATAATTTAAAAATATATATCATAACTAAACATAATATAATGTATGATTAAAGAAATCATGAGTCATAACTAAAAAAAAAATAATAATTATAACTCAAGAAGAAAATAACATAATTACAGTTGTATATAGTACACCCATTTTAAAAGAGTGCATATTAAAAATTTCCCACTTAAAATAAATATGACTTACACAATCGTAATTTAATGTCTGTTTGACCGAGTTTCAGGGTTCCTAATGTCAAAAATAAGGGAGCTAGCCAAGGTTGGTGAAACTAATATCAAAAACACATAATGAATCACAAAAAGTATATTGATCAGTTGAGATTTGTTTTGAATGAGGATTCCACCCACCACAATTGGGTTTAATAATTCCAACTAATATTGCATTTTCTATGAATATGATTAATTTTGTATTCCTAGCTCATTACTCAGTTGCTTCAAGCTTTTCACTACACTAAAAGCAATCAAAACTGAAGCTTGATTTCAGGCTCAATTATTTAGAAGTGGAGCATAAGCAAGATGAGGCTTTGGCTCAATTTGGCATGCCAGGTGAACAGTCAATTAGTTGCATGCTATTATCGTGATATATACTACACATCAAGACACTTGTTCTATCTAACAAGAACAAACAAAAGCAACACGCAATACAAACAAAAGCAAACATGCAATAAAGGCAAGGTAGTAAGAGGCAATAAGACCATTATGATTGCATCTGATCTATGCTGCCTTTAACTTGTTTTAGTAACAAATACCGACATGACTTGACCATGGATGTTAGGGTGATGGATAAGCTTAAATAAAATCATAAATAAACTTGAGTTTGGTATAATCTTTTGAATAGGGCTTGACTAAACTCGACTCAACTCTATAAGCATCAAATTTACAATTCCATTAACAGAATGTAACAATGTAGAATAGTAGAAAAGGGTTAACGACAACAAATTATTAAGTTGTTTTATTAGCCACCTCATGATCAGTGTGTGGCTAAAATTTAACCACACAATAATCTGAAAAGAAGCTCCTATTCCTTGATCTTTGAAAATGTTACCAGTACTTGAGATAAATCTATCGAGCTCTACGTCTGCAAAACCGAGATTAATACCTACCCTCGTCATATAGTTAATTCGAGAGAGCACTTTGATACTTTAAGTCAACAACTTTCTCTCTAGAACATTAGAATTAATATTCAACAACACAAATACTGAAAACTATAATTCATCATTATAACATGTATACCTCAAACTATGGAAGTATGTGTAAAAATATCTATAAAGTGGCTCATATGTCACATGTTTGTTTTATTTATTTATTTATTTATATTATATATATTTAATATATTTAATTAGTTAAATGACTAATGGGTAACTCATGTCTGTTCACTATCCTATATGGCGGTTTCATGGGACTTTATAATTTTCCTGATGGTGGGAAGTTTTAAAGAGTTACACTATATGGGTCCAAACCTATCTATATATATGCCTGTGATAGCCATCAAACACGGACGTTGTTTTGTGAATAGAATAGGCTTGAAACTCTGTCCCTTTTACTTTTCTCATATGGTTCTGTAAAAGTGTTCTGTGAGTGGTCTTTTTACACATTCAAGGTTTGATCATTCAAGAATAAATATTTAAAGGTTTGAACATCATGACAGGAGGTATTTTTCTTTATGAATTAAAATTATTTTAATTCTCACCGTATGCTCTTTAATTAGATACCTGCAACATTTTCAGATCTTCGAGAGGAAGGTATTTTTAGTAATTTGTGTCATGATTTTTTACCCACACTGTCAACCAGCTCAAATAAAATGAGACTCAATATCTCACTAACTCGAAACTCTCCTTTTTGAAAATGAATAAAGGTAAAATTTCAAGTCTCATTTTATGCAAACTGACAAACCATAAGTGAATAACACAAAAATAATATAGTATTCCAAACCACCAAATAATTATTCATAGTAGAATGCAAGTCGTATATTTTATCCAAATAATTAAAAAAAAAAAAAATAGTTAATAACATTTTAGTGAATGGACCCTTCAAAAATCAAGGAGTAATCATGTGTCTATTTTGTGCCACTAACATTGTCCACCACAAAGTGTGAAGAAATAGTCAAAAATTGGCTTCACATTCATTTGAGGAGGCTATATGAAGCTTTCAATAACCCTAATAAAAAGTTCATGATCACAATCCAACCACCACTAAGAAAATTATCTTAATTCCAACTGCTGGAAGATTTCTCATACCTAACCTTTGAGTAACTCCACAAATCCTACAACAAAAAGAAAAGGGGCAAAATGGGACAGCTTAGCAATACTAAGTAGGTATTTGGCGTAAACTAAAAAAAAGTATTTTTTTTTTTACCTACATACACTTATTTGGATCACATCTATTAACATCTCTTCTCTATTTTTCTAACTACTTTCTCTACTTTTTTACATATTTTTTTTTTTTATAAAAAATCAAAAAATACACTTATTTAGAACATCACAAATCACCCCTAAATTAAATTAGTGACATTAATGCAAAAGGACCGTAGCTTAGTTCGGTTGCTAAAATTAGATCCCATAGTTTTCACTTCATTTTCCTAGCAACCATATAACTGCAACCACCCACAAGCACATGTATCAAGTAAAAAAAACCATTGTTAACGTCAAACTCATCAAAATTTCTAAATTTATGGCCAGTTTAGCCTCCATAAATCATTGGACTACCTTGATGAGTTTCTTATCATAGTTTGAAATAATTGTATCGGACTATATTGATCAATATCTTGTAGTACCAACTACATGATATTGATTAGATTGGGGTGCTAACCCAATCGGGATTAGGTTGGAGTACTATGATAATATCTTGCTCTTGTCTTTTCTTTATTGATGGTCTCTCATATGTAACGTATGTTTTGTTATCATCAACAAAGTTCTCTTCTTTTGTTGATCAGAGAAAAAAAATATCATGTAGTACCAACTGATATATCAATAAATATCAATATTAAAAATCTAAAATTCTATTTTTACCCATTATATTTGCCACATTGAAGAGAGCTTATTTCACAACCTTTTGTCTTTTGGGGTTGCATTCTTCAACACAATTTATATCCTTTTTCCTTCTTTTGAGCTCTCTTTAGATTTTATTTTATAGGTGTGAGTTTCTTTTCATGCCCCATCTAGACATTACCCATCTAGACATTACCTTCGATTTCACGCTACAAACACCATGATTCCCCCGTCTATCTCCATGTAAGTTACATTTTATCTCTCACTGCAACAACCCCATTGGAGAGATGCTTTGGACTTGTCTTCTTTCTATTTGTATTTTGGACCCTCATAATTAAAAGATGCCAAATTCTCTCCACCCCCGTCCCCTGCTTTATTCTGTGCACATATTTCCTGCTTCAATAAGAAAGCAGAGCAAGGACAAAAAAAAATTCCCTCCACCTCATTCTATCCCTGCCTCAATTATGTTTATTAATTTTTTTTATAAGGCCAAACCAGATATGTGGTTGCAGGAATATACACAATACACGTGTATAAAAAGCTGGTAACTCCTCTATATTCATGATGGATTAAATCCATCAGTTTTAATTCTACATTTGTAATGGGCCTTGATGGCAGAAGCCTCTTCCTCTCTCCCTCCATGTGTATAAAAGGAGGCCCCTCTCCTTTAGGTTTGGACACCAGAAAATTTGCTCTCTCTTCAAGTTCCAGAATTTTCCTCTAGTTTTGATATTCTTCTAGTGAGAGAGTGTTGCTTAGTTCTGTTAACCAAAGTTACACAGTAGGTGCTTTGCTGTAGCTGGTCTAACCGTCGTATCCTAAGAGACAAACGTCGAAGAATCTCGAGCACCCAATCGGTGAGGTGGCGAATCTGTTTTAAGGAAATTGTTGTTTCAGTTTGCTTTCATTTGCTATTTTATTTTATTATGTATCTCTGTTCAACTTATAATTTTCAGCATGTTTTTTTTATTATGCAATTTTAATTGTCAATTATGAATCTATTTGTTTAATTTAATTATACCATTTTTACAACAATCTTAAAACAAATTATGTGAATAAATAGATTCATCTGGAATAGGATTATACAATGTTATTACTTTCCGTGTTTCATAATAATAACAAAAACGTTGCCCAGTATTTTGTTTTGAACTCCCGTGTATTAGAGCTTGTATGCAGAATATGTCAAGATCACTGTTTCTTATTTAGAAGTCGTGAGTTTTGTGTTAATACATATCTTTTTTATTTTTTATGATAGAATAATAAGTGCACTGTGTTCTATATGTGGTTCATGTCTAATTGTCCTTTGTACATCACTTCATGTTGTTGCATGTGTGAATATTAAATAATAATACAACACAAAATAAATATATATTTATATGCATGCTGCTGTTTGGTTTTCACAACCACCGAAACCGAATCACTATGTACGTTCATATATGGGATGTTAAGTTTGAATTTCTCAGTTTAATACTTTTTATCTTCAGTATAATTCGCATACGTATAGACATTTAATTTGATTTCTTGAATTGTCTACTGTTTTTCTGAAAGTGCTTGATTGTAAATTAACATATGCCATGTTTAGTTCTAATTTATCAGTTTAATTAGAATGCTTTTTAATTTCTAGACTCTAGCATAATTTGCATACTTATTTGTTGTAGTATGATTTTATTTTATAAATATGGGTTTAATTCCCTACCATGAATTCGCACGTTTTAAATTTTCTAGATTTGTAATGTAATTTGCTAATTTTTGGGTAATCTGCTTGCTAATTGCTTTCTAATTTCTAAAATTATTTACATGAGTTATTTACATGTTAATTGCTCTAGAGTTATGTGCATGTTAATTGTCTATAAGTATGTACATGTATGTAACTCTTACCTACTAAAATTTTACTTTATTTTTGAAGTTATAAGTTTAATTGTGTAACTTGTCTAACTTTTAATTTTTACTTAATTTTGCTATTAAATAGATTGCTAAAAGATTTAAATAAATTATTGCTTTTATAGTTCCTGTCAATTATTTGTTTTGTATTTGTTGTGTTTCTGCTAACTTTCTTTATAGGAATACCTATGTAAAAGGGATTGAAAAACAAATACAAAACCAAATGATTAGTATTTGGGATGTAAAAATAAAGTTTTAAACTTCTAACCTTTGTGTTGAATAGGAATACCTAAGCGTGAAAAGGATTTTGGACCAAATAAAATCCTTATGGATTAGTTACTTTCTTTATAATTGAAACAATTTTTTGCTTGAGTTTTAATTGTGATTATTTACCAATGTGTTGTAGCAATGTTTTATTTGCTTGTATTTTGGTTAGCAATGTTTAAATTGCATGTAAGTTTGGAACTTGGTTTATTTTAATCTAGTTCATACATTGGAAAACTTAATTTTAAAAATTGTTTCCCATAGATTAAGAATCAACATACTTTTAAAATTTTTGTCTAAGGTTAACTAGTTTTTAAGTGGAATTAGTGTGACCCTTTCAGTCTTCTTGAAAACTTTCCTAACCATGTTCATTTCTAGGTTAAGTGGTGAGACCAGTTTTAAATTAAATTTCCAACTTTGCGAGTTTCTAGTGTTAAGTTAATTTTTGGAAACGTAGAATAGTGAAATTATATTATATTTTTCAGAAACAGAAACTGTTACCAATGTTGCTGTTGCTGCTGCTAATGTTGGTAGGGATCAAAATCTCAGGACTGCTAGCTTGCCAACCCTTACTGGAACCTCTGTAGTCAACCTTGCTGCTATGACCTCTATGGTCAACACTGTTGCTACTTCTGCTGTTCCGGAAGGACCGCTCAACCATTATGAGCGCCGGGAGAACTTCATGGGAGTCAATTTCAAGAGGTGGCAGTAGAAGATGCTATTCTACCTGACTACTCTAAGCCCTATGAGGTTTTTGAGTAAGGATCCACCAACCGCGGAAGAGAATGAGTGAGACAAGCAGAAGCTCATGGCTCTAGATGCTTGGAAGTAGTCAGACTTCCTCTGCCAGGATTATGTTCTAAATGGCTTGGCAGACCCACTATTCAATGTGTTTTATGCTAAGAAGTCGTTAAAGGAGTTGTGGGATGCTTTGGACAAGAAGTACAAGACCGAGGATGCTGGGGCAAAGAAATTTGTCGTTGGCTGGTTTCTGGACTTCAAAATGGTGGACTAAAAACTGTCATTAGTCAAGTCCAAGATTTCCAAGTAATTCTGCATAAGATTCATGTAAAGGGAATGTTTCTAAGTGAATCATTCCAAGTAGCAGCTTTGATTGAAAAGCTGCCTAATGGCTGAAAAGACTTCAAGAACTACTTAAAGCACAAGCAAAAGGAGATGACAGTCGAAGAGCTCATTGTTAGGCTCCGAATTGAGGAAGACAACAGAAAAAAAATAGAGGAGTACCTCTATTGCGAAAGCAAACGTAGTTGAGCATGGCCAGTCCTCAAGGATGAAAAAGAAGCCACCAACAAGCAAAAGGTCCAAGTTGGGGGGCTAGAGATGGAATCTCTAAGAGGCCAGTCTATAAGCCGCAACAACCTATTTTTAGGTTCACTGGAAAGTGCTTCAACTATGGAAGCGATGGGTATCGAGCAATTGATTGCCGCAAGAAAAAGAAACCTTATAAGAAGAACCCTTTACAAAACAAGAGTCGTGCCCACATGGCTGAAATGGAGGATCTGTCACAAGATGTGGACGACATGCATGTGTCAGTTGTTGTCTCAAAGGTGAACATGGTGAGGTCCAACCTGAAGGAATAGTGGGTGGACACTGGAGCCACTCGCCACATCTGTGCTGAGAAGAAGATGTTCACAACTTTCAAACTGGTTTCAAACGGTGAGAAGTTGTTGATGGGAAATTCTGCGACCTCAACTGCTGAGGGTAAAAGCAAGGTGGTCTTGAAGATAACTTCAGGAAAAGAGCTGACTTTGAACGATGTCCTTTATGTGTCGGACATTCGTAAGAACCTTGTTTCAAGGTCGCTCTTAAGCAAGCATGGCTTTTCCATAGTGTTTGAATCTGATAAGGTCGTGTTGACCAAGAGCGGTCTATGTGGGGAAGGGGTATATGTTGGGCGGTATATTTAAGCTCAATGTAATGACTATTATCCCTAAAATTAATGAGAAAACTTCTTCTTCTACTTATATGCTTGAGTCCCCTTATTTATGGCATGGTAGACTGGGTCATGTGAATTTTGACTCTTTGTGTAGATTAATCAAGTTAGATCACATATCATCTTTCAAGATTAATTCAAATCACAAGTGTGAAACTTGTGTAAATGCAAAATTGACGAGGACTTCTTTTAATTCTATTGAAAGAAGTACCGAGCATTTAGATTTAGTACATAGTGATGCGTATGACTTGAAAGTCGTACAATTACGTAGTGACAACAAGTACTTCATCACTTTTGTTGATGATTGCACTAAATACTGTTATGTGTATTTGCTTAAAAGCAAAAATGAGGCAATTGATAAATTTATTCTTTTCAAAAATGAAGTTGAGAATTAACTAACCCATAAGATCAAGGTTTTAAAAAGTGATCGTGGTAGTGAGTATGAATCCTTGTTTGCTGAGATTTGTGCTCAAATTGGGATTATCCACCAAACTACAACGCCTTATTCCCCTTAGTCAAATGATGTTGCTGAGCGGAACAATAGGACGTCAAAATAAATGATGAATATGATATTAATAAGTTCTGGGTTGCCACAGAACTTGTGGGAAGGAAGCAATTCTCTCTGTGAATTACATTCTTAATAAAATACATCGGAAGAAAGTGGACAATACTCCATATGAGTTGTGGAAAGGCCATAAGCCTTCACATAAATACCTATGAAGGTGGCGGTGTCTTGCGAAAGTAGTGGTGCTTATATCCAAGCAGGTTCGGATAGACCTGAAGTCAGTGGATTACATATTCATTGGTTATGTACATAATAGCAGTACATATCGATTTTTAGTGTGTAAGTTTGTTATTTCAGATATACACAAGAATACTATCATGGAATCAAGAAATACATATTTCTTTGAAGATGTATTTCCTTGTCATCGCTAAGAAGGGGTTTCAAGATCCATAAAAGAGGTTGAAGATTACAATGATCACATAGATGATCGCGCAGATGATCACACAAATGATCAAGCTAAGGAAGTAAATAAGCCAAGAATGAGTAAAAGGGCTAGGACCGCAAAGTCCTTTGGTCCAAACTTTTTGACTTATATGTTAGAGGGAGAACCTTGAACTTTCCATGAAGCTATGACTTCACCTGAAAGTTCTTTGTGGAAAGAAACAATTAAGAGTGAGATTGACTCCATTTTACAGAACCATACTTAGGAGTTGGTTAATCTACCTCCAGACAGTAAGGCCTTGGGGAGTAAGTGGATCTTTAGAAGAAAGATGAAAGCGGATGGATCAATTGATAAGTATAAAACTAGGCTAGTTATCAAGAGATATAAGCAGCGAGAAGGCTTGAATTATTTTGATACGTATTCACATGTGACAAGGATTACATCCATTCGCATAGTGATTGTGATAGCAGCTTTACATGGTTTGGAGATATATCACATGGATGTAAAGACAGATTTCTTAAATGGAGACTTAGATGAAAAAATCTACATGGAACAACCTGAGGGGTTTTCAACTCTCGGACAAAGTAAAAAAGTTTTTAAGCTTATCAAATCATTGTATGGTTTGAAGTAAGCTCCTAAACAATGACATGAGAAGTTTGACAACGCTATGTTGTCATATGGGTTTAAAATCAATGAGTGTGATAAGTACGTATATGTTAAGGACACTGACAATGGTTATGTCATTTTGTGTCTATACATTGATAACATACTCACTGTTGGTAGTAATGATGAGATGATTATAACTACCAAAAGATTGTTAAACTCTAAATTTGACATGAAAGATATAGGCCTTACAGATGTAATTCTAGGTGTTAAGATTACCAGAACATTTGATGGTATTGCACTTTCTCAATCTCACTATGTTTAGAAGATGCTTGAGAAGTTTGGTAAATCAAATACAAGTGTGTCTAGGACACCGGTAGACTTGAGTCTACATTTGACTAAGAATAATGGTGAGAGTGTCTCTTAGTTAGAATATTTTCAGGTCATTGGGAGTTTGATGTATTTGATGAGTTGTACAAGGCCGGATATAGCCTACTCTGTTAGCAGACTTAGTAAATACACGAGCAATCCTGATGCCACTCACTGGAAGGGTATCATTTGGGTGTTAAGGTATCTCCGTTTCACCCGGGATTATGGACTGCATTACAACAGATATCCAGTAGTAATAGAAAGCTATAACGATGCGACTTGGATATCTGATGTTAGGGATTTGAAATCCACTAGTGGTTCTGTGTTCACTCTTTGAGGGGTAGCCATGTCTTGGAAATCGTCCAAGTAGACGTTTATCTCATGATCAACGATGCAATCGGAGTTTATAGCGTTAGATAAAGCAACAGAAGAAGCAAAATGGTTTTCCCATTTCGTTAAGGATATTCCACGTTGATCGAAACCTATGCCAGCCATTTGTATTCATTGTGATAGCCAATCAGCTATTGGACGGGCACAGAGTAATATGTATAATGGAAAGTCTAGACATATCCGTCGTAAACATAATTCCATATGACAATTTCTCTCTAACGGAGTTGTCATTTTAGACTATGTGAAGTCTAAGGACAAGATTGTGGATCTGCTGACCAAAGGGTTAAATCAATTATTAGTAGAGAAGTCATCAGAAGGAACGGGTTTAAGGCCTTTAGTGTAAGGTGTTATCGAAATGGAAACCCAATCTAGTTGACTAGAGATCTCAAGATCTAGGTTCAATGAGACAACCTAATTGCGTGTAACGATGATATGTCACTGATGAGGTAAAACCTCCATCCATTCCTTTTATTAGTGATACCTGCAAGTGTAGAGGTTAAGCTAAACTTTTAATGACTCTAGTGTGTTGAGTTCAAGTAAAGTCACTTATGTGAGTGTGAAGTGGTGTCGCTTCTATAAGAATTGACAAGGCCAAATTCTTTAAACCACTTACTGAACCAGGCTAGTGTTCTAGGGCTAAACCGGGCACAACAGTGAGAACAAAACGATGGTTGGAGTAATACCTATGTGAGGTCAGTTGTCTTGGTTTACATAAACGATAGAACAGTTCAAAACTTCATGTTCACTGGGCAGCCAGTAAATCCAATAGACTTCACTATGAGGGGTTTAAAGCCAAAAGCTACATTTTCCAATGCAGGAGTTATTCCGTTGCACTCTCTCTCCGAGTCTTTGTTGTTAAGCATTTTCCGTTTGTTGTTATTCAGTCAATTTTTATTTATGTAGGGGATTGTTGGAAAATAATGATTTTTTAGTGACTTTAATGCAATATTAAAGTGGGTGTCAATCTTCAATTGAAATGGAGTAGAGTGGATTTAGATTCTTAGTAATGAACTCTTTACACCACAAAAAAAAAATAATAAATAAATAAATAAAATAACCAAAAGCTATTAAGATTTGAATGAGAAATTGACTCATTAAGTTGACCTCGTGAAAAATGTGTTGGGAAAGGTGTGTGTCTTTCTATCCCATATTGATTATAGATGAAAGCATTGATGGGTATTTAAATCCTATCTTTTGCCTAAGGGTGTAAGCCCTTTGGGGTATCCAAATTTTCTGAAGGAAATGAGTCATGAATACTTCAAGGATGGACTTGGGCCAAGACTATGGACCAAGTTGGTTATGCAAAAATTGTCATACGTGAGCGCGCCCCGCCCGTCCACCTCAGCCGGGTCCAGGTTCGTGGTCCGTAGGTCATGGATCTTAGATCTTATATCTTAGGCCTCGTTTGGTAACCGAACTTTTTAGCCAAAAAGTCAAAAAGTTACTAAATTAGCCAAAAAATCAACAACCCATACCAAAAAGTCAAATATTCTTTTTTCTCTCTACTTTGTGCACATCTTTTTGTAAAAAGTCAAAAAGTCATCCCAAACATGCTAGTTTTTTTTAGCTCATATTTTAGCCAAATAGCCAAAAAGTTACTAAATTAGCTTGTTCCTAAACGAGGCCTTAGGCTTAAGTTTGGGCTTGGGCTTGCTGGACTGGATTAAGTGTAGGGGTTGGGCCGGATTCTTGGCCCACCCATCTTAATTTTTTTGGGCCAAACCAGATATGTGGCTGCAGAAATATAAACAATACACATGTGTATAAAAGCTGGTAATTCTTCTATATTTATAATGGATTAAATCCATCAGTTTTGTAGAGTTTAATTTTGCATTTGTGATGGGACTTGATGACAAGAGCCTCTTTCTCTCTCCTTCCATGTGTATAAAAGGAGACCCCTCTTCTTTAGGAACACATATTGCTCTCTCTGTGTTCTAGAATTTTCCTCTAGTTTTGATATTCTTCTAATGAGAGAGTGTTGCTTTAGTTCTGTTCGCCGAAGTTATGCAGTAAGTGTTTTGCTGTAGCTAGTTTAACTGTCATATCCCGGGAGACAAACGTTGAAAAACCTGTAGCACCTAATCGGTGAGGTGATGAATCTGTTTTAAAGAAATTGTCTAGTACAGGCTTTGATTTGCTTTCTTTTGCCATTTTATTTTATTATGTTCAACTTGTAATTTTCAGCATTTTATTTTTTTTTTTTTTATTTTATGAAATTTCAATCGTCAATTATAAATCTATTTATTTTATTTAATTATACCATTTTTACAACACCTATAGCTATTACTCGTCCCCAATGGCAAACTTAAAAGTCTCATTAACGGGCCGAATTATATATACAACAAAAAAAATTGACTACAAAATTTGTTCTATTACATTAATGTTACTAATGTTTCATATTTATAAGTATAAAAGCTGAATATTATCATTAAATTCACAAATAAAATTTCATTCAATATTAAATATTAGACATTTACAAAAAAAAAAAAACGTATTTACAAAATAAAAAGATAATAAATAATAACATATAAATACTTTTTTCAATCAGATCATAGCCATATTGGCTTTAGCCAATTTGTGAAGTACTTTCTGATGAGGTGTTTATCGACAAATTTAGAACTCGTTTGGGAGTAGGTTAATTTAGTAACTTTTTAGTTATTTGGCTAAAATATGAGCTAAAAAAAATTAGTATGTTTGGGATGACTTTTTAGCTTTTTACGAAAAGATGTACAAAAAGTAGAGAGAAAAGAGAATCTTTGACTTTTTGGTATGGGTTGTTGGTTTTTTGATTTTTTTAATGACTTTTTGACTTTTTAGCTAAAAAAGTCACTTCCCAAACGAGACCTTAGTTCAATTTTGAGGTAATCATGAATCGAATTAATTCGTACTTAATGATTTTTACCCTTTAGTAAATAATTACCCCACTTCTTAGAGATAATTTTCTCTAAGAATAATGCCATATGTATATGATAAAAAATAATTACAAATTTATAAGGTCCAACTCTTTCAGTGTAAAAAAAATACAACAAAAATTATATCCTAAGAAGATTGTCATCCTTTAATAAACAATTGTACCACTTCTCGTAATTTTTCCCATTAAACTTGTAGAACAAAAGTGTAGGGTTATTATCGGGGCATTCTATTTGAATCAAAAAAATATCTTAATACGCCCAATTTAAATTTATAAATTTAAATTCTTGTTATATATTAATGTGAATTTATTAATAAGGACAATCTTTATTAAACCCTAAAATAAATTTTTTTTTTTTCTCATGGTACACCCTAATTTATTATTTCTATTCAAATCTCTACATCTTCTTCCCCAAGATATCAAAGCTAGTTTGTCTTCTTCTTCTTCTTCTTCTTCTTCTTCTTCTTCTTCTTCTTTCTCACTCCAAAACTCCAATCAACCTTACCGAAACTCACCATTATCATTAATATCATTGTTTTTTTATTATTTTAAAACCCTAAACCCTAGACAAAAGTTTGAACAATCAAACAATGGAGGAAAGTGACAATCAAGAAATTTTTTTGATTTTTATATGAATGCTTACCTCCTCTTTGATGGATTGCTTCAAAATATTATCTTGATTATCACTTTCCTCCATTGTTTGATTGTTCAAACTTTCTTCTAGGGTTTATGATTTCAAACTAATAAAAAACGATGACGTTAATAATAATGGTGATTTTTGATAAGGTGGATTGGTATTTTGGAGTGCGAAAGAAGAAAAAGAAGAAGAAGACAAGCTAATTTTGATTTCTTGGAGAAGAAGATGTAGAGATTTGAATTGAAATAATGAATTGGGATGTACCATGAGAAAAACAAAAAAAAAAAATTTATTTTAAAATTTAATATAGATTGTCCTGATTAGTAAATTCACATTAAAATATAATAAAAATTAAAATTTATAAATTTAAATTGAGCGTAGTAAGATATTTTTTGAGTTTAAATAGAATGCCCCGTTATTATCTAATGGCTCATTGAAGCTTCCCAAAGCAATCAAAGATGACCATTACCACGATCCAATGGGCTGAGATTGACCCATGTTAGGTCTATCCACAATGCCCTTCTTACTAAAAAACAAAAATAAAATAAAATTACAAGACTTATTTTATTATTTTCAAACTTGAAAAGAGATAAATGTAATTTATCAATAAATAAATAAATTACATTGTTGGTTCTTTTAATTTGAGCAAAGTTTCACTTTGATCTTTATAATTTTAATTCGAATAAATCGAAATCTACACTTTCAGTTTCGTTACAATTTGGTCCTTTTATTACTTTTTTCCCCCACAAAATATCAGTAATATTAGTTATTAAATTACAACGCATGTCAACATTTTTGTATAAACTTAAATTTAAAACTCACTCGCCTTAACACTTAAATGTCCTATCTACGACCACTTGGACAGTTGCCCGGGTCTGTCCCCCATTTACTTATTGTTAGTGTTTTGAACATAAAAAGATCCTATGCAAAATTAGAAAAACTAAAGTGAAATTAAAAAAAAAAAAATATAGGAACCGCCAGTTTAATGAATATAATATATTAGTAGTTCTTATAGTTTTTTTTGAATTTCAATTTGATTTTTTTAATTTTGCAGGTGATATTTTTTTTCTATCCAAAATGCTAACTAGGCATGATAGATGGACAATATTGAAAATGTGAGGTTCAAAATATTTAAATTAAAATTAAAAAGACTAAAGTGATATTTCATTTAAATTAGAAGAATTGACAGGTATAATTTATGAAGTGTTTTGAAAAGATGGTTAAAAGTTGACTTTTTGATTTTTTTAGAAAATTATTTGAGAAGTTGGTAAAAAGTTGCTTTTTGATTTTTTTTTTTTTAATATTTGTTTATGCTATCACATCACATTCAAATGACCAAAATACCTCTACCAAAAGTATTTTTCCCTAGCCCAGAAATGTAAACATGGAGGGTATAACTTTAATTTCACAAGTAACTTTTAGCTACCTTCCCAAATGATTTTAGGGTAAATTACAAATACACTCCCTGAAGTTTAATTAAAATATGAATCGCCCTTGTGGTTTAGAAAATTACATTATACCTCTCGAGGTTTCTAATTTCATAACAAATCGCTATTTTTATTAATAAATTATCAAGTCAATTAATAATTTTTAATGATGTTAAAAATATGTTTCAATTAATAATTTAGGTAATTTTATTATTGTGTAGGAAAGTAATTATGAATTTTATTTTTTTAATTAATTTTGTTAAATAAAAAATTATAATAAGGGGATATTTATAATTTTTCAAATCACATAAGATAATCTGTATTTTAAACAAATTTCAAGAAATGTATTTATAATTTACTCATGATTTTAATGTCAAAAAAGTCAATAAGTTACAAAATGCAGCTTTTATTTTTCTTCCTAAATGGCACATATGTACCCAAAAAAAATGAAGAAATTGAAATCAGCAACCGAGAAAGGCATTTTCGAACAATTTATTTAAGGGTAAATTACAAACACATTCCTGAGATTTATTTAAATTACCTCTTGTGGTTCTAGAAGTTACATATGCCCCTAAGGTTTCTAATTTCATAACAAATAGGTCCTTTTATTAATAAATCATCAAGTTAATCAACAATTTTTAATAATGTTAAAATTTTATTTCAATTAATAATTTAGATAATTTTATTATTGTACAAGTGAATAGTTAGAAATTTTATTTTTTTAATTAATTCTGTTAAATAAAAAATTCTAACAGAGAGGTATTTATAATTTTTCAAACTATAAAAAGTAATTCATATTTTAAACGAATCTCAAAAAGTATATTTATAATTTGCCCTTTATTTAATTATTTTTCTAAAAGGAAAAGCTTGCTTTAAAAGCCACATCCAAACTGTCCTTTGCATAATATAAAAATTTACAAGGGTATATTACACTTTCTATACCTAAATTATAGCTGAATTATTTATTTAGTTTATGAATTATTGATGGAGCCTTTGTTTGGGAAGAATTTTTTTACTTTGACTTTTAATTTTTTTGACTATTTAGTTTGGTTAAAAAAATTTCATTTGGGATGAACTCATGGCTTTTTGTAGTTTTGTGAGAAAAAAAATAAAATAATTATGATTTGTATGTGACATTTTATCTTATTGACTTTTTAGTCTATTTGGTATTTTAGTGGACTAATTTAGGGGTTGTTTGGGGTGTCCTAAATAAGTGCACTTTTTGTCTTTTTGGACTAAAAAGTTAAGGGAAAAAATATGGATGTTTGAGTTAATTTTTTGACTTTTTATGAAAAAATATGTATTAAAAAATTGTATAAATTAGTGTGTAGAGAAAAATTAGGATTGAGAGTTGTGCAGCCGTAATTTTTGACTTTTGGTGAATGGTGATACAGAAATGTTTGAGAGCTCGAGAGAGTTGGCTCGAAAACTCGCTCGAGAGAGGAGAGAGGAGAGAGGGAGAGAGAGGAGGAAGGAGAGGGAGAAGGGAGAGAAAGGAGAAAGAGAGGAGAGAGAGAGGAGAGGTCGTCGCAGAGGAGGAGAGGTCGTCGCTGTCAGCCGCCGCTCGTCAGCTTGCGACGTCTCCTCAAAGACGCTTTGCTCTCGCCGTTCAAGCACCACCACCGCCGCCTCCTCCTCCAAAGAGATTTATGGCCCCTCCTCCTCCCCTTCTTCTCCCTTCTTCTTCTTTGTTCTGAAACTGAAACAAAAACCAAAAAAAAAAGAAAAAAAAAAAAAATTCGACACCAAAACGATGTCATTTTGGTGTCGAGCCGCGGTTTCGAGCTACGTAGCATGGTCGATGGTGATAACTTTTTAACTTTTTAAATAATTTTTTGACTTTTTGACTTTTTTTACACTTTCCAAACTTGGCCTTAGTTCTAACAATTTTGCGAGGGGGCCTAAGTCTATTACGTTCCAAAAGTATATTCTATTTTAGTACTTAAATTATCGATTGAATATATTAAATCCTTAAAATAATTAATTCAAACTTATATAGTTGTTGAAAGAATTACAAAAATAAAACAAATGTCTGTAAATATTATAAATTAATAATAGAACCTATCTAGTTAAAGTTTATTTTTAAAAAAAAACTTAAATTTTTATTTTGTTCATAAAAAGTGGACATCAATTCTTCTAGTAAATTTCTTTTGTAGGAGTAAAGGTAATTATCTATAATATTTTCTTATTTATCTTTTACAATGGCTACTTGCTTGTTTTTATCTAATTTTATATTATAATTTTTAATTGATTATCTTTAAGTTTTTCGTCAAGTTATTTTTAGGAAAATTTACCTATAAATCCATCTTGAGAAATAGTGATCCATTCAGTCCCAAGAATTTTTTTTATAAACCAATTAGTCCATCGATTTTGGAAAAGTAAATTTAATATATTATTTAAAATTTAGGTTTATGATTAAACCCTCATTTCTATTATTATTATTATTATTATTATTATTATTATTATTATTATTTTATTTTTTATTTTTGTGTGTGTGTGTGTGTGCGCACACGTGTGCGGGGTAAGATACACAATCTATAGGAATCAAATTTGAGATTAATTTTTATATGAAAATCTTTTTTATTTGAAATGACTTGAAATGTGAGATTCTTCAAACATTCCAAAAAGAATATAAAAATAACTTGAAATATGAGATTCTTTAAACATTTTAAAAGGATGTGAGATTCTTTAAACATTTCAAAATGAGTACAAAAATTTCGTAGTAAACTTTGAGCAAATGTATAATTTCAAATCGTAATACTCTAAGGTAACACTCAAACATAACACTTCAATATGACACACTAAAAAAATTCTTTAGTGTACTTTTCTTAAACGTAACATTTCAAAAAAATTCCTTAGTGTAACACTCCAATTTAACACACAAAAAATTCCTTAGTGTACTTTTCCAAATGTAATACTCTAATGTAACATTTCAGACAAATTTTTTAGTGTAACATTCTAATATAACATACAAAAAAACTCCTTAGTGTATGTGAGATTTTTCAAACCATTTCAAAAGGATGTGAGATTCTTCAAATCAACTATTCCAAAAAGAGTACAAAAATTCCCTAGGAAGTTTTGGGTAAATGTATAATTTCAAACCAGTACTACGTTTAGGAAAAATACATTAAAGAGTTTTTTAGTGTTTTTGTGTGTGTGACATTGGAGTGTTACGCTTGAGATTATATTGATTGGAGTGTTAGGTTTAGAAAAAAAATAGTAAGGAGTTTTTTTTATGTTACATTAGAGTGTTACGTTTAGAAAAAATATATTGGGAGTTTTTTTTTGAAGTGTTACGTTGTTACGTTTGGAAAAAATACACTGAGGAGTTTTTTAGTGTGTTATATTGGAGTGTTACATTATTGAAGTGTAACATTGGAGTGTTACTTTTTTGTTCGTAATGTGAGATTTATTCCAGAATGAGAGAAAATTTAAAACCTTTATAGTACAGATTGCCGAAATGTGTAATTTCACATTTGGAGAAACTCACTGTTATCTCTAAAAGATAACACTTAAACATATAAGTGACTACTTTGTTGTGTAAGTTTCATTTTAATGTGACTTTTGGGTTCATAACAAAAAAAGAGAGGGAGGACTAAACAATCAACAAGATCAAATTTTGAAATTTATTGGTGTTTCACCATTTTTTTTTATAACTTAATTAATGTAATATTTTACTCCATTATTATTTGCAATAAATTGTTATTATTCAAATTATCTAATTCTAGTTCTTTAAGTATATTATGCTCATATAATTTTATTAGTAGTAGTGAGAAATCAAACCCATTCAGTCCATGAAAATATTATAAAAATAATATATATGCCCATAAGTATTATAAATTAGTAAAGACCTTATTTAATTAAGATTTTATTACAGAAAAATATTAAAATTTTATTTTATTTTTAAAAGGTATTTTATTTCGTTGCATGTAAATTAATATTAGAGTTTGGTTTCTCAATCTTACCAATAAAATTATAGGTATTAGATATATTGAAGAAGTATAATTATATAATTTAAATAATAATACTTCGCTACAAATAATAATAGAACAACTTAATATTAATTAAGTTATAAATAGAATTTAGATAAAGGTAAGTATGCCGTTATTGTAGAAAATAAGTAAGAAAATACTTTAGATAATTATTCTTAACTTTATAAAGGAAATTCATTGTAAGAATTAACGCCCACTTTTCAAATATAGAATGAAAATTTAAAATTTTTTTAAAATAAAATTTTAACTAGATAAGAACTTTTATTAATTTGTAATATTTATAAACTTATATTTTATTTTTATAATCATTTTAGGTACTAAATAGATTTAAATTAAATATTTTAAGAAACTTAATAAATTGAATCGATAGTTTAAAAATTAAAGAGATCTTAATTTATATATTGTAGAAATTTAGTAAACTTAATTCATAATTTAATGATACTTTAAGGGTGTGTTTGTTTGGACGGACTGGATAATGGGGGATTGTAATCTATCGAACTGTTAGTCCTGAGATACATTGTCTTCAGACTATTTGGTTGGACTGGATTTGTATCCAATATTTGTTTAGTCATTGGATTAGATGTCTGGATTGGACTATTTTTAGTAAATCTAATATTTGGCTGGATGGATTGGATAAGGATAAATGTTCAAAAGACTATTTTACTCTTGTAATTTATAATTTTTATTTAATATATAATTTTAAATTTGTAATCTATAATTTATAATTTAACAACACTAAATTTTTTTTAATTTATTATTTTCAATTAAATTAAATTTATAATTTATATTTTTTATTTAATATATAATTTTAAATTAACAACAATAAAAAAATTTAATTTATAAGGCTATAATTTTTAATTCATTATTTTTAATTACATTAAATTTATAATTTATATTTTTTATTTAATATATAATTTTAAATTAACAACACTAAAAAAAATTATTTAATATATAAATTTAATTTTTTAACAACACTAGAAAAATTATAAGGCCATAATTTTTAATTTATTATTTTTAATTAAATTAAATTTATAATTTATATTTTTTATTTAATATATAATTTTAAATTAACAACACTAAAAAAATAATTTATAAATATTCAAAAGATTATTTTACCCATTTCCAATTGTTTATTAAGTAATAGCATAAAGGTAAAATGAACATTTTACACATTAGTCCCATGAGATACTAATCTCATGGAAATAATTCCACCCCTCCTCCTAGGATACAATAATCCCTCGTATGAGAGACTAATAGTCCGAAGGGACTATTAATCCGGAGTAAAAAAAATTGAACCAAACAATGGACTATTAGTCCGAATGGACTAATAGTCCAATCCTATAGAATAATTCCTCACAACAAACACACTCTTAGGCCATGTTTGATTTACAAGATTAATATTGAAGGATTAATAATCCTATCAAATTAGTGTGATATTTACTATCCAATTGAATTAATAGGATAAATTATCCATTAGATTAATAATCCCACCCGTACCACATTACTAATAATTCCAAAATATTAAAACAAATATAAAATAATTGGGTTCATGAGTTAATAATTTTAATTCCATACTTTAATCCATCCAATCAACCATGCTCGAAGAATGTTAAGGGATTATTTGGGATGTTCTAAATAAGTGTACTTTTTGAATTTTTATGAAATATAAATTAGATTTAAAGTAATATGATAGAGAGATAATATGACTTAAATAAAATAATATGACTTAAATAAGATAATAATTTTTTCCCTTTTTAACTTCTTTCCTTTTTTTTTTTTTGTGTGAAAATGCCAAAGTTAGCCTAAGTGTAATAAACCTTCCAACTATCATTTCGTCAATTTTGGCCGAGTTCATTACGTGGACAGTGGACTTCCTAACTTCTTCACGTGCATTAATATGGAAAGGACCTATACATATAGAATTTCCCACATATACATACACATATACATATATAAAATAATAAAATCAAATCAAAACAAAGCTTCGGTGACTCTAGTTTTCTTCTTGGTGCGAAATCCATGCTTTGTCTCTGCTTCTTCTCTCTCTCATCACCTCGCAGATCGTCGTGGGTAAGTCTCTCTCTCTCTCTCCAATGGATCACATTTCAGTACTCAGAGGAATACCTTTAATTTTAGCCATAAATCGTTCTCTTTGTTATTGTATTGAGATCGCAAAAACCCTAACTAATCGGTTGTTTTTGGTTCTTTTCTTGATTGATTTAGCACCTTCAACACCAGTGCTAATGTTGTTTTGTGCAATGTGTTTTGTTTCAGATGGTGGATTGTCATTCATTTGAGCAAATTTCTGGGCTTAAGCAAATTTCTCTCCATTCCTTATGTATTTGTGTTGAATTTGATTGAATTTTGTCATAATTAGGAACTAGAGGATTGAAATTGGTAGGGATTGTAAGGTTTTTATTTTTTATTATATAGATGGCGTCACCTCCATTACAGGTGGAGGATCAGACGGATGAGAATTTTTTTGATATATTAGTTGATGAAGGTGATACTGGTATATCTAGATCTGGCCCTAGTCTTTTTGAAAATGAAGGGTCAGACGAAACGAATGCATTTTCAAAGTTAAGCATAGGTGAAGCTGATGCTGCCAAAGTAGATTCTAGTGGCAATGTTGATTTTGGGGTCAATAGCGAAAGGGAATCCGGTGGTGGGACTGTTTCAGCATCCTTGGATGGTCATGGGGACAATTTGATTGCTGAGGAAAGTGTTTCATTGACCCCTGTTAATGTAGTTCAATCGAATGATGTTGCATTGCAGGAAAAATGTGAGTTGGATTCAAAAAGTAGCAACAATAGTGGATCAAGTGGAATGGGTGTTAAGGAGGTTGATTGGAGTTCATTTAACTCCGCTTCACATCTTCATAATGGCAGTGGAACTGGGTCATTTTCAGATTTTTTCAATGAACTGGGTTCAGGCGATTTCTATGGAAAGGAGGCAGGCAATTCTGGGGTAGCATCAAACAATGTGGTTGGTGTTCCTGAAAATATGGCTGGTGATTTTAGTTCATTGAGTTCTATACAACATAAAGAAGGTCAAAATTATGGGTCACAAATTGAACAGGCCATCGATGGTCAAGACTTAAATAGCAGTCAATACTGGGAAAACCTCTATCCCGGCTGGAGGTTTGACCCAAACACTGGGCAGTGGCATCAGTTGGACGGTTATAATGCTACTATGGATTCCCAGCAGAATTTGGATGCCAGTATTGTGTCAGCTGGTGATGGTGTAGCTACAGAGCAAAGGTCAGATGATTACTATTTTCAGCAAACAGCTCAGTCTGTTTTGGGAAATGTAGACTGTAGAGCATCCAGTTTTACTGATTGGAACCAAGGTTCACAACAGAATGTGGTGTACCCAGCCCATATGGTGTTTGATCCCCAATACCCTGGTTGGTACTACGACACAATTGCCCAAGAATGGCAGCTCTTGGAATCTTATACATCAGCTATGAATCAGCCAACCAATGTCCATCATAACCAGCAGAGTCAAGATGGGATTGTTTCGGCAGCTGACTTCTTGACTGAAGAAAATCATAGAATTCATGGTAACTTTGATCAAGTTGGGAAGTTTGAGTCACAAGACCGTAGTAGCCAAGGCAAAGTTATGGGATGGGCTGGATCCGTGAGTGATTCCAATCAGCAGCGTAGGAATACGTGGAAAACAGCGTCACTTCCTAACAGCGGGGTTATTAGTATTAGTGATAATTATGAATCACATAATCCTTATGATTCGAGTTATCATGCGACGAACTCTGCTGACCAACAAAATCAACAAATGTGGTTCAAACCCTCTGGAACAGCTACTTTACCTGAACAGACAAGTCAGAGTTTTGGTAGTGTTGTTATTAGTAATAGCATTCTTGGGTCTCAAACCTTTATTCCTGCTGTAAACTTCTCGCAGCATAGTAACCAGCATAAGCAGGAGCCAAGCCAACAGATGCATTTCTCACCTGCTTATTTTGATAGTCAGAAATTGCCGAATTTCTTACAGCAGCCACTTGGTACTCAGTTCCCTCATGCCTCCAGTGAGGGGAGGTCATCTGCTGGGCGGCCTGCACATGCTCTGGTGACTTTTGGATTTGGTGGAAAACTTATAGTCATGAAGGATAACAGTTCTTTAAAAAAATTAACATATGGAGGCCAGGTTAAACTCCCCCCGCTCTCTACTCCCTAAATATAGTTTTTTACAATTTGTTTTCTTTCTTTGTTTTGTTTATTACTAGAGAATTACCCGTCCCTGAAGGCATTCACGACACCATTTTACACCAATTAAAATCAATCACTCCCATGTAATTGACCTACCCCGTCCTCTTTCCCTCTCAATTTATACTATATATTAAGTCAAATGGTCTTTTTAACCAAGAGCCTTGTTCATGGCTTGGCCAAAAGTAGAGGTATTGTGAAATTGTTTTTAAATATTTTCTTCTCTATTATTTTTTTTAAGCCTTTGGTTTAGGTTTTTTTATGAATCTTTTGAATTTTAACATAGCGATGATGGCTGTGTATTCAACTGGTGGATCCAACATTAACGATGCCGATGGAATACTTATGTTCTTGACTAAACGTTAATTTAACTACACATTTTTTAAAATATGTTTGGAGTTCTCTTTTCTATTATCTTTTTATTTGACCAATTTACTTTTATTTATTTTATTTATTGAAGAGCTCGATTCAAGGACAAATCAAGGCTAATTTTTTAATAAGTTCTAGAACTCAGTTTTGGTCATTTGGTTGTATACAATATTTTTTTACTCATCTAAAGTAAATTGTGGTTACATATAAATTGAGAGGGGGTAGGTCAATTGCATGACTGATTTTAATTATTGTCAAAGTGTGTTATGAGTACCTTTAGGCATGGGTAATTCACTAGTGCTATATATTAATCAAAATGTACTTTTCGTCTGAAAGGCTCTATAAACATTAAACCTTAATCTAAATTTTTTATTTAAAAAAAATTAAATGTTAAGAAATATAAATATAGAAATATATATTAGTCCATCTAAATATTTAAAATTTTGAAATTTAAAAATCTTAATATAAAAAGTAAAATAAAAAATAAAAAATAGCCATATCTAACTTATCATACTTAATCCATATATAATTTGAAATATAAATTTTTTAAAAGAAAATTTCAAATGTAACTTTAGTCTTGTAGAATTTTAAAATTTTAAAATATTTACTTCAAAACTTTTTTTTTTTTTTGTTGAAAACTAAAAAAATACATATGACATCTAAAAAATTGTCAAAATATTTTTGACACATTTATTAATTAAAAAGGAAATTTTGCATGGCACATGTAAAATAAAATAAAATAAATACATGTGTAATGTATATTTTTATGCCACATTAAAAAATACATGCAAGAAAAAACCATCAATATAGAACAATAAATTATTATAGTCAACTCTTTCAAATTTACACACAAAATCTTACTTTGTGTAGAAAATAAGGAAAGAGAGGAGAGAGACGGAAGTGAATGGCAAATGGTTAGAAAAAGAAAATAGAGAAAAAGAAAAGGAAGTAATACTTACCCAAAAAAGAATAGGAATTAAAAAAAAAAAGGAAAGAGAGGAAGGTGCTAGGAAAGTGTTGAAAGTTCCTTGGGCAGGAAATTTGATTTTGGTCAAGCAAATCCAACCATTAATCTCATAGATGAATCGATCTGAACTATTCTAACCAATTGTATTCGAGAGACATTATCAAAAACCATTTTTTATTATATAGATTGTTGTTGAAATCTAAGCTTATTTGTCTTTCAATATTGCTATTAAAGATTTGTGAATTTCATGTGAAGGACTCAGATGGAAGTGTAATTAATATTCTCAACTTGATGGATGTTGCGATGGACAAAACTGATGCTTCTGGCACTAGATCAGGAGTTTGTGATTATTTATATACGTTGTGTCAGCAATCTTTTCCCAGTCCATTGGTTTGTGGGAATGTTGGAAGTAGAGAGGTGAATAAATGGATTGATGAGAAGATTGCAAATTGTAAATCTCCAGACATGGACTACAGAAAAGGTGAACTTTTGAGGATGTTCTTCTCTTTGCTAAAAATAGCATGCCAATATTATGGAAAACTTCGATCTCCCTTCGGCACTGACCATGCAATGAAGGTAAAATTTTCATCAACTTGGTTTAACTGTTTGTTTTTGTTTCTCTGTTAAGTTTATTATCTCTTGTTTGCTATTTTTATAGAGTAATACTGTTTGGGAGCTTGAGTACTGGTTTTATTTGCTAATGCTATTGCCTCTTAAAGGGGAGAAATAGCACATTTCTTGAAGGGCAGAAATAGCACATTTCTCTTTCGTATTGCTTTTGAACATCTTCCTGGTGTATTGCAACATGCTGCATTGGTTACTTATATATATAAGCATAAATGTCTCTGCGTGCACATACAAAGAGGTAGAAAAAGGCAGCATTGATATTTTGGTCATCAAATCTTCTCTCATTTGCTATCCCTTCCCAATAAGGATGAGAGGAAAGCCTATCCTATCTTATGATTCTATCTCAACTTTACCTTACTCTCCCACCTTATTTTATCTGTAATGCCCTCTTAATCCTGCTTATAATATGAAGAGCTGGCTTCTTGTCTTTATTTTATATTTATTGGAGCCTTTCCGTTTTCTATATATTCAACTACTTCTCTTGATGAAGCCATGATTAATCTTTTCAGATTGGCTTGAACACTAGCTAATTTGAAATATATAGCTTCTATCCATACTATATAGAAGGGAACACCTATACTGGTGTCTTGATGCCTTTTTTCTCCTCAATGCCAAATGGATTTTTTTATATCCCTGAATTACCCTTATTTGTTTCTTAATATATCTATGTACTATCATTCTCCCTTATTCTGTTCATAGATCATTTGTAACTCCATGTGGGTGTGCACACACATGGGTATATTCTTTGCTTTCTCTGGCCATCCTCAATGAAAACATAGATATTTTAGTGCTTTATTATCTAAATGGTGTGTACCACAAAAGTCAAGAACCCATTTGTTTACCCTTTTATTTCCTCTTTTTTGACAACTCTTTTTTGGTTTTGACTAGTGAGAAATGGTCTTTTTCTGGGTTGTTTATTTTCACTAGGAAAGTGATTGTCCAGAATCTTCTGTTGCTAAGCTCTTTGCATCTGCCAAGAGAAATGTTAGTGAATATGGTGCTTTAAGTCGCTGCTTGAAGAACTTGCCATCTGTAGGAGAGATTCAGGTAGACATGTCTCTTCTGCTTGGTTTCTCCAAATATTTGTCACAGAGTTCAAGTATTTCTTTGTTTTAATAAATATTTATTGGTTCCCTAGGCTACTGCCTTTGAGGTCCAAAAGCTTCTGGTTTCTGGTAGAATAAGGGAGGCTTTACAATGTGCACAAGAAGGTCAATTGTGGGGGCCAGCCCTTGTTCTTGCAGCTCAACTCGGTGATCAGGTTGTTTGTTTGTTTTTTTTCTCTTCTGTTTGGTGTCCTCCAGACATATGTGGAATGACTTGGTCCCTAATTTATCAAGCAAGTCCACGTATGGAGAAAGATATCAGTGTATTTTTATTTGTGGCTAACATTTTCATCTTTCTTTTGAATTTATTCAGTTTTATGGTGCTACTGTGAAACAAATGGCTCTTCGCCAATTAATAGTGGGATCCCCTTTGCGGACATTATGCCTGCTAATTGCAGGGCAACCTGCAGATGTATTTTCCGATACGAGTAGTAGCAGTCTGCCTGGTGGTGTAATATCTCAACATTCTTCTGAGGTGATATGTTAGATTGAAACTATTGCTGAAAAGACAACTTATTTTCCTGCCGATGTTTTATTTATTTTTTTTCCTCATTCCATTTGATCTTATTTATGTCATTACTATCACGTTTAGTTCCAACTCTACTGGGAAAGGCTTGGCTTCAATTTGTTACTGCACAAGCAGTGTCTTTTTCAGTCCCGTTTTTGGACTCGAAATGGAACAGTCCATCCATATGACTGATTATTAGCCATAACCATGCATTATCATGAAGATTGATACATGTTTACTGAGAATAGGTTATCAAGTTGATGCTAATACTCTGGAAAAATAAATTCCAAACGGTTCCACATAGGTCTTGGGTTAATGTCCTTTGTCTCTGTGTGTGGAATAGAAATGAAGTCTCAGTGGGGTTGAGGAAAAAACATTAAGTATTCAACAGAAGGGATTTAATTTTTCAAGAGTGGGGCCGGATCCTTATTTTGGGTTGGGTTTACAATCTTAGTAAGGGAGCCTTAATTCATTAGAGTGGTATAGGTATTTTTTTTCTTTTGATAAACTCTGATGGTATAGGCTTGGGAATTGGAGTCAGTGGATTCAAGCTCCTGCATGGGATGGATCCTAGAGATGGAAGATGTGATGAAGTGGAAGGAAACAAATGGAAAATTCTCAATTAGGTTCTTCCATTCTCTCTTTTTGGGTAGCATGGGTTGTAAATGTTAGGATTAGTCCGCCCATGTGATAAAGGTGGGTCCTGTTAAGTGTTAGAGTAATTTGGTCTTTATGATTTATGCTTATTATTATAAATAGGTGTAAGGGGAAAATCCTATTCTTTTGAATCAAATAAGCAATGCAGCAGCTTCTCTCCTTCTCTCGTTATGTTTCTTTTCCTTCTTCTTCTTCTTCTTCTTCTTCTTCTTCTCATCTATACATTCAACATGGTATCATAGCAATATCTTCCTCCTTGAAGATTGTTCCTCTCAGTCTCCTTTCTGTTCTTGTATCCTGGTACATCTGCTCTCAAAAAAAAAAAGAAAAAAGAAAAAAAAAGTATGTTCGAAATTTAATGGGTGATTACCCTATGATCTCTTTTGATTGTTTGGTCATTATTGATTGAGTTTTCCAATTTTTTTGATTTTTCATCAAAACTTGGTGATTTTTCGAAAGTCACTGTTTGAACCTTTGTTTGCTGGTTTTGTCCCTTCTTCTCCTATCCTGGGGAGCCGACTGGAACCCTAGAGGGGTTTGCTATCCCTAGTTTGATGTATTTTGGCCCTACCTTAGTTTTTTCTTGCTGTTCGGATGCTCTGCTTCAGTTTTCTGGCTTTTAGTTGATCTGGTTGCTTTGTTTTGGGTTTATCTTGGACTGTTTTAGCCTTAGAAGGTGATTTGCTGTGCTGGTTAGGTGTTTCTTGGATTTGTTTGATATCTTGCTTGTGTTTCTGCGCCCTCTTTTTCTCATCTCATGGCTGCTAGCTTGGGTCAGGACTCTAAGGGCAAGGGGGAGAGTAGACTAAGTCGTGGTATGACTCTTGGTGATAGTCCTTCTCTCTAGATTAGTCCGGTCAATCTTAATGGTCTTAATTACTTGATTTGGTTCCGCTCCTGTAGTCTTGCCATTGCTGCCCAACGTTTGGTAGTACCCAGCAACCTACCGCGGATAGTGCTTTATCTGCTCAATGGATTTCTGAGAATGCTTTAGTTATGACCTGGCTAATCAATTCTATGGAGCCTACTATTAGTCGGACTTTTCTCTTAAAAGATATTGCTCACAAAATCTGGATAGCTGCCTCTCAGATGTATTCTCAAAAGGGTAATGATGCACATGCCTATGAATTGTGAAAGAAGATTAGGGGCTTGGATCAGAAGGATTGCTCTCTTGCAGTCTACTATGCGAAGTTGAGTGATTTATGGCAAGAGCTAGATTACTACCAGTTTGCTCCACGGATGCCACTATGTTTCAGCAAGTTGTAGAAAAGAAGTGGGTGTATGACTTTCTTGCTGGCCTAACTTTGGAGTATGATTAGATACGGGTTCAGGTGTTGGGTCGCTCTCCGTTTCTCGTACTGCACAAGGCTTATGCATTGTTTCCGCACGAGGAGAGTTGTCGTAGTGCTATGGTACATGTCCCTACCTAGGATCGATCAGCGATGGTTACAGCCCCAAAGTCATGTGAAGCCTAGTCAGCCTCAGGGTGGTGGTACGGGTCCCTTGGTTGATCGGGACCGGTTGATGTGTGATTATTGTGGGAAAGATAGACATGATAAAGAGCACTGTTAGAAGTTGCACGGTCGGCCTACTCAAGGCCGTGGTCGTGGTTGTGGTGTTCGTCCTCAAGCACATGTATCGGAGACTACTGCTAGTGCCTCGGGTGACACTGGTTCTCTTTTCTAGGATGAGCTTCACTCTCTCAGACGTTTGATGGCTCGACTTGATTCTTCATCTGCCTTGGTTCGTTCCTCTTTTACCTTTTCCAACTTTGCCCACACAGGTATTGTTGCTAGTGCACTTAGTACCTCTTCGTTGTCTCGTTGGATCATTGATTCCAGTGCTACAGATCATATGACGGGTACTTCTAGTTTTTTCCAATCTTATTCCCCTGGTTCTAGGCGAGATAAGGTTAGAGTGGCTAATGGCACTTTATCCTCTATCTTCGGCAAGGGTTCGGTTCATTGCACCTCTTTGCTTTCCTTTTCATCTGTTCTTCATTTTCCTAATTTTTCCACGAACTTACTTTCTGTTAGTAGCATTACTACTGCTCTCAATTGCTCTGTAACTTTTTTTTCCGACTCATTGTGTCTTTCAGGAACTGGCTACGGGGAAAATGATTGGCAGTGGTAGAGCACAAGGTGGTCTGTACTTTTTGTATGCCGTTCCTTCTCCATCAACTTTGTCCTCTCAGGCTCTTCAATCCATTTTCGGCTCCTCTCTTTGTCTGCTTCATCAGTGGCATCGTCGTTTGAGCCATCCTTCCTTTAGTATTTTAGAAAAACTTTTTCCTTCATTAGTTAAAGATTGTCTTAGGAATAACTTTGTTTGTGATGCTTGTGAGCTTGCTAAGTATAAACGTACTTGTTATCCTTCTATTAATAAAAGAAGTACTTTTCCTTTTATACTTATTTATACTGATGTGTGGGGTCCTTCCCTTGTGGTGTCTACCTCTGGTTATCGGTGGTTTGTCACGTTTATTGATTGTTATTCCCATGTGACTTGGATTTATTTGCTTCACACTAAAAATGAGATTTTCTCGTGTTTCAAACTTTTTCATAAAATAGTGTCCAATCTCTTTAATGCTACTATAAAAATTCTTCGGAGTGATAATGAGACTGAATATGTTGATGGAGCTTTCTGAGCATACCTCGCGGAGCATGGTATTCTTTATCAGACTAGTTGTGTTGGCACTCTTGAACAGAATGGAGTTGCTGAACGCAAAAATGGCCATCTTCTTGAAGTTGCTCGCTCTCTCTTGTTTCCCATGAATGTTCTTCAGTCTTTTTAGGGGGAGGCTATTCTTATTGTTGCTTACCTTATTAATCGTATGCCCTCTAATGTCCTAAACTTCCAACTTCCTCTTGAACTTCTTCCTATGGCTTAACCCATTTCTTCTCTTCCCCTTCGGGTTTTTGGTAGTGTCTGTTTTGTTTATCTCCAACCTCGTACTCGTGGGAAGCTTGATCCCAAGGCTACCCGGTGTGTCTTTCTTAGTTATTCCGCTACTCAGAAGGGCTACAAATGTTATGACCCTTACACTCGTAAGCTGTATGTTAGTATGGATGTTACCTTCCGTGAATCTGAGTCTTTTTTCCCGTGTCCTTCGCTATCTCCTCAGGGGGAGAGTGTTACGGGTGAGATTGCGGATGAGGCAGCATCATATCAGCATGAGTCGTCTTTTTTCCTTCCTAATCAGCGGGCTGTTATTTGTGGTGAGGGGGAGCCTAAGAGTTCTGTTGAGAAGGAGACTGATATTGGTGGTCGTTTAGACAGAGCTGATCTTAAGACTTATTCACGGCGTCAGAAAGAGCAAACTTCTCTTGTGCCACCTGGTCAATCATCATCTCTCATGCCAGTTCCATGCCCAGTTTCCACTGACTCTATAGGTAATAATCCTCAGCCTATTTCTTCACCAGTTGTTGATAGCCCTGTTGCTGATGATTTGAATCTTCCTGTTACTCTTAGAAAGGGGGTTAGAGCCTGTACTCAACACCCCATTTCTAAATTTGTGTCATATGATTCGTTGTCTTCTACATATTGTGCCTTTGTTTCGTCTCTTTCTTATGTCTGTATTCTGTAGGGTTGGAAAGAAGCTATAAATGATCCTAAGTGGAAGGTAGCTATGGTAGAAGAGATGCAAACTTTGAGTAAGAGCAACACTTGGGAGTTGGTGTCTCTTCCTAATGGAAAAAAACCAGTCAGATGTAAGTGGGTGTTCACCATTAAGTACAATGCAGATGGGATGATTGAACGGTACAAAGCAAGACTAGTGGCCAAAGGATGTACTCAGACATATGGAATAGACTATCAAGAAACTTTTGCTCTTGTAGCAAAGATGAATTCCATTCGAGCTATTCTTTTGTGTGTTGCTGATTTGGGATGGCCTTTACAGCAACTAGATGTGAAGAATGCCTTTCTTCATGGGGATTTGGAGGAGGAGGTATATATGGATGTACCTCCAGGATTTTCATCTTAGACTACAGTTGGAAAGGTTTGTAGATTGAAGAAGGCTTTGTATAGTTTGAAACAATCTCCTTGAGCCTGGTTTGGTCGATTCCTAAAGGCAATATTGGGATTTGGGTATAAGCAAAGCAATGCAGGTCACACCTTGTTTGTCAAACGCAATGTACATAAGGTAACAGTGCTTATTGTATATGTGGATGACATAGTTATGACAGGTAATGATGAGGAGGAGGTGACTCATCTCAAGATGCAGTTAGCCAAGGAGTTTGAGATCCAAGACTTTGGTCCGTTGAGGTACTTTCTTGGGATTGAAGTTGCCAGATCTGATAAAGGCATCTTTGTTTCTCAGAGGAAGTACATTCTAGATCTTCTTGAGGAAACCAGCATGTTGGGTTGCAGACCAGTTGATTCTTCGATTGAGACTAATCATCATCTTTGTAGTGGGGTTGGTGAGCTTGTGGAGAAGGAAAGGTACCAAAGACTTGTGGAAAGATTGATATATCATGGGTAGACTATTATAAATAGTCATGAGGAATATAGGGTTTCTGTGAGAGAGATTGAGAGATTGAGCTGAAGGAAAAAATAGAGATGTAAGGAGTGAAAAAATACCGTGGGCACCGGGGTGAGCAAGGGCTCAACTACCCTTGAGCATGGGGTTCGGGTAGTGGTGTAGGCTTTGAGTATTTGGACCATCTTACATGTATTCTCTATTTTATTCATAGTGGAAGCTCTCTCTCCTGTGTATGTAGGCAATTTGGACCGAACCCTTAGTTGCACGAAGCGGGAGCGGGAGCGGGGGCGGGAGCGGGAGCGGGAGCGGGGAAGCGTGAGCTAATAGAAGTTTCTTAGGTTAGGAGCACCTCGGGAAGCGATAATATATATATATATATATTTAATAGTTATTTCTAAAATATATTTATTATATAAAGGTGAGTTAAATAATTATTTTTAAATATATTTATTATTTTTATCTTAGGTATTATTTTTATAGATAATATTTTTAATTTATTTATATATATTTTTTAATTTTTAATTGATATATATTATAAATAAAAAATAGTAAAATAATGATTTATTTTATAAATCTTATTAGATTTTTTTTATTATATTTGATTTAATTAGATTTATTATATTATTATATAACAAATTATATTATTTATTATATGTTAGAAACGGGAAGATAGGAAGACAGAAACACAAATCGAAGAGAGAGAGAGAGAGAGAGAGAGAGAGAGGAGAAGAAGAAGCAGACGGAGGGGAGCAGATCGAAGGCGATGGCCATGGCGATCGAAGGCGAGAGTGAAGAGGAGTAGATCGCGAGCAGATCGCGAGGCGAGACCAGATCGAAGTTCGATCATCGATGTCGAAAGTCCAAGAGTCGAAGGTTTGTCTTCTCACTCTCTCTCCTCTGTCTCTCTCTTTTTTGTCTCTCTCTCTCCTAGGGTTTTTGTTTTTCACCAGCGATCCCATCTTGGCCAGGATCGCGTTTCTCTCTCTATGGAAACGCGATTCCTACACGTTTCTTTCTAAGAAACGCGGAATCGCGTTTCTTACGAAGATTCGTCACCTGTTAGGACGATTCCTGCAACTAAGGCCGAACCACGTAAATTTGTGTGATGGTTTTTCTCTTTGGGGTGTGTGGGTGGATGTGCTTCTATTTGCGTTGGTGGGATATGGTATAACTCCCAATAAGTGGTATTAGAGCTAAATGTTGTTGATTCTATGTGTGGTTAGCAGAGGGTGCGGTTACTGAACATGGAGGATTTGCACAGAAGATAAAGAAATCCCGGTGGTACAGGAAAAAAAAAAAAAAAAAAAAAAAGTACAAATTTAGTGAAGGCTTCCGCAAGAAGAAACATGGTAGAAAAATTCACAGCAAAAGTGGATCTCAAGATTTTCAGGGGTTGCGGATTCATCAGTACGGTTAGATTTTTTAGATTCTAAACAGATGTAAAGGGATTGGACAGATTCAAAGGTGATCAAAGGTAATCGCATGTGATCTAGGTGATCCAGGAGTAATCTAATTCAATCAACAAGGAAGTCCAGTCATTGTGGGGTTAATCTGACGGTGTTTGTTTGATTGGACATCATGACTGGCCACTTGTACAGACTCGTGGAGTATGTTGCGACAAGAGGGAAGCTACTGTCAAGCATTAGATGAGTAATACGAGTTATGGGTGAACAGTGGTGAGCAACAGTTGCAAGGATATTTGGTGGCCACCAAGAGGAAGACAATGGGTTGCTAGATGTTCATAGAAGGAAGCTTCGGGCATAGAATTTGAGACGGTTTCACGACAAGATGGTGTACACTAAGGGAGGATGTGGGTCTCTTTTCTATGAAGGTTTTGGTTTGTGGCAGTGGAGACACCTTAGGGAGGTGCGACAATTATCATGGGCTTGAGTATGGGGACAGGCTCGAGTATGGGAACGGGCTCGCGTACGAGGACAAAGGAAGCTACGAAGGACATGCTTGAGCACTACTGCGTGAGGTGCAAATAACGTGGGCATTCGGTTCAAGGGGGTGCAACATCTTCTAGGTGAAGGTCAAGTGTATCATGCAAACCCGGACATCCAAGTTGGAGGATGCATATAACATTACCCCACATGGGTGGAAGGGGGTGATTGTTAGGATTAATCCATCCATGTGATAAAGGTCGGTCCCATATGGTTATTAGGTTGATTTATACATGTATTTGGGTGAGGATAGTAGAATTTGGAATCTACAAGGAAACCTAAGTAAATGTAGGATTTGGTTACCTAATTATGTAGAATTACAATTCTTATGGGTAGACTATCATAATAGTTATGTGGAATATAGGGTTTCTCTGAGAGAGATTGAGTTGAAGGAAAAAATAGAGATGTAAGGGGTGAGAGAAAAAATACCATGGGTACTGGGGTGAGAAAGGGTTCAGCTACCCTTGAGCATAGAGTTCGGGTAGTGGTGTAAGTTTTGAGTATTTTGGCCATCTCACATGTATTCTCTATTTTATTCATAGTGGAAGCTCTCTCTCCTATAGATGTAGGCAATTTAGGCAATTTGGGCTGAACCACGTAATCACTGTGTGATTGTTTTTCTCTTTGGTGTGTGGGTGGGTGTGCTTCTGTTTGAGTTGGTGGGATATGGTATAAATCCCAACAGTAAATTTCCATGGAGTAGCATTTGGAAGATGGGGGTTCCTATAAAGTGTCGTTTTTTGTTTACTATCCTTGTTGACAATTTGGGGAAGAGGGGGTTTTTGCTCCCTAATTGGTGCAGCTGGTGCAAGAAAGCCTAGGAATTAGTGTGGATCATTTACTTCAGAATGAGTTGGTTAGGGATCTGAGGAATGTTTTTTCTACTTCTAATATATAGTAGGTCTGGCTTAGATTAATCCTCTAGTTATATGAGTGTTGGGTAGGTGAGTGTCACTTCCAGAGGATGGGGAAAGTATGGATGCTGGCACTTATGTGCTTGATGTAGTGTGTGGAGGACGAGGAATCAGCATACTGGGCTAAAGATTTCATAGTTTTCATTCTTGGCTTATCTTCCTTTGCTTTTGTAGATTTTATAGGTGAACTCAATTCTGTGGATTTTTTATTTTTTATTTTTTTGGTTGGCACCTTCAGTGGATATATTTTACCTATGTAAAAAAGAGCAAAAGGAGGCCAAAGGAAGTAGCATTTTGAATTTTAGGGTTGGAAAGTAAGAGAATCTTGAGGGTTGGAACTTGAGTAAGAGAATCTTGGTGCTTCATAGTTGGGTCACGCTTTCAGTTGAGCCAGATTTGTTGGCTTTTGTGGATTTGTGGATGGCTTGATTAGCTAGCCTTTGAGTTTTCTGTTTTGTGTTTTATGTGCTGTGTCTTTTGGTTCTTAACTTTTGCATTTTTTGCATCACCTTGATGCTTTCTCAATAAAGCTTGTTTTATTTATCAAAAAAAAAAAAAAAAGAGAGAGAGAGAGAAAACAAGAGATAAGTGCATTACTTAACACATGACTTGTTTGAGATCCATACTTAAAACGATAGAACAGTTTATCATTTATTCATTAACCTAAGTAAACGATTCTTTAACTTGTAACTGCATCTTAAATCAAGGGACTTCATGATAAATTCTTGAAATTTTTGAAGACCAAATTGACCTTCTGCAGAATATAGATTGATTCACTCAATTTTCATCCAAATTAGTCTTAAATTCCATCATAAGAAAAGGTTGGAAGTTACTAATAGACATGATTACAACCCAAGAATAGGCTTCTAACCCAACTCAAATTTGAATTTTTTCAATATGGGAACTCTACCTTATGTAACAGATCTATAAAACTAGAAACTTCTAGATGAAGAAATTTGAGGAACTAAATCTTCTGAACCTCTATAATGGATCAACAAATTTTAGTCAAGAATAAAATATAAAAAACCACATAACCAAACACTAACTTGGATACCATGCAGTTCTAATAGTACATGATTAAAATTCTTTTTCACTCAAACTATATTTCCACTGAAGCTAATGATGCAATGGATTCTTTTTCCCAATCCCAAAAGGCCTTTGAAACACACTCTTTTGGAGTATGTTTACCGCACAATTGGTTGTATAGGTGTAACAACTCAAATTCAAGATTTCTCTTATAGTTTTGTAAACTCTGTATGAGAACTTTAGAAAAAGGGACCTAATAGTAATAAGTCATCATTAAGTATATGATATCCTACTGTCAAGCCATGCTGCAGTCATAGCATTAGATTTCCTAGGCACAATCTCACCTGCATAGCTGTTTATTTTTTTGTTCATTCAGTTATTTATTTATTTAGATTTGCATGAACTACAGATTGGAGCTACCTGTATGCTTGATGAATGGGAGGAGAATTTAGCCATCATAACATAAACAGAACAAAAGATGATGAGCTTGTGGTTATTCATCTTGGAGATTGCTTATGGAAGGAGAGGGGCGAGGTATGCTGTGTTTGGATTCTTTTGAGGTTTAGGTTTTTTTTCCTCTCACTTAAAATTTTACTTGTCACTGCAGGGAAAATTGAGGAAATATGATAGAAAAAAAGAAAAACAAAGAGTATAATTTATGTTGTTTTTGTTTCCAAAGAATTTCTCAATTCAAAAATGAATCTATTGATTCTCTTCCAATTGGTTGGACTGTAGGTACAATGATTTACTTGACGGCCAAGTAAACTAATCAGTTGTTAAGCTCAATTGAACAGAGATTTTTTTCTTTAACAGGCCCCAAAGAATGAAAATTTAATATTTAATTATTAAATTTCTTTTTATGCAACACCTTAGCAATAAATAGCACATGAAAGATGATTATCTTCTGTGTTTAGTTAATAAGACCAATTTTCCGCAGGTTACTGCTGCCCACATTTGTTATTTAGTAGCTGAAGCAAACTGCGAGTCATATTCAGACACTGCACGAATCTGTCTCATTGGTGCAGATCATTTGAAATTCCCTAGAACATATGCTAGTCCTGAGGCTATTCAGGTGCTGCACTTTCCTTTTATTGTTTGCATATAACAGTAGAGTGGGCAAATGCTCTAATACATGCTTCTAGTGATTTTGTTTTAATGCTCATGGGGAATATTTTTACATTTTTGTTATATTTTATGAATGGCACTATTTTGATCACTTTATGCACTACGTGATAGATAAATCTATGGTCTTCATCTGCTTTGTGAATTTTGAAATTCTTCATTTTTTATTTCCTGAATAATGTAACTAAAATAACCTTCTGTGAAATCTGGATAGAGGACAGAGTTGTATGAATATTCAAAGGTCCTTGGAAATCCTCAATTCAGTTTACTACCCTTTCAACCATATAAGCTTATCTATGCTTTTATGCTGGCTGAGGTGGGAAAGGTTTCAGATTCTTTAAAGTAGGTATTATGTGACTTTTGTTCCAGAAATGGCTGTGCCTATTTTCCCTCCATCATATAATGTGTATGTGCTGTCTCAGATACTGTCAAGCTATTTTGAAGTGTTTAAAAACTAGTCGGGTACCAGAAGTGGACACGTGGAAAAATTTACTAAATTCTCTTGAGGAGCGAATTAAAATTCACCAGCAGGTAAGTCTGGTATTGGTTTGTTTCAATCCAGCTTTATTTTGGTATCTTACTAAGAAACCATTTGCAGGGTGGATACTCCACTAATATGGCTCCTGCAAAACTGGTGGGTAAATTGCTCAACTTGTTTGATAGTACTGCTCATCGTGTTGTGGGTGGGCTTCCACCATCTGTGCCATCAACATCACATAGTAGTGCTCAGTGCAATGAACATGATCGCCAAAAAGTGGGCCCAAGGGTGTCTAACAGTCAATCAACGATGGCCATGTCTTCTTTGATGCCTTCAGCATCAACAGAAAGCGAGTGGAAAGGTGGGAACAACCGGTCAATGCACAATAGAAGCATTTCAGAGCCAGATTTTGGTAGAACACCAAGAAAGGTAAATATTATTTTTCTTGTTTTTGCCCACAGAATTTCTCTTGCTTACCTAAATAAACTGCTTGTGTGTTTTCAGATGAATAGAATTGCAATTATTGTTGTTGTTTTCTGCTTCTCGTAAACCACCTTTTGCTTATGTGAATATAATTACTTAAGCCTAGCATTGAAGCAACATATACAATTGTAGAATAGAGTTTGTTACAAGCATTATAGTTGCATGGGTTGAGGCGAAGCTTTTCTTCCATTTGTGAGGTTAAGCTTAAGCATAGTGGTATAGTCATATAGGTTAAAAGTATCCGCGTTTTCAATTTTTTTTGAAAATTGAAGGGTAAATTCGATTAACACCCTCGGAAGGGTCTAATAATTACATGGACCTCCCTTGTGGTTTATGAAATTACATGGACACCCCTTTCTTATCTTAGTAGAAACTTCTCTACCATTAATGGTTTGTTAGTAAGATGGACAAAAAAAAAAGAAAAAAAAAAAAGAGTATTACTAATCTTGACCTTGTCCCATAACTTTGGTGTAAAATGAATCAAATATATTTTATACTAATTAAGTATTACTAAATTCATAAACTTTTTATCACCCGTCAAACTTTGTCACATCATCATCTTAAATTAAGAACTGTGAATGTGTAGACCTAGCTACATCCCCACCCAAATTGGTTGTGGGAACAATAACCCAAATATAAAAGTAAAAACTTGTCATGAAGAGCCTAAATTACAAGGAGGGAAACAGTTATCAAAATTAGAAGCCCTCAAGCACAACAAAACCAGATAGGGGAATTGGATCCCCGGAATGTAGCAATTTCCTCACTAGGCTCTAGCAACTCATATTTGGATGTTGCGGCTGTAAATGATTTTACCTTTGATGCTACTTAAGGCAGAGAGGGGAAAAAAAACACTTCGAAGATAATTGCACAATGTGTTAGCCTGCCCTTTTTGGCATATCTTCGAATTCTTTAATGTATGGGATGTATGGATCATCTAGATGTAGCCATGAGAGAGAGAGAGAGAGAGAGAGAGAGAGAGAGAGAAGCTTACATAACATTTGATCTATATCCAAATTTTGGGGCATTCTAACTTTTCTTTTTCTCTGTTTGATTCATCCAAGGAGGGAAGTTCTCCTGATATGCAAGAAAAAGCATCAGGTGCAGGTGGGTCTTCTCGTTTAGGTCGTATTGGCTCACAGATATTCCAAAAGACAGTTGGGTTGGTATTAAGATCCCGCTCAGATCGACAGGTAATTTTTAGTCCCCACCCAGATCTAACCTTCTTTGGAATTCATATGCATGGATTATCTTTTCTTTCTTTCTTTATTTTTTTATTTTTATTTTATTTTATTTTTTCCTTTGGTGGCCACCCTGGTCATTTAAATACTTTGCTGTTTTTCTATGAAGGCTAAGCTGGGTGAGAAAAACAAATTTTATTATGATGAAAATCTTAAGAGATGGTTAGAAGAAGGGGCTGAACCTCCTGGTGATGAACCAGCCTTGCCACCTCCACCAACAAGCGCATCTTTGCAGAACAGAACAGCAGACCACACCGGACCTAAAATTGATAATTTACATTCTAACAGTGAACTGGAATATAAAAGCCCTAGTTCTGAATGGAATTCAGGGATCCCGCCCATTCCGCCCAGTTCAAACCACTTCTCTGCCCATGGACGTATGGGTGTTCGTGCAAGGTATGCACAGCATATAGCTTCTCTGGGTTTCCCCCCTTTTATTTTGTTTGATTTTATGTTTGGTGGGATGGGTTCCTATTTATTTTTATTTTTCTTCACTCAATCGGCCCAAACTGGCTTACTAATGGGATGTCATAACATGTTACAAAATTTCACTTAAGACAATGATCCAATCATAGGAATAATTGGAACTATGGTATCACACTTCTTAATAGCATTACCTATTAGAAATGAATTTTCTAGCATTTGACTCTATACCATTGAAGGGTTTAGTTGCACAATTGAAAGATAGCCCAAAAAGTCTAGGGAATGCTTTGTAATCCTTCTTGGTTGAGACCACATGTAAAAATAGTCTCTTTTATTGAAAATATTCAGGTATGTAGACACTTTCAACAAGGGTGGTGGTACTCCAGCAAACTTATTTCAGTCACCTTCTCTTCTAGCTGCAAAATCTGGGGCTGGTCCGGTGGGCCCCAATGCCAAGTTTTTCATCCCTACTCCGGTGGCCTTGGGAGACGAGACAGTACAAACAACAGGAGAAAACTTGCAAGAAGCTGTTTTTACCAATGAAAGTCCCTCTTCATCTGTTGAGAACAATTCATTCCCATCTCCACTAACATCAGCATCGACATCGACATCGTCAATGCCAACAATGCAACGGATTCCTAGCATGGATAACATTGTAAGCAAGAGAAGCGGAGCGATCACAAACAGTAGAAGCTCCCTTCCTCCTCATTCTAGGCGTACAGCATCTTGGAGTGGGAGCTTTTCTGATACATTTAATCCTCCTAAAATGACCGAACTAAAACCTCTTGCCGAGGTTCTAGGTATGCCCCCATCTTTGTTTATGCCCGGTGATGAACTCCATGAAGTTGAACTTTGAGGTGTCTTTGGATATCTCGTCTGTACATATCTTCTCTTTGTTTCCCAAGTCTCTAGCGAGTTACAAATAGAGTTCGAAAATGTCAAATCTTTGAATGGACAAGAAATTGTGGATATTCACTCTCACATCGGCATATTACCACACCAATTAACATTTTTGACCATTTGCCTGAAATCAAGAATGAGCGATGATGCGAGTGGCCCTTGGGGTTTTTGATATTTGGCGAAGAGCTTGAGTAGTTAGAGAGATACATACCATCCAACCAAGATTTCTTATTTGGCAAGCCGGTTGTTGTCTGAAAGAAGACAATTGTTGGCATTGTTAAATTGTTTGTACAGGCAATGTTGATATTGAAGACAGATTGCTTTACGATTGAAGAAAATCTGAAAGAGAGCTATACCTTCTGAAGAGAAAAATCACTAGTTCACATTTTCAGAACAGTGTTCTCTGCTCTTGTATTTGATATAATCAAATTTTGTTCAATTTCACAATTTTTTCCCCCCAAGTTCAATTAGATATTAATATCAGAAATGAAAGGATGAAATGTTTTTGTTCTAGAATTCTGTGTGTGAGTGTTTGCCTGCCCTGTTTGTGATGTTGATAACTCAGTTGTGGAGTCATTAGATGCCGGTGCTGAGTAAAGCTCGAGTCAAGACTGAACTAAGTAATTTGTTGGCTTAAAACATTGACATCTATTAGATTATGTTTTGAGATTTTCGAATGTTAAAATTCTTACGACTATTAGATTGTGTTTTGAGGTTTTTCATGTTAAAATTTTTACGTAGTTCAATGACGGTAAGGAAATTACAAGTTAAAAATAGAGAACCTCAACTCTGATGTGCTTGCAAGGCACTCCTTCCTTTTTCTGGATAATATTTCATAAGAATTTTCTGAATAATTTTTGTGGGCTATTTAGGTTCAAGGGTAGTAATAATGATATACTTAATGAAAAATTCTATTTATACAAAAAATTTGATAAGAATGATGTGACGATATCATTATTATAAATAAATTAATCTTCAATGTGTTTTATTTTAAAGTGAAAGGTCCATATCATTATTTATGAAAATTATGTATGAATTTTTTATTTTTATTTTTATTTTTCATAGCATTAATCATACTTAATTTATAGCCTCGCATAGCTGGGTGTTACTCAATTAGGTGTTTCAAATTAGTAGCCCACCACAAGATTCATCTCAATAATTCAAATTGTTCATATTGTAAGACTTCCCAAATAAATCATGCGTGAGAAAAGTAAAATTGATTAGATGACTAGCACATGGTCAAATCATATTTCTCTCCAAAAAATGAAAGCAAATATGATTTTAAAAATAAACAATTTACTTAAAACACGATATACACAAAAAAAATTTAGGAAAAATTACAAATCAGTAGAGTCTTCTCAAAATAATTACAAATTAGTGGAATACTTTATCAACTTTAATAATTAAAGTCATAAACTTATTCATGAATTTGAAATTATTTTGAGAAGCCTCCACTGATTGGCAATTTCCCCAAAAATTTATATATATTTTCATATATAATAATGTGGCTCATTATGGACCTTTCACTTCAAAACAAAACAATTGAAAATAGATTTATTTACAACAATGGTATTGTCACATCAGAAGACAAGACATTCAATAATGTCTTGATGGCCAAGAAGACAAGACAAAGAATTGTAATAATGTCTTTGATGGCCAAGAAGACAAGACAAAGAATTGTAATATTGGAGCCCTGGTTGAGTTAGAGTGCATATTCATAGTACACCTTGGCAATTGAATGGAGGATGAAGCATTGTCCAACTCCTTCACAATCCTATATTGTCTATAAACCTATCTGCTGCCTATATGACCCCATAAATTGCTTCTCAAGTTCCACAATTATTTTTTTGCCAAATAGTCATGTTGTTAAATCGAGCAACCAAACTCCCCTCTAAAACAATGTCTAGGAAAGGCAAAATGCAAACAATCTTATCCCAATTTCTAACTCGAAAACAGCCTCTCCAAAATCAAAATAGATTTTTTATTCCTCACTTAAGTTTTACCGACACCTTAAGAAACCCTAGGAACAAACAAAAACATTCATGGAAACTCCCATACAATTGCAAACCGTTATTATAAATAATGGCGCAATCCAAACAAAAAGAGATAAAACAACATGTTGTCTCCTGGATACTCAAAACTATTTTCAATTTGAAAATGTTTAACTAGAGAAAGCTAAGCATACCATACAAATCTAAAACACATTCATAGGAAAGCACGCACAAACCGCAAAAGGTAACTTCACAAATCTACTGACTTGTTTTATGAACTATCACAACATAAACAAAAGCAAACCATCACATACAAAAGCAAAAACAAACCAAAGTTAGCAACAAGTCTTTAATAGTTAGGGCCAATACCGTGCTCAACCTCATCCAAACCTTACTGAAAACAAACTGTTGCAAAAAAAAAAAAAAAGAAAAACAAAAAGAAAAAACACATTGCAAGAAAATTATACGAATAACTTAGACGTTGATAATTGTTGAAAGCAAGTTAACCCCCAAGCTGGTATAAACTCCAAATGATGTTGCTCAGCATCTACTAACCTTTTATGTTGATGAGGCTACCCCCTGTTTCTTGTCCTTCCCTTCCAAATGCTCTCTACCTACACAAATAGAGCATACACAGATTTAAGAATCCAAATAAAAGTAAAAATACTGTAAATCGTGAGAATATTTCTGTTTGTGTGTGCGAGAGAGGAAACAATATTAACTACATATTAACAAAAATAACTGTGTCATCTATACATAAATTATAATTTTATATATTTTTAATCACATCGACAAAAATAGGTCGAACTTTTCAAATTACATACGAAAACAAGAGTTGGGAACAAGTTGTTTGCCAATGCTTTCATTGTTGCTTTCGTTCTCAGTTTTTGGGAAACTTAAATCGAAAAATAGGTTAACATATTATTTTTGTTTTCATAAAAGTAAAATCAATTCTAAAATTTTCAAAAAAAAGAAAAAGAAAAAGAAAATGGAAGTGTTTTCTTTTGTTTTCAAAACAAGTTTTCACTCTCTTAGTTCAACAAAAATAAGCAAAGATCTACACTTCCCTCGTAGAATCAATGACAATATTTTGCAATTGTTTTTCATTGCATTTTATTTATTTATAAATACACTCCAAAATTTATATTCTAATATGCAATGAATATCGCGTTATACACAATTTCTAAACACTAAAGACAAATTTGAGATTGTATTTATGATAAAGTGGGAATAAGAATAACAACTATCTCTTGTTCTCTAACTCCATTGGGTTCAATTTGTAAAACTCAAAACATTTTGGATAAATTTCTACATTTAATTTAAAAAAAGAAAAAGAAAAATTGAGTGCTGACACCAATCATTACGCAAGACTAGCGAGTGGTCAATATGTGGGGCTAGGGGTTGGTCGCATGTATCTTGAATTTGTGTTGGTTGGGCCAAAGGCCCTTAGCTAGGATTTGTTCTCGATTATCAAAAAATTAAAATTGAGACCATGGTGGCTCCACCTATGTGTTTCTATTAGGCAACAAATCCTACTGAGTTCTCGACTCATAAAATTAGCAAGTACAAGCAAAAATGATTTCATAGCCAATAATCAAAAGAGATACTTAATAATTTTGAGCGTATACTTACCATGAAACAAGGTTGTTGGTGTGTTTCAGTATTAAATCAAAGCTGAAATCATGAAAAGGTCTTATCTCTTCCGTTTTCATATTGTAAGCCACAACCAACTTTCCACTGTGAAGACTAGACCAAGATTTGGCCATCATCTAGCCAACCAACAGGAATGAAAGTCGGACATAAATTTTTTTATCCATCTATTGCTTCTTTAATCTTGTAAAGTTTAGCCCATTCACCACGATACAAGTCTTTCAGTATGCATACATGAACCTTTGGTTGATGTTTCACAACGCAAATCCTTAGCTCAAGAAACCTATAAAAATTCCTAACAAATTCATTTGGAACTTGGATGAAGTGAGAAGTTTCGTCAGAAACGTCAATAGCAAAAATATGGCTGCTCCTTTGAGGGTAACAAATAGCCCCTCCAACAGACACTGAAGTTCTATCCCCATAGTAAAGATCATTTCTTTTTAGTTCCATTCTTCTACATGACATGTTATTACCCACAAACAATACAAACCATCTATGTTCTCCACTGAAGATTTTACAATGGCATACCAGCTTGTACTCCTGAGTACGAGAAATGAAAGCAATATGAGAAGAGAACAAACACTCACCATTCACAATAGGAAGAGGTAGTACTTGTATTACATTGTTACATGGCTCCCAACAAAAAGAAATCTATCCACAAATAAGTTGAAAAACAGCGATAAACCCCTAGAACTAGAGATCATTCGTCCAGGACAATATGTGTATGTCATTTTGCATTCTCAATCATTAAACTCAAGGAATCATGAATGCAATGGCCTACAAAACTTCTGGAAGAACAAGCCACCCTTTGATTGAATGAGGCATGCCTTGATAAAAGAAGGGTCGGATATAATTTTAGCCCAATCCTTGCACACATACCTCCCACAATAACACAGAAACTCAGCAGGATGGCAAATAAGAATGTGAAAAAAATTGTCCTCAAGAACAAATGAAATGTCATTCTTCTATTCCTTCATTTGAGAGGAAGAAATAATCCTACAATAATGTAGAGAACATGTAAGAATTTGACAGATGAGCAAAAATAAGACAAACAACAACACTGTTCATATATCTACGGAATCAAAAGCTGTAGGTTTGGACATATGAAAATGCCTTTGGCACAAAATGAAACACAAAAGGAAGAAATACATTGTTCATATATCTATGGAATCATTAGTTTATTTTCTAGAGCTCTAATTTGACAATTTAATTGCATCAAATTGCAACAAAAACGAAATAAAAGAAACAATATAAAACTTACTACAAACTAATAAAAAATTTCACCTTCTGAAAGTAATAAAATTCAAGCACGTCATTCAACAAGAAAATTAGCAAAAGGGGAAAAAATGAATGACAGGAATAATCAGAATCAGAATCAAAAGTACTAAGTGCTTGTGTGTTTTTATGTTGGAATAAAAGAAATTAAATGTTCGTAAGAAGGAACAACTTGAATCACTCTTATCTTCTTCTAGATCTAGGGCTTAGTTATATCAAACTTCAAATGTCAGTGCTTTGCTACCCAACCAAAAACCTCCTTCCTTGTTTCACTTGTAATCAAATTGAACTCGAATCCCTAGATGTTCACGAGGACTGAGGCTCAAGAATTTGGGAGAAGCAAATGAAAAAATGGAAAGTGAGATCATACAGAAGATAGGATGTGTTTGATCATCTTACCAGTTGAATTATATAATATGTGAGATTAACGTTAGGGATAGAGAGAAAAAGAATAGAGAAGACGGAAAGTAAACAAAAATTATACGAATAGGTATTAGGGCTGTGCTTCATACCCTCCACCTTAGTCCATATTTATATTGATTAAATAACATAATGACAATAATATCCTTACTAATAACAACAAAAGACACTCTATATATAAACAACATCTATTCTAACATTACCAATTATTTCTTTTGCCTGAAATAGCCTTTTTGTGTGATTTGTCATTAATAACCTTACTCTTGATTTATATTACAAAACAAAAACCAATTTTTTTCTAAGCATGGAAATGTACACCTTAAGCAAATAATACAACCTCAAACAACAAGGAACCCCAAACAGTGAAACACAAGATGGAAAAAAGATAAGATATAATTTTTTGGTCACACTGGTATGTTCCTAACTAAAGTGGAAAAGATTAACAACTTTGGGTTGGAGTGGTCTTGATAAGAAATACTAATAAATTTACTAGCTAATGCCCAAGTGCTAGTGACAAAAGTAAGCAAAGAAAATTTAAGGTAGCAAAACCAACTTGGCCAATAAAAGCCCCCCATAATTTATGTTCTTATTAATGAAATTTTATATAGAAAATCAAGTAGACATTGAAATATGAATTGATACAGATGATTAGAAGTGCACTAACATTTATTGAGGCTTTTGACATGAAGAATAAAGCAAATTACTAACATCAAAATTTGATTTTAACTAGTTGTTTGTGAGAAAGTCTTTTAGCGTTGATTACACTTTTCACCCATACAATTTAAATCAAAATTCATTTTGGTCCCTATTATTTCAAATTGAACAATTTAGTCCTTACACTTTAATTTCAGCTTGAATTTGGTCTTTCATTCGAATTGGGGGCTAAAATTTATGATTTTGGGATACCTGTCAATTTATGATTTTTGAAATTGAACATAAAATGTGGGACCAAATTATTTAAATTGAAACAATAAAGACCAAAGTGAAATTTTAGTTAAATTATAAGGGTGAAAAGTGTAATAAACATTCTTTTTAAAAGAAAACAAAAATAAAATATTAATAAGCATGTTTTGTCATCTCAACAATGCAAACATGTCTTCAAAAGTTGCACTAAAACAAGCTTCTAATTCGAAAGCATTGTTGTCGATGTATTGTGTATGATTGTATTACTTTCATGTATTGTGTAGTGTATTGTACCATTAACATATATGAATATGGATTTTTAAATATTTTTTTTTCATATTATATATAAATATAGAGCCAATGACATAAAAATTTATCTCTAACAAAATTACAAATTGGCCAAAGAGACAAATTATTCATAAAAAATCAAAGCATCCAACTCATAATATATTAGGGATAATTGAAATTTCATAAAACAAAAGATAAATGACATTTCTTGCAAACGTAAAAAATAAGAATAAAAAAATTCCAATCAGACCTGAGTGATTTGATCTTTAGTCATATTGTTGGTGACTTGAATCATGAGAGATGTTTCTACAATGTATGATTTGGTATTTGTATCACAATTCAATGCATATCACAAAATAGGAAACCAAATACTAATAAGACTCCTAATTAAACTATCATTTAAAACGAAAATAAAGTACTAAAAACATCACATTATAAAATTGTAAATAAAACTTCTAATATCAAATTGGTGTGCCATTGAACCATATTCTTAAAAAGTCCAATACAAAGAATACCAAATCCAAATAGACTCACAAGCCAAAAATGAATCCCCTATTCTATTTTCTACAAGAAATTAAATTGCTCTCATGAATCTAATTCAGATGAAAGAAACAAAGTGTTTACACACAAACTGTAGGATTTGTGATTGGACTAGAGATTTGGGCCAAAAAGACTAATTTCGACCATGACAATAAACCACAAAACAAGTATGTTTGCTACCACTCATATCCAAACAAGTATTAAAGAATTATCTTTAGTCGCAAATCATGAACCAAAGAAACAATTTCATAAAAGACAAGTAATAACTCTTGTCATATGACTACAACTGATCATCAATAAAATTGACAAAAATGAAATTTAATTAGTACTGAAGCAGAAAACAAGATATAAATTCAAGAAAAAGTGGACCAAAAGGCCACATTTTATTTGTGAGACATCTTACACGAATGCCAGTATCATAAAGACGAAATATTACAACCTATAACGTCTTGTAGTTTCTTACATCGCGAAGGCAAATAAAATTTTCCTCTAGTCTTAGGAATTCAGAGTCTTTAGGGAATTGACGCTTTAGGACAGCCATATGCGTCTCATCCTGTATCATTTTGCAAGCCTATCGTTAGATACTTTGAAAAAATATATGGTGAACAGGTAACAACCTAAAAATATACTAGGCGCCTCTAGCATGTCGATAGTAATTTTATTAGGAAAAAGTTCTGATAGTAGATTTGTTATCATGGGAAACTTCTTGTCGTTGTCTTGTTTTCCACAATAACCTTCTCGAGAAATATCAGTTGCGTTCAATCTCATAATCAACGATATTATTGAACTCATAAACAAGTGTTATGTTTTCATACGAACACTGATAATTGAATATAAGTATCTAGGTCAAAAGAAGTGTATTAATAGGTTTTAACAATAGCTAAAAGAAAACTAAACCATTTTGGCCTAATTGGTTCGGACTATTAAATCGAAGGAGCATGCATATATATCATCATGGTATAGGTGTCTTGGATCGCTGGTAGTATTTATGCTTCTAACTTGTAGGATAGAAAATAGTAGTAGTTTTCTGTTCTACCATTTGTAGAGGCTAAACTTGGTTCATGGTTAGTTTTTCAAAACTTTTACATTAACATTGATATATACAAAAACTTGAAATCTTCAATTATTTAGGTGAATGTAGTTATATTGAAATCTTCTTATACAAAAACTTAATTATATGAACCCCATGCAGGTAGAGGAAAAATGAAATACTGAATTTCCTGATTTCCTTTTGAAGATAGAGTAATAAGTAGGAGTTCCTTTCACTTTTTAGTAGCCTCTTGGCAGTTAAACCCAAATAAAGAACCCAAGTGAAAGAGTTCTATGGTTATAGCCTCAACTATGTCAATATCCATATGGAGAGGGAAAAAAAAAAGAAAAAAAAAACCTATACTTATTTTATTATTTACTAGGAAGGGGCTTTCTTAGTGGATTAATCCATCACTATAACCTTGTTAAGAGAGTTTGTGCAAAGGAGAAGGAAAAAAAAAAAAAAAACTTGCCCTTTGACAGGCTGGTGGTTTGCCCCAATGAATGTGAGGGCATTCACAGTGAAGAGAGAAAACTATTCGGCCCTGATACTGAAATTTCATTTCATATTTGCAACAGTAACCACAAATTATGACAGATTGGCTCAAGCTAGGTTGAAGACTTTTGTTTGTAATGTTTGCATGCAAGTTTGTTTCTTTTATATTTGATTTAATTTTTGCCTTGATTGTCATAGTTATCTTTTTGAAATAAGTCTGTTGTCTCAATTCAAATTTTTGGCTTGTTTGTAAGTTTTACCTGGCTTTTATAGGCATGGTTTTCAAGGGCAGTTTTAGTGTAGCAGTGTGAGATCAGATCATATTGGTATCAGTATTTGTTGATACACATTTTATGATTGATTCTTTTATTTTTTTATTTACTTTATAGAAATATATGATGGAGATGGACTCATGGAGCAGGATATATTTTGATATAGACTCATCGAATGGTCATGAGTAATCAAACACTTGTATTTTGATATTTATATTTTGTTTGAATATTTGGGTTGGATTGTGTTGAATATTTTTGGACATTTAGATATGCTTTGTTGAATGGATTAGAAACTAGTTTTTGTTGAATATATTTAATTTATATTTTGGATTAGTTGATGGATTCTTAGGTGTTAATTAAATTTAAAGGTTGAATGAATGTGTTTAAATTTTGCATAGGTGAATGACAAGTTTTATTTGATTGCAACAAATGTTATGGTGTTGCTAAAAGTGACAATTGCCAACAAATTATTGTGTTGCTAAAGGTCTACAATTAAAACAAAATTTTAACTTTTGGCAACAAATGTATATGTCACTGTCTGTATGACTTTTGACAATAAATTTAAGAATTTGTAGCCAAAACTTTCCATGACAACCCTTTGGCCACAACTTGGCGGCGATTTTATAATTGTCGCAAAAGACATTTAGCGATGAAATTTTGACTTTTAGCAACAATTTTATACGTTGTGAAAATGATTTTTCTTATAGTGATATATATAGAAAATCAAGTGGATATTGAAACATGAATTGATATAGATGATTAGAAGTACACTAACATTTATTGAGCCTTTTAACATGAAAAATAAAGCATATTACTAACACGACTAGCTGACTGTGAGTAAAATCTTTTCTAAAAGAAGATAAATATAAAAAAGGTTAAATTAGAAATACACCCCTGAGGTTTGCATAGAATATAGATTGCGCCCTATGGTTTTGGAAATTACAAATACCTTATTGTTAGAATTTTTTATTTAGCATAATTAATAGAAAAATGAAATTCTAAACTACCCTCCTATACAACAATAGAATTATCTTAATTATTGATTGAAATATATTTTTGACAGCATTAAAAATTGTTAATTGACTTGATGATTTATTAATAAAAAGGTTCATTTGTTATATGATCAGAAACTTGAACCACAAGGGATAATTTGTATTTTAAGTAAGTCTCATGAGGTGTATTTATAATTTACCCTAAAAAAATGTAGCTTGTACTAATAAGCATGTTTTGACATCTCAAAGAAGTTACACTAAAAAAAGCTTTTGATTTGGAAGCATTGTTGTAGAATCGTGATTATTGTGTATCGTATTGTATTGTGTATCGAAAGATACAATAACATGGATTAAAAAATATAATTTTTTTTCTTCATATTACATATAAATATAGTATAAGAAAAAAGAACAATACCATATAATTATTATATAACCAATGACCTAAAAATTTATCTCTGACAAACTTAAAAATTGGTCAAAGAGACAAATATACATTCATAAAAAAATCCGAGCATCAAATTCATAAGATATTGGGGGGAAAATGAAAATTTAATATAACAAAGGGCAAAATGGAAAAAAAGGGGAAAGGACAAATAATAATGGTAAATTACTGGGATGTTTCCAATAATTCCAATATTGATGAAATGTTCAAAACTAATTACAAGGATATGAGATCTTTAGTCAAAAAGACAAAAATGACATTTTTCCTCATCCCTTCCCATTCATCCTTTCTTTTTTCTCTACAACTCCAATGGCTTGCCACTCACCACCGGCTACCACATTATACCCTATCCACCAGCCCTAACTCTCCTCCATCCTCTCCTGCCATCTCCATTGTCACCATCACCACCGTTGACCCTCAAATAAACCCCTTCCTAACCCACTCACCATTACCATCAACCGCCATCAAACTCTCCCACTTGTTCGCCCAATAACTGTTAGGATCATGGACACCCAAAAAATAGCAACAAGCAATCACACATACAAATGAGAGACTAATATTTATGTGGTTCGGCCCAATGCCTACATCCACGGAGCAAAAATGAAAATTTTCACTAAATAGAGCAAATACAAAAACAAGGTGGAGAAAGACTCTCGCTCAACTCACAGCTCTCTACCTCTCAAATTTCTGATGATCCATTCACCCACTCTCTCCCATCTCTATTTATACACAGAGAGAGAGGGAGAGAGAGAGAGAGGAGGAAAACCCACCAAAATTTCTACCTTCTTAATAGTGAGAGTCAACAAAGGCAACAATGTGAAGAGAATGGAGAGCTGGTCTTGCAGATGCCCAGCTCAGACCTCCTTCACTTGAGGTGGAAGTCCCCGTACGCCATCTTTGCATGACTCTCTGCTTGCATTCATGAGGGTGGGAGCTAACAATTCTCCCCCTCCATATACACATACATAACTGACTTCTCACTTGAAGTCCATCCCGGCAATGTCTCTGCAAATTTCGAGTTTGTCTCTCGAGACCACCTTTGTAAGCATGTTAGCTAGATTTTTATTTGTATGGATCTTGATCAGTTTCAATAACTACTTTTCCATCACTTCGCATATCCAATGATACCGAACATCAATGTGCTTTGTGCGAGAATGGTACAGTGAATTCTTGCTCAAGTCTATGGCACTCTGGCTATCACAATGTATTGTGAACTTTTCTTACTTTAATCCCAACTCTTGGAAAAATCACTTTAACCACAACATCTCTTTCCCACCTTCCGCTGCGGCAATATACTCTGCTTCGGTTGTGGATAAAAGCGATTGCGGTCGATTGTCGATGCTTCTTACTTTTTGCCGCTGGCTGCGGCTTGTCTTCTTCCGCTTACTTGACTTTGAGTTGCTACCTTGGCTGCTGCGGTCTTTACGCTTTCTCAGCTTTGGCCAGTGCTGATGCCTTGGCTGTGGCCTGTGTTACTACCTTGGCCTATGCTACTGCTTTGGCTGCCTTGGCTACGACCAGTGCTGCTGCCTTGGTTAAGGCCTATGCTACGGCCTAGGCTTTGGCCTATGCTGCTGCCTTGGCTGCGGCTTGTGCCACGGCCTATGCTGTGCCCTTGCCAGGTACCCCAGCCTTGGCCGTGTGCATGCAAGTTAGGCCGCGGCCTTGGCAAATGATGCAACCTTGGTTGGAGCCCTAGCCTTGTGCATGCAAGCCAGGTTGCGGCCTTGGCAGTGCCGCAGTCTAGGCTGAGCGCATGCAAGTGAGGACACGGCCTTGGCAAGTGCCACTGCCTAGGCCACATGCTTGCAAGTGAGGCCGTAACCTTGCCAAGTGCCATAGCCTTGTTGCGCACATGCAAACAAGGACGCAGCCTTGTTGTGTGCCGTGTGCGTGGTAGCTCGGGCTGCGGCACTGACAATTGCCGTAGCCTTGGCCACGGTGCAGGCCGCGCCCTTAATACCTAGGCCACGACCTTGCCAAGTGTCGTAGCCTAGGCCATCGCGCAGATGAAAGACTTCGTTCAGCACGTGCTGCCAACGTACAACTTATCGTAAAGTGTTAGCATTCCGCTTAGGCCTTAGGAATTTTGTTTCGGTAAGCACGTAAATCGTTTTTGTGTGTCAAGGCGCACACTTGGTCTATATTACTTGTTTCCCAGCCTCGGGGGCAATTGGTCGCGAAAGGGGCGGGGAGGGACGAATCGGAGCGACACAATGCTAAATCTCAGTGGATTGTGGCAGCAAGGCCACTCTACCACTTACAATACCCCGTCGCGTATTTAAGTCATCTGCAAAGGATTCTACCTGCCACTCCAGATAGGAATTGTACTTCAAGGTGGCCCGCATGACTCATCCACCACGCAGGCTTCACTAACGACATGTACCTTTGGGGGCTAGATGCCCCCTACTACAAGTTGGCAAGCGGGCGGCGAGCACGTGTGTCGCTTCCAGCCCGGTTTTTGACTTAGAGGCATTTAGTCATAATCCAGTGCACGGTAGCTTCGTGCCACTGGCTTTTCAACCAAGCGTGATGACCAATTGTGCGAATCAACGGTTCCTCTTGTATTAGGTTGAATTACTATTACGACACTGTCATCATTAGGGTAAAACTAACCTGTCCCATGACGATCTAAACCCAGATCACGTTCCCCATTGGTGGGTAGAAAGTCTCACTCGAGCGTGAAAATTTACGCTCATGCTAGGTTATTGTAAATTGCTATTCGAGGCCTAACTACAATTTCAATCAATAACAGCAAGCACAAATATGACCAACTACATTGATGATATGGGTTACAAAACTACATCTTTAAGCAGTTTAATTATGTTGTTTCCTTTCTCTCTCTCTCTCTCTCTCTCTCTCTCTCTCTCTCTCTCTCACAATCAGTCAATCAATCAATGTGATATATTTTGAGCACATTTCACCTCTCTGGCCGAGTGCAACAAATGTGACCATCACAAGCTGAAGTGTAACAATGCTTACCATTGCATAGGCTGTTTTTGTGCTATATTTTCAATTATCCAGTGATGATCATCGTCATATGTATATGACCTAGATTTTCTTGTAAAAAAATAAATTTAAGTAAACAAGAATAAGAATAATAAGGTCATTAGATATTTGGGTTGCACTCTAACAGTGCTTTGAGGTTTACATTTGGAGCATTTCTTCTCATCTAGATGCTATATTCATTTTCTTTTTCATAAGCGTAGTAGATTTTAAGTTGCCTATCTTTTTTCACTAGACATCAAATGGTCTCTTCTCTATTACGAATTACGAACAGAGAGATAATAAAATTGTTTTCTTCTTTTATTGTTTGCTTAGTAGAAGTGTGCAATTGTGAGGTTATGCATTTCTATGTTCAAACCAATTACCAACAATGAGTATGCACTTTAGAGAGAGAGAAATTTGTCACAAAAGGACAATGTATGGAAGTAGAGCATAAATGGTGTCTTTTTAACATAGTTTAGGTGTTCTGGGACATTGTTCTATATTTTGGGATCATTTTAGGTTATCTAATCACTCAAGTTCCAGCTAGACTTTTGTCTTGGGGTCATATTGGATATTGACAATCTCCTCTAAAATGTATGCCATGCCTCATGCTACATTGTTTCTCCAAGATAACAACAATCAAAAGAGTAGTAAGAACAAATCAAAAAAGTAGCAATTAAATGTATAGCATCTAAGGACTCCAGTAAAGAAGGCCATGCAAGCAAAAATAAAGACATGGTTTCAAGGAATAACCTACTAAGAACAAGTGCCACAACATTCTCCAAAACACAAACAAAAGGAAGCATGGACGATGCTGGTTGGTTTATTGGTAAATTGTTAATTAGTCTTATATTGTAGGGACTTCTTATTTTCATCATGCTCCTTAGTTAAGTACACTATGATAATAGGTGTCTGATGTACTCTTTTTCATTAATACGTATATAATCACAAGAAGCTTTCATAAAACATGCCACATGCAACATATGTGCACAAAAATTAATATATATATTTAGTTAAATTTTACATACCTTTTGGGAATGTTGTGGATCATAACTGTTGTGCGGTTGTCTTCCCCTCGCATTATGCGGGTAATGTCAATTTTGTATTCTTCCACACATGAACTAGTTTCCCCGTTTTCAAAATCTAAAAGGTTGACATCAAATAAGCACACATGTTTTCATAAAAATAAAAAGGTAAAGTAACTTTTACCTCCTTGTAAAGGAATAATTCCAAGCGGCCGGTCTGTGATCAAGAGTGGTGAGGCATCGAAACATATCACTACCTAATGAATAGAAAAAATCTAATTGGCAAGAATCATTACCAGAAAACTTGTTGAGCTATTAGCAAAGTCGCTTGCACATATGGATTAGATCCATCTTGTACAAAATCTAAAATTTTAAAATCAGTTAAACATGCATGTTTTGAAAAAAAATCCCGTAGTTTAGATTTAGTATGTTTTGAGTTGTCCTAATCACTAATCAAGGAGCTTAAAGATCCTAAACTAATGTAAATGACTTCAAGTTTAGATTACGTTTTGAGTTCTCCTATTCACTAATCAAGGAGCTTAAAGAACTTAGACTAATGTTCTTGACAATTTGATGTTAAGTCAGAAATGTTAATTAAGATTAGTGATAACTAAGTAGGATTAATTAGTCCTAATCAAGATTAATTAAACTAATTGGAGTGATTAAGATCTAACCTTGATTAATTAACACTAAGCTTGATTAGCTAAGCTAAGGAGAGAGGATTAGAGATTTGGTGAAGCATGCAAGAAGGGAAACCATCCACAAAGGAGAAGCATACACACACCACACCTAGGTTCCTTACACCTCATACTCAGAAGATTACGTTAGGTTGCACCCTTGAGAGACAAGTGTCTCTCTTCAATTATATATTAAAAAAATTCGGCTTAAAGGAGAGAGAAATTGCTGGAAGTTTGAAAGCAAGAAGAGAGGTGACAGGAAGAAAAAAAGAGAAAGAAAAGGAAGAACAAGAATTTGAGCTTGAAGATCTTGAACCTTAGCACCCGAACCTTTGAGTTGAAGTAAGTTCTTCACTATATCCTTTGATTTGATCATCACGACTAGTAAAAGTTGGGGAAAGATTAAGTTATGGGGAAGTTAAAAGAGATTAGGGTGGTGAGAATTCTTGATGAAAAACTTTGTTTTGATCTTGTCACTAATGTTTTCATGTTTTTCTACAAGTTTTGGATGTTTTACAATAAGTTTTCATAGTCCCAAGCCTTAGAAATGAGAAGAGAAGACCTTGCACAAGCTAGGAAATTGATAGAACACAAGATTCAGCATTGCATGAATCAAGACGCGTCTAATAATCACCGCAGTCGGCAAGGGTCCCCGCACAAAGAACCCAATAAATTGTTAAATGTGAAACTATCACCTAGAACAACGACATGCGAAAATTAACATAATAGCAAATATTAGACTTATTAAATGTAAAACTATTGAAACCTGCTTTCTGCGCTTTAAGCCTAAAGTAAGTCTGCTCTGGCAAGTCATCCTTGCAACAATCTCTTACTGTGTCAAAAGCACGGCAAATTTCTATAGTAGTCTTTCATGTTGGTTGTAGCATCCAATCTCTTGGTCTTGTTGCCAAAAAATTCGCAACTTGATTTTCCTCTCTAGGGATGTAATCAAACATGTATCTCTTCAACTCTTTAAGAGGCAATGTTCTGTGGGTACAAAAAATGCATTAGTGCAATGAAAAAAATATCATTTGAACAAATTCTAAATAAAAATAAATACAGCAATAATTCCATACCTGTAGAGATCGTAATATTTCACTGGTAATTCGCCGCATTTAATAGCTTTAACAATGAATGAGTTATCCAACCATATTAATATCTTTGTGAACTCATATTGTCGAGCTAGAATAAGGCTACATTCGACAGCTTTTAACTTAGCTTCGTAGCTGTCGCGTACACCTCTGAGTGGTATAGCATGCATAGCTTTGATCGTACCCAAATGATCTCGGAAAACCATCCCCACGGCTGCATAAACAATCCCACCTATCTTGATGAATGACGCATCTGAATTGATTTTAATCCAATCCACGGGAGGAGGAATCCAAACAACCCTACCAATTGGTTATTCCAATAGTGGAGTATTAATCATACTCGACACCCTAATTGTCTTATCTTTAATAAATTTCTCAAAATGACAGTACTCATGCGGACCCAATTTCAAAAATATGTCTACATACTCCTTTATGAAAATACGTGTAAATAAAAATGAAAATGAAAGTTGAATAAAAATAAAAATGAAAGTTGAATAAAAACACAAGTTGATTCAAGAAACCACTGATACCTTAACGCTCTATTTGGAAGTTGAGTTTTTATTCCGACTATTTTTCCATTGTTTGGCCTTAGAACCCAAGCTTCAACCCAAACATATAGAGTTTTGACAGCCCCAAAACAATGGAAAAATAGACGGAATAAAAACTCAACTTCCAAATAGAGCGTTAAGGTATCAGTGGTTTCTTGAATCAACTTGCGTTTTTATTCAACTTCCATTTTTATTTTTATTCAACTTTCATTTTCATTTTTATTTACACGTCTTTTCGTAAAGGAGTATGTAGACATATTTTTGAAATTGGGTCCGTTTGAGAAATTTATTAAAGATAAGACAATTAGGGTGTCGAGTATGATTAATACTCCACTATTGGAATAACCAATTGGTAGGGTTGTTTGGATTCCTCCTCCCGTGGATTGATTAAAATCAATTCAGATGCGCCATTCATCAAGATAGGTGGGATTGTTTATGCAGCCGGGATGGTTTTCCGAGATCATTTGGGTACGATCAAAGCTATGCATGCTATACCACAGCCTTATTCTAGCTCGACAATATGAGTTCACAAAGATATTAATATGGTTGGATAACTCATTCATTGTTAAAGCTATTAAATGCGGCGAATTACCAGTGAAATATTACGATCTCTACAGGTATGGAATTATTGCTGTATTTATTTTTATTTAGAATTTGTTCAAATGATATTTTTTTCATTGCACTAATGCATTTTTTGTACCCATAGAACATTGCCTCTTAAAGAGTTGAAGAGATACATGTTTGATTACATCCCTAGAGAGGAAAATCAAGCTGCGAATTTTTTGGCTACAAAAGCTAGAGATTGGATGTTACAACCAACATCGAAGACTACTGTAGAAATTTTTCGTGCTTTTGACACAGTAAGAGATTGTTGCAAGGATGACTTGCCAGAGCAGACTTACTTTAGACTTAAAGCGCAGAAAGCAGGTTTCAATAGTTTTACATTTAATAAGTCTAATATTTGCTATTATGTTAATTTTCGCATGTCGTCGTTCTAGGTGATAGTTTGGGACAATTCAATAGTTTCACATTTAACAGTTTATTGGGTTCTTTGTGAGGGGACCGTTGCCGCACTTGCAGTGATTATTGGGGCACGTGCAGATTCATGCAATGCTGAATCTTGTGTTCTACTTCGAATTTCCTAGCTTGTGCAAGGTCTTCTCTTCTCATTTCTAAGGCTTGGGACTATGAAAACTTATTGTGAAACATCCAAAACTTGTAGAAAAACATGGAAACATTATTTATTTCAAAGTGACAAGATCAAAACAAAGTTTTTCATCAAGAATTCTCACCACCCTAATCTCTTTTAACTTCATCATAACTTTCCCCAACTTTTACTAGTCGTGATGATCAAAACAAAGGATATAGTGAAGAACTTACTTCAACTCAAAGGTTCGGGTGCTAAGGTTCAAGATCTTCAAGCTCAAATTCTTGTTCTTCCTTTTCTTTCTCTTTTTTTCTTCCTGTCACCTCTCTTCTTGCTTTCAAACTTCTAACAATTTCTCTTTCCTTTAAGCTGAATTTTTTAATATATAATTGAAGAGAGACACTTGTCTCTCAAGGGTGCAACCTAACCTAATCTTCTGAGTAGGAGGTGTAAGGAACCTAGGCGTGGTTTGTGTATGCTTCTCCTTTGTGGATGGTTCCCCTTCTTGCATGCTTCACCAAATCTCTAATCCTCTTTCCTCAGCTTAGCTAATCAAGCTTAGTGTTAATTAATCAAGGTTAGATCTTAATCACTCCAATTAGTTTAATTAATCTTGATTAGGACTAATTAATCTTACTTAGTTATCACTAATCTTAATTAACATTTCTGACTTAACATCAAATTGTCAAGAACATTAGTCTAAGTTCTTTAAGCTCCTTGATTAGTGAATAGGACAACTCAAAACATAATTGAAACTTAAAGTCATTTACATTAGTTTCGGATTTATAAGGTCCTTGATTAGTGATTAGGACAACTCAAAACATACTAAATCTAAATTACGGGATTTTTTTTCAAAACATACATGTTTAACTAATTTTAAAATTTTAGATTTTGTACAAGATGGATCTGATCCATATGTGCAAGAAAGCAGCTTTGCCAATTGCTCAACAAGTTTTCTTGGTATGAGTATTGCCAATTAGATTTTTTTTCTCTTCATTAGATAGTGATATGTTTCTAATGCCTCACCACTCTTGATCACAGGACCAATTTCAGTTGGAATTATTCCTTTACAAGGAGGTAAAAGTTACTTTACCTTTTTATTTTTATGAAAATATGTGTGCTTTCTGATACGAAATCATTTAGTTGTCTGTTTATGTGGTGTTCTTCCTCTATAGCTTTCACTACCAAATAGGAGCTCCCTTAACTTCGAGAATGAAAATTTTCTTTTAGAAATTCTAAATCAGATTTAACATGAATTAACTTCTCATTTGGCACTCAATCAGCCCACAAGGAATGTTTATGGCTTTACCATAGTTATAGCTAAATACGGCCTAAACTTAGTCGAAATAGGACTTTCGGGAGAGAAAATTCAAAACAGCCCCCGAACCACTGTGCGGCTCTCACGGACAGCTTCCCCATGACACAGGACTTGTGACAACTGACGGAATGTAATTCGGACCTGTAGGTTGGGAGTTAGAGTCGAATAAGCCCCAAACTTAGTCGAAAAAGGGATTTCCGGGGGTGAAAATTAAAAACATCCCCCAAACAACCATGTAACTCACATGGATAGCTTTACCATGACAAATAAGACTTGTGAGAACTAACGGAACGTTATTTGGACCCGTAAGTTGGGAGTTAGAGCTGAAAACGCCTAAACTTAGTCAAAAATGGCGTTTCGGGGGCGAAAATTCAAAACAGCCCCCAAACCACCATGTGGCTCACACGGACAGTTCCACAATGACAAATAGAACTTGTGAGAACTGACGGAATGTAATTCGGACCCTTAGGTTGGGAGTTAGAGCTGAAAATGCCCTCAACTTTGTTGAAAAAGGGCGTTTCGGGGGCGAAAATTCAAAACACCCCCGAACTACCGTGTGGCTCATACGGACAGTTCCTCCATAACAAATAGGAGTTGTGAGAACTGACGGAACGTAATCCGGACCAGTAGGTTGGGAGTTAGAGCTGAATACGCCCTACATTTAGTTGAAAAAGGGCTTTTCGGGGGTGAAAATTCAAAACAGCCCGCGAACCAGCGTGTGTCTCACACAGATAGTTCCCCCATGACAAATAGAACTTGTGAGAACTAACAGAACGTAATCCGGACCAATAGGTTGGGAGTTAGAACCGAAAACACCCTAAACTTAGTTTAAAAAGGGCGTTTCAGGGGTGAAAATTCAAAACAGCCCCCGAACCACCGTGTGGCTCACACAAACAGTTCCACAATGACAAATAGGACTTGTGAGAACTGACAGAACGTAATTCGGGCCCGTAGGTTGGGAGTTAGAGCCAACAATGCCCTAAACTTAGTCGAAAAATGGCATTTTGGAGGCGAAAATTCAAAACAGCCACCGAACCACCATGTGGCTCACACGGACAATTTCTCCATGACAAATAGGATTTGTGAGAACTGACGAAACGTATTCTGGACCAGTAGGTTGGGAGTTAGAGCCGAAAACGCCCTAAACTTAGTCAAAAAAGGGCGTTTCGGGGGTGAAAATTCAAAACATCCCCCGAACCACCGTGTGGCTCACACAGACAATTCCACAATGACAAATAGGACTTGTGAGAACTGACGGAACGTAATTCGGACTCGTAGGTTGGGAGTTAGAGCCGAAAATGCCCTAAACTTAGTCCAAAAAGGGCGTTTCGGGGGCGAAAATTCAAAACAACCCCCGAACCACCGTGTGGCTCACACGGATAGTTCCCCCATGAAAAATAGGACTTTTGAGAACTGACATAATGTAATTCGGACCAGTAGGTTGGGAGTTAGAGCCGAATACGCCCTACACTTAGTTGAAAAAGGGCGTTTCACGGGCGAAAATTCAAAACCGCCTCCGAATACGCCTTACACTTAGTCGAAAAACTTGCAACACTTGGTTAAAAAAGCGACAACTTTATTAAAATAATATCTACATATTCTAATAATTACCTTTATATATTTATAGGACGAAAAAATTACGTATTACATTGTTTGTGCAGTTGGTTGGAATAAATATTGCATAATACATGTATATATATACTTTCTTTTATTTCTAAGAAGACATTTCTCGATTGTTCTACCTTAAATGCATGTTAGAACATGTTCCATATGGCTGACTGAATTGATATTTTGTAATCAATTCTAATGCTTCGTTTTTTGTTTTTCTTTGTAGATGGCTTTGTTGCGTGGACTTGTGGATAATCCATATTGGTGTATGAAGAAGAATTTTCACTTTTGTGTAGAACTAATATAATACTTTTGTCGTCCTCAGCTTTTGTGTAGTTCATTATTACTGATACAGAAAACTTTTGACAATCAATGATAATGACCGGTGTGGTACATAGATCACCTTCTATCGTGGTACATATATACCATTTGTCGGCGTACATATAGGACGTTTTGTCATGGTCCATAGAAAACTTTTGCCGTGGTACATATATCACCTTTTGTTGTGGTACAAATTACGATGGTAATATGTACCACGCCAAATGGTAATTTCGCTTGGTAGTAAATGTATTTTTTTATATACGGAGGGCTTTGATTTTTGTATGATATATTTTGTATGGAATTATTATTTTAGTTTGGACAATAGTTGATTTGTATGGACTTTGATATTTAATGTTATTTATTTTTGGTATATGGATGCAGATTGTGGAATGATTGATAATATGTATCATTTTGTTTTTATAATGACATAAAGTTGCATTGTATATAGACAGGTTGTGGAGAAATTATAATTTCGCGATAAAACATAATATCATGTTTTTGGCGACTAAACAATTAGTAGCTAAAAAGAAATTGGGAAAAGACATTTGGCAACTAAAAGTTTTGTAGCAAAAAAAAAAAAAGACATTTGGTGACTAAAAGTTTTGTAACCAAAAAAAAAGAGAAGACATTTAGCGACAAAAAGTTTAGTAGCCAAAAAAAAAAAAAAATAGACATTTGGCGACTAAAACTTTAGTAGCCAAAAGAAAATAAAACATTTGGCGACTAAAATATTTCGTAGCTAAAAACAAAAAACTAAATTATAAACACACTTTTGGCGACTAAAATTTTAGTAGCCAAAATGTAGAACTTTAGGCTACCAAATATTTAGTAGCCAAAGAGGAACTCTTGCCGACTAAACATTTAGTAGCCAAAGATGTGACTTTCGGCGACTAAATTTTAGTAGCCAAAAATAACTTTTTGCCGACTAAAATTTTAGTAGCTAAAAAGATGGGACTTTAGGCGACTAAAAGTTTGGTCACGAAAAGAGTCTAATTTAATGTAATGTCCAACCTTTTGGCGACTAAATATTTAGTCGGCAAATGAATACATTTGGCGACTAAAATAATTTTAGTCGCCAATTAGCTTTCCCAACTACTCTTTGGCTACTAATTTTGTGACGAAAAAATTTAGACGCTAAAGCCCTTCGGTGACTAAAAATTAACTTTTGGCGATTAAAAATTTAGTCGCCAAAAGTGAAAATTCTTGTAGTGTACATATTCGAAACAATTTTACAAACAAATATGACTCGTAATGTTCCAATTCTTGCAAAGTTAGTCTATACTTGTTTGTGCGCATCGCATAGCAATGCTAGCTTAATAAACCGGAACAAGAGCATATAATGTTGACAACATTCATATCATGATTAGTAGAAGTCGATCTTTGATCAGGCGAGCGGGGGTACTCAAATTCATTTATGACCTTCCCCTCTCGTACCCAAGTTCCCAAGCCAAGACAATCTTGGTGATAACGGACACATGGCCTTTGGCACAAGTCATAGGTTTCCTAAATTTTTCAAAAATATTTAGGTAGTGACTCTGTATCTGGCAAAGCAGTCCATTTTTGGCATTTTTGATTCAAAATCGATTTTCCAAAAGATTTTTCGGATTTGGACTTTTTGGTGATTATCTATTTCACATTGTGCTTGTGAGATCAGATTCAGAGCTGCGGGAGTCTGAACTGTAGGGCTTACTTTGAACTTCTGAAAGTAGGCCCAAAAAAGTCGAGCTACAGTTTCTGACGACTCTGCAAGGGATTTAGAGAACTTGACTCGAACTTCATGATGTGAAATTTTATCTACACTTATATGTTTCATTGCATTGCATTTGTATTGGTGCGCCTAAGTCACTGTGTTTGCTATCTACTATTCTCGGACGGTTTGTTAGAGGCTTGCCTAAAAAGCTTTCCAAAAGGCTGACCGGTCGCAGGCTTTACCACAATGGGAACATAACCCTTGGATCTAGACTACCATTGTACTATTTGATCCTCCTTTCACTTCTGGGTGTTAGGTGCAAGAGGTATATTAGGTAGTCTTGCTGAGGTACCCTGTTGACCATTTGGCCTAGTTGCATACCAAAAAGCCATAGAGACTGTTCCAAACTAGGACAGGATGCTCACCCGAATACAGGATTGCTGGAAACCGCATTGTTTGAATAGTGAACCTTAGCTCTTGACGAAACTAGGATAGTGAAACCCTAAACCTCTCATAGGGGTGTTTTGAATGCTTTTGTGCAAAATGTGAAATCTTTGGAAATGTATGATGCAATCCTCGGAGAGTCTTAATATTGAGTCGATTCCTTTCAAACTTGAGGATCATATCAGAATCAGATTTGGGTCAAAATCTAGGGGTTTGTATTTGATATGGGTGAATTTTCAACAAAACCAAAAGCATGGTCCAAAATTGTATCTTGCTTTGCTTTAACCAGTATATCCGGTATCCCGATCTGATGGAGTATTTGTTTTTAATGCTAGGTTTGTCTGAACCAGGGAAGGAGCAATACCAGCCTTCACCCATCACAGTCCATCTAATTCCAGAAAAAAAACCCACTCAGCAAAAGGTCCAGTCTATCTAATCCCTAAAAGCCATCTCAAAAAAGATCCAATCCCATCAAGTATAACCGGGTCGAAATCCTTGTTAGTCAGCTCTTAGCTTACACCCATCTATTTCCCCGATTGCCAACTCAGCAGACTCATGATGACACATTGTCTAAAAGAAGTTGTGGCCATAATAACAATGTTAAACCAAGGAATTGCCATGCAAGATAAGACCAATGCTGAAATGCAACGCCCATCTAAGGCATCTACTACACTTTTAGTCCCGGGCCCCCAGCTGAACTTTGATCCACCTTTGCCAACTAAAGATTTGCAAGGTCCGAATCCTTGAGAAGGGTTGGCTCAAGCTCAAGTTTTCAAACCCTTGGTGCAGCCTAATGAGGGGCTTTATCCCATTGATACTAATGATCTCGATCCGACCTTGTTAAAAATTGCTAACCTTGAGAAGCAATTCAAAAAGGCACAAGGAATTACCTCCATTCCCGACATTGAGAATGGGTACACCGAGGCTGCCGTAAGACTTCCAAACAAATTCAAAATGCCACACATTAACCGTTTTGACGGGTCTGGAGATTCTATAGTACATATCTGGCTTTTCTTGGACATACTGAAACCAATGGGTCTGACTAAGCTTCAGAAACTCTCTCTGTATGGAAGAACCCTGTCAGGCATAGCAGCCACTTGGTATGCCAAGTTGGAGGATAAAGTGAAGCAGAATTGGGAAGAGTTGGCTAAGGGGTTTGTTAATCAATACTCTTACAATACCCAACTTGAAATGACCGTTCAAGAGCTTGAAGCAACCCACCAGAATCCTAGAGAACCTTTTGTGGAATTTGTTGCACGGTGGACAGCAAAGGCCGCACAAATGACAGATCGACCTTCTGAGAGGGACTAAGCGCGGATAGTGGTGCAAAATCTTGAGCCTGATATGCTAAAAAAGTTAATAGTTGCTCCACTATTCACTTTCAAAACTTTGCATGAATTAGGGGTTCAGATTGAGAGTGCATTTAATAGAGAGATTATTCCCTAAACAAGTGAACCAACAAGGAGGGTGTTTTCCGGGAGTACCAATGCTATTCCCAAACCCACTGAAATCAACACCGTCGCCACTCCCAAAACTGCCGACCCATTTGCCAATGCCAACCCACAAACAGCCGGCCTAACCCGAGCTTAAGGCAAAACTTTCACCCCCCTCTATATGAGCCTAACCAACACACTAAAATTCCTGATCGAAAAAGGGTATCTCAAAGCCCTTGATCCCCAACCTCTTCCTAATCCACTCCCTGCCAAACATAACCCCACCAAATACTGCGTGTATCATCAGTGACACGGTCATGGAACTAATCGTTGCTACTGCCTTCGTCATGAGATTCAGAATCTCATTGACAGCCAGATAATAGCTCCACCTCAAGACCCCAATGTTACCACCAACCCACTTCCCATCCATGACCGAATATCTCCTGCCCACCTTAACCTCATCCATATACTCCCATCTACCTTCAACCCTAGCATAGACATCACCCCGATCTATTTACCCAAGCTTGAGGTGTTTATTCCAGAAAGTATTGATTTGTGCATGATGAATGCACCTAATCCAGTTCAGGTATGCCAAGGGCGCCAAATGGGTGAACCCACTACTACTGAGATATTAGGAATGATTGAAAACCTTTAAGGAACGGTGACAGATTTAACATTTGGGGTTTCAATCCTAACCTATGCATTGAACGTAATGATGGAGAAAGGGTATCTCAAACCACTCAATCCTTGACCTCTCCCTAATCCTCTCCCACCTACACACGACCCTACCTAATATTGCACATTCCATCAACAATATGGTCACCATACTGATTGTTGCTTTGGCCTTCACCATGAAATTCAAGATATTATTGACAACAAAGTCATCACCTCACCTTAAAATCCCAAAGCTGTCAATAACCCTCTCCCTGGCAGCAATAGATTGCCATTCCATAACATAAAACCCACCCACAGCTTGCCAACAACCAGCCATTACCCTAGCCAACACATTGTACCTGCCAATGAGCCCAAACCTATTGTGTTCATTCATGAATCTTCTAATTCCGATCTGAGCAAAAGGAACAAAATCTTTGAAGGGATGGAAAATTTACTCGATCTTGATGAGTTCAAGCTTGATGAAGCAGTGATGCCAGCACTGGTCGTTGGAATGATGAATCTTAGTCTCAGCTAGGATAATTGTCGAAATCACTTGGAAATGACCTTCTGAACTAGGGGCATGGTGCCAACACACTTTTGCTGCTTGGACTTCCAAGACGTAGGTCCCCCTGCTAAAGTGAACAGAAATCCTAATGTAGATCTTTTACCATCAAGATCTCCTGCCATATCTGAATCCGTATAGCCTTCTAAGACTGGTTTAGCATCTCTAAAGCACAAACACATTTTTGCTGTACCCTTGAGGTACCTCAATAACTCCAGTCCCAATCCCCTACCTCTACTTCCCTCTAACACCACCAAACCAACTCCACAACCATAATTACCAACCACCACCATCATCATCATCATCACTACTCAAAATACAATCGGCCACCTCCATCTCAAACAAAACCCAAAGAGAGAGAGAGAGAGAGAGTAGATTCAAACCAAACTCCAACCAGATCTCGACCAGATCTGTAAACGCATACCTTCATGTGCTAATCTTTACTAACGCTGACCTCTATGTATGAAATACATGGATTCCATTGCACAAATTAGACTGTTCAAAAGTCATAAAACAATACAATGTGTGTGTACATATATATAGACCGACTTAAACGCATGAGTTCCATATAGAACAATTCAATAACATAATACTTGAACAAATTTGAATCAATTAAGGTGAGAAAAAGAAAAGCAAAAAAAGAACTACATCCTACATTTGAATCTGGCCCAATGTATAATGAGCAAGTTCGTACCATATCCAAGTAAGACCAAAATTGGTCTAATTCACATGGTGCCCTATCACTATCAGAGAAAGCATTTAAGGATAGAATGTGATTCAAATTAGTGCTTTAGTACCTTTAAAAGAAACAACTTAAGGCCACGATTAATATATTGCAAAACCTAAATGTCCTTAAAATTTAGTCAATGTTATACTACTCACTCCATGGTGTTATGACATCAATTATCGTAAGATGACAATTTTTTAGTTAAGGTAATTTTTCGTGTTAGAAATTGGGCGCCCACGTAGCATGACCCTTTGAGTCTTTTGAACCTTATCCATTTAAGTTTGAATTTGAATTCAAAACTTATTTGAATAACCACTCAGAATATCTATATCTATCATATCAACTGATATGGATAGATGAGATATTATCTTATATATCTGATATGATATGGGATATGGGTAATAAGAAAAACAACGTATGTTTTATGTTTTTTCCCATATACTGACTCTCTCCCAAAAACAACGATCAAGCCATTTTGCACTGTGATTTGTGTGGATGATATTCATTTTATAATATCACTCCACTGCTGGGTTCGTAGTTCAGATTCTGGAAGTACGTGATTTACCCACGAAATCCTTCACTTCAGGTTCTGCTAAAAGGTATGATCCGAAATATTTTATCCGCTGCGTTATATACTTTGATTTACATTTCGAAATCAAAGATGAGAAGTAGCCTAGTGATAGAGTAGGGTCACATTTGATTCAGAGAGAAGGGGACAACATATGACTAGCTTATCCCATCATGTTCAAAATTTGTGACTTCAGATAACTTTCTAAAATAGATATTATGTTTTTTTTGGTTCACACTTCTTTCCCAATATGTAAAATGGGGAAAATTACTTATCATTTTGATATGATAAAATGTGAAGTATTCCCAATCTTAAAAAAAATAAAGAAACAGTTTTTATTTTCATGCATTCTTATAAAATATATTTTTGTATTTGTTATCATGACCCTTTGTGTCAAGTCCTAATTTTTTTTGGAAATTTTTGTAAATACAATATGAGTTAAAATTTTTCGCCATTTCCCTTTTTCTTTCCCTATCCAAATTTCTATCGAGATAATCGAAATACAACGTAAATATAAAATATGAAACATAAAAAATTAAATCTAATTGAATAAGTAAAATTCACACAGAATATTGACAAGTAAATCATACCTTAATTTATTTATTTTTTTCCAACATGCCATCAAAATTTCCAAAGTTTGAAGTAAACCTATTTTATTACCCAAAAAAAAAGAAAGGAAGATGCTATAAAAGCATTTACTCTTGTTTCCAAGCATTAGAAAACATTAAGAAGGGAAAATTATGTCTCTATATTTTGTCATCATTTTGATCCTTACACTTTTAATTGACTCGCTTTTTACCCATAATTTTATATATATTTTTTTATCAATTTGGTTCAATTTTACAAAAAATTAATAATGAATTGGTTGATGTTAACTCACTCAGTTGAATAAATTTATAATTTTGTCATTAAAAATATAGGGAAAATTTACCCATAAGTCTTAGTTTCTGAAAAGTTGAACCATTTAGTCCTAAAAGTTTTCTTATGCTCCATTTAGTTCCATTTGCACATCAATCTAATGTTCGAAACATTCATCTGATGTTCGAAATCTAATGTTCAAAACATTAATCTGATGTTTGAAACATTGTAATGGAAACTTTCAGTCTATAAGAAAACTTTTATGACTAAAGAGTATATAAGTTATTAATTTGGGATTTATTGGTGCATCCCCCAAAATATAACACCCGCCAAGAATTGTAATCAATTGAATAAAATTGAGATAAAGTCATAAAATAATGATAAAAATTAAGTCAATTGAAATTATAATGGTCGAAGTAGAGAGATCGTAATTTGCTCTATTTAGAAAATAAAACAATAGCAAATCCAAAATAGTGAAATCTGGATCTTAGGAAAATTACCTGAAGGCTGAGGAGGCATGTCTCTCACTCCTTTTCAGTCCCAACCCCTTAAACGATGAAACCAATGGGATGAAGAATGGGTTTATAACAGTTCCAAAAACCTACCAATCAATTTTAAAAAATATCCATGAAAACCATTGGAAAATAACCAGATCAATTTTTTTTTTTTTAAAAACACGGATAATGAATAAAAAAATGGATAAATAAAATATTTGATAAATAAAATAACCAGATCAATTTAAAAATAAAAAATAAAAAATACACAGATGTGTATTCACATACCCAACGCAAGAGGTAAAGGATCTCAATCTATAAAATGATAGAAAAAACTAAATACTTACTCGAAAATAGAAAACAAAATTTCTTGTTCCTCTTGAATCCTAACCCAATTTTTCAAAGCCTGGGGTTTTTTTTTCCCACCGATATGACAAGATGAAAGAACAATAAAGTTATGAGATAGATTTGTCAATAAAATTTGATTTAGCAGATTATGTGGGCAACTTTGATTTATATAACAGTTAGAATATCTTACGCCTTGTTTGGAAACAAATTTTTTTAGTAATTTTTTTATTTTTTTGATTAAAATATAATGTAAAAAAATTAATATGTTTAGGAAAATTTTTTGATTTTTTACAAAAAAAAAAAATGTATAAAAAGTAAAAAGAAAAAGGAATTTTTAACTTTTTAATATAGATTGTTAACTTTTTGATTTGTTTAGTAACTTTTTAACTTTTTGACTAAAATCATCACTTGCCAAACGAGGCCTTAGTACACACTAACTATTACTAAGGCCTCGTTTGGGAACAGGCTATTTTAGTAACTTTTTGACTTTTTACAAAAAGATATGCAGAAAAGTAGAGAGGTGATGTGATTAGTTTTAGTTGACTTTTTGACTTTTTGACTAAAATAGCCAGTCCCCAAACGAGGCCTAAGGTCACACAATACAAATTGAATTTTTATTTTTATTTTTTCTCAATTCGTAATAATAATTTTTAAATAATATTCTTTAGGTTCATCAATTTTAGACATTTAAATTTCTCTCTCTGTATTTAAAGCGGGGTTTGTGGGGGTTGTACATTGTAAAGTGGGAAAAATCTCGAAGAATACATCGCAGAGGTGGGGCAATGGAAGTTGTGCATCGCAAGGGTGGAGGGGTCATAGAAGTAGTGGGTTGGCAGTAGTGGAGTTGCACTAATGATTGTTATGAGGTGATGATGAGGCACACGGGCTAAGGGGTGACGACGGGAAAAATAATTTAAAAAAATATATTTGTAATTATTTAATAAAAAATAATTTATGTATTTATGAAATTAATAATTTAACTAAATTATTTATGTGCATATAAAATTATTGGGGTATTTATTAATAAATTATATATTCATGACTTGTAGACCATAATCTCATAAATATTCTTATAAAACCATAAGTCCTATCTTACATTAAAATCTCTCAAATAAAATATACTCACATTTGTAAACGTAATAAGATAATAGTACGTACATTAAAATATAATGATATCACATTGTCACATTTGACAAAAGTTTAATAAGACAATAGTGCATAAATATCTTTTTGTCACATTTTAAGAAGAATAACATATTTGATAAAAATTTAATAAAACATTAGTACGCACATTCGAATAATGTCACATTGTCACATTTTAAGAATGATATATTTAACAAAATTTTAATAAGACAATAGTACACAAATATCTAATTGTAACATTTTAAAAACAATGACACATTTTGTAAAAGTTTAATAAGACAATAGTGCATATATTAAAATAATGTTACATTGTCACATTTTAAAAATGATACATTTGACAAAAGCTTAATAAGAAAATAATTAATGCACAAATGAAGTATACCACGTTTGAAATATCTGAAAAATATAGTAAAAGAACCTTGTGGTATACCTTTTTCAAATTCAATGGGAATAAGGGGTTATTGGGGAAGTGCTAGATTAATATAATTTTTGATTTTTTATGACAAAATATGAAATTTGGATTGAATTTGAAGTGATGTGGTAGAGAGGTGATGTGATCCAAATAAAATAATTTGTTAAATAGTATGTTCCATTTTAGCACATGTAAACTACAAGAAATCTGATCATCAAAAAAAAAAAAAAAAAAAAAAAGACTACAAGAAAATTCATGAGATTTTGTGATACTTATTTTTTTTTAGGATGGGACTTTTAGGTAAATTTCCCAAAAAAAAAAAAAAAAAAAACACGTAATCTTATATATCATGTTATGAAAATGTAAATTGCATTTCCATAGATAGATAGATTGTCATTAATTATCTCTCATACATTTTTTGAAATCTTTATGTTAAATCTCTCCAATATTCAATTCTTAGTCAACTTTCCTTTAATTTTATTTTCTCTCAATATATTTTTTAAAGAGAATTTATCTTAAATATGTTATCTCTATAAATTACAATCCAGCAGTTACGGTGTAAATTAAATGCCCTAACACTTGGTGGGTTGGCAACTCAAATTCATGATTAGGGAGTTGAACAAATTATGTGAATACAACTTTAGATAAAAACTTAATAAGACAATAATGTAGAAATGAAATATACTCACATTTGAAATCTCTAAGAAATATTGTAAAACAACCTTACGGTGTACATTTTTCAAATTCAATGGGACTAAATAAATTACAAGAAAATTCATGAAATTTTTTGGTACATATTTTTTTAGGATGTGACTTCTAGATAAATTTTCCAAATACAGAAAAAACAATCGTATCCTATGTATCATGTTATGAAAATGTAAATTGCATTTCCATAGATCGATAGATTGTCATTAATTATCTCTCATACATTTTTTGAAATCTTTATCTTAAATCTCTCAAATATTCAATTCTTAGTTCAACTTTCCTTTAATTTTATTTCCTCTACTATATTTTTAAAAGAGAATTTATCTTAAATTTATTATCTCTATAAATTATGTACGCGTTGCGTCTAAGCTCCAAGTTACTCCAACTGACGTCACTCAGCTTGAAAGCACAACGACGGTGAGCTACCCGACAGGTGTGTAGCCGGAAAACCTCTCCGACGATCAAGTTATCACCCTTTTAGAGAGAAGAAAGACAAAAGCAAAGGTAGCTCTCAGTAAGGAAAGTTGCAGAACTTTTGCATGGAGGTGCTGCAGAGCTTATATAGTTTGTGCTCACTACATTGCTTGCCCTTTCTTGGACGCGTGGACATACTATCCTCTCTTTGCCTTACACGTGTACGCATCAATCCTGCCAAACAACATTAGCTAAACTTCCAAATGGTATTAATACGTACTCTAGGCGGATTCTTCCCCTTGTGATCCAATTGGTCTATGTAGCATACATTCATCGAGTTGATTACAGCTCAGTCTACCTTAACACCTTGCGGACCGGATTGGCTTTGCCAAACCGCCATGAGCAACTCCATAGGCTAGGTTTCCTCAGCCTGTATCTTGGTTAGCCTTATGCAACCCTTCACAACTTGTAACTTGGCCGAGGGTCGCATCTTGGTTAGCCTTATACAACCTTCACAACTTGTAGCTCGGCCGAGGGTCACATTATCTCGACCACTTCTCGGACCCATTTTGGGAGACGTTGATGTAGCCTGGATGAGATCTGTAGCTCGGCTAGAATCAACACTCGCCTCACCTACCTCGGTCCAAGATTCGAATCCACTGCTTGGCTCAATCTCATCTGTCGAGGACTTTGTGGCCCGAATGCCAAGTCAAGGCACACAAGTTTTTCTCGACCCATTTGTCTAGCATAAGTTCTCTTCTTAATTGCCCCCTTAATTTCGTCTACATTTGCGTGACTAGAATTACATCTCCTAGCTGAGCTACTCCATGCTCGGCTGTCAATCTTGCTCGGTTCGCGAGCCCTCTGTATTCAACGACATTTTCTCTAATGTCTAACATCACGTCTCTTTGCAGACACGTGGCAACTCCTCAATGGCCCCGTACAGATAATCCAGCCGTCGTGTACACTTTCCCAAAATTCAACTCATGGCATCTTTTTACCTTCTACATATATAACCACTGCTTATACCTTTTCGTCTTCATTGTTTATCATCTTCTCCGATGGAAAACTTAGTGACCCAAAGCTCCTATCCCTGATGTCTTGCATTTTGTGCCCAAATCGAAGCATTCCTTTGGTGAATTCTGTATCGCTGTTGCCTTTAGAGCATCTTTCACTAATTAGAGCATCGATTAGAGCTCTAACCCATAAGTTTTTCATATCCATTAGTATTCTTTATTGTTCTTCATGAAGTTCTTCATGTTCTTGAGCCCCTACTATGTTACTCGCATCTGAAACAAAGTAATAGCATCTTAAACCATTAAAAAAATTGGGTAAACTAGGGTTTCACACCATCTTTAGAGTTAAAGTGCCTCTGATTCTTCATGCATGAACGTATTGTTCATCTTTTGAGATAAACATGGGAGGATCTGGGCCAAACTGGCAAAATTTCATTTTTGATCTAAAAATCAACTAGGACCAAACAAACTAAGAGTTTGCAACGATACCATATAGAACCGAGCTAAAACCCAACTTAGTTACGTGACCAAGCTAACATCCAGCTTAGCTGGGTGACCGGGCGAGATTACAACCTTCTCCACAATTGAGGTAACATCTAGCTGTTATGCATGAGTGTAGACACCCCATTTTTGACCGACCTTAAGACTCAGACATCATCGATTGAGCGCTCGATGATCGCGCATGTTTGTGCTCGTTTCGAATTTCTAGAGTTTTCGGCTGAGTGCCTTGCCTCCGAGCCTCTGAACTCTTTGTGTTTTGGCTTGGTTTGTGGACCATGCCTTGTTGACCTTGCCTGGAGAGAGAGAGAGAGAGGTCCGTAGACCACTTTTTGTGGTCGTAGACTACTTTTTCCTCTTGTAGGCTAGTTTTCGATTTCCGAAGCCTTCGGTCGTGTGCCTTGTCTCAGGACCTCTTAACGTTCTCCTCATGGCTTGGTTTTTGAACCATGCCTTGTTGCCTCTGCCTAGAGGGAAACAGAGGTCTGTAGACCACTTTTTGTGCCCATAGACCACCTTTCCCTCGTAGACCACTTTTTGTGCCTGTAGACTAGTTTTCAGGGGCTTCTGGCTGCGCGCCTTGTCTCACGGACTTTTGTCTTTCATTCTTTTTGGTTTGTTTTTCGCACAAACCTTGTTTTCCTTGCTTGGAGGGTGGAATAAGGCATGTAGACAAGTTTTCCCCCCTAAAGACCACTTTTATTCCCTGCCAGCCAGTTTTTTGGTCGGCCAGCTGGTCTTGGTGGTCAAAAGACCACCAAAAGTGGTCGGCAGCCTTGCCACCACCTTGCTTCCTTCCTACAGACCACTCCTCCCCCTTGCCGACCACTTTTCATTCTTGCAGACCACTTTTGGTGGTTGGCCGACTAGTGCAAGTAGCTGGCCGACCACTTCAACTGGTCGGTAGCTTTCCTGCACTTTCTGCAGATATTTTCCATGCCAGCTGTGCCAGCTGTTGGGTACAGAAAGCATCCTTCATACACGTGTATGGAGGGATTCATTCAAGCTTCAAGCTTGTTGAACAAGCTTGATGCATGTTTTTCTATAAAAGGGAACCTCCTCCCTCTTGTCTCAGGTTGAGAAATTTGCATAGGGCATATACATATCATCTATCTCTATACTTCTTTATTTCTTTTCATATTTGTGCTTAAAAGTGTAGTTTCTTCACATTTTTGCACACAAACACCCACTCAAACACCTTTGCTTTGAAGCTGAGGTACCTTGAAACTAGTTTTGGTGTTTTTGGATCACTTTTGGTCCAAAAAGGTTGCTGGAGTTGCTGTTTTGAAGTGTTTCTTCAAGGGTGAGACTTTAGTCCCTTAAAGCTTTGTTTTTGGTTAAGTCTTTGGCCCTATTTTCATGATATTTTACGCTTAACTTTGTACTGCAAAAAGCTTCATTTTCAAGTGTTTGAAATGTTTGTTTAAGGCTTCTTTGGTGTTGGGAGTGGTCTACCCCCTCTTGTGCCTTGTTTAGTTTTGTTTTGTGCTATCCTTTTAAGCTATTGGGACCACCTCTTTTTGGCCTTCTCACCACTGAAACTCAGAGGAATTTCAGTGGTGGAAATTATGTTTTGAGGTCCCAAATAGGAGGGGGTCATCCCCTCTCCTTGTATCTTGGTTGCTTGTCTTGTTAGCCTCATGTTTGAGCATGGTTTTCTAGCATGTGTTGGCTTGTTCTCAACTTGTTTTTGGTGTTATTTTGACATGGCATACCTCTATTTTAGCTTGGTTGAGTCACCCATTGCATGCTTTATATACTTGTAGTGTAAATTTGCATACTAGCCTTACATGCTTGTGTTGATAGCTTATCTTTCTAGCATGTTTTGGTCCTATCTCAGCAAGTTTTTGGCATTATTTTAGCATGCCTTAACTCTGTTTTGGGTTGGTTTGATTACCTCTTGCATGCTCCTTGCACTTGTAGTGCAATTCCACTCACTAGCCTAACATGCATCATACTTTGGACCATCATTCTAGCATGATTTTTGCTTAACTCCAACAAGCTTTTACTCATGTTTTACCATGCTTAAGCTCTGTTTTAAGTTGTTTTGGTCATGCATGACTTGCTTTGCATAGCCATAGTGCATTCTAGCTCACTAGCTTTGAGTTTCCAAGTCACTAGCATGCATTGCTTGGGCTATTTGTATGATTTGGCATCATTTGATATGTGATTTCAGTGCATGTAGTGTGCTCATGCCCTCACATGTGTTACTCATTCAATGCTTTAAAGGGTTGGTTCTTTATGCTTTAAAAATGAGCCATTGTGTATGCCATCTTGCCTAAGCTTTTGGGCTGCCATATCAGTGTGTTTTTGGTCTTGTTTTGCCATGATACAACTCTCATTTTTGTTGGTGAAGTCATCTCATGCTTGGTTTTGGTAGGTGTAGTGTGATCCTCCTTATTGGCCTTGCATACTCCATGCTTCATGCCCTTCATGCTAGCTTTTGGCTACACTCCATGCATGTTTCAACCTTCATTTGACATGCTCTAGGACTGTTTTGGGTTGTATTGGCCATATGGTTCATGTATTGCATAGCTATAGTGCAATTGGCCTTGCTAGCCTTGAGTTTTGAGCACCATAGTATGACATACTTGAGATGTTTGCTTGCCATGACATCATTTCACACGATATTTCAGTGCATATAGTGTTTTCACACTTCCATATTTGTCACCTCTTCATCATGTTTGAGAGTTGTGCTCTTTGGCCTAGTTGAAGGGCCAATGCATGAGCATGCATTATCTTGCATTTCATGTCATCATTTCGGAGTATTTTGGCCACTGTTTTGGCATGATTTAGGTCTGTCCAGATTCGGTTTAAGTCTATTGAGCATTGCATTGCATGCCCCTTGTATGGTGCTCTTTACTTGCTTTGATGTTTTAGTCTCCAAATATGCCATGCATGCATTGTTTACATGACAGAATCTAGTGTATGCCATCTTAGCATGGGTAGAATAGCATTGTTGCTTGCATGCTTATATTGCATTGCATTGTGTTTGCATGCCATTAGCATTGCTAGGTTGATCATGTTGCATTGCATTGTGTTTGCATGCTTATGTTGCATTGCATTTTGTTTGCATGCCATTAGCATTGATAAGTTGATCATGTTGCATTGCATTGTGTTTGGATAGGGTGTTAATCCAAACACAAGAAACGAGGGATGTTTCATACTTGAAGTGATGAAATATGCCTCATTTCTCGGTCGCCGACCCTCTTGATCATGCATGATAGAGGTTAAGGCCCTTATGTGTTATTTGTGCATTCATTGACATTGAATTGTGCAAACTTGGCTTCTCGACCATCGTGCATTGCGATGCTCGGTTGGTGGCCCGAGAGTCGAGTACTGCACTCCCTTGAGCTTAAGAAATGATAGGGAGGATGGTTGTGCACACATACCTTGCAAATACACTATTGTGCCCCTTCTTGTTCTCTGTTGCAGCAAAATGGAGTTGTGCAGAAATTTCTGGTTGGCAGACCAGTAAAAGTGGCTGGCCGACCACTTTTTCTGGTCTGCAGCAAACTTAGGTGGTCTACAGGTGGTCTACACCACCCCTAGGTGGTCGGCAACCTTCCTGGAGGTCTCCATGTTGGAGTAGAAGCTATCTGGAAGCTTGTGCGGTGTTCTGAGATAAAATGCAAACAGAGGCAAGTTGGGGCATCGTAATGGATTTCCGAACGAGGCGACCGAGCATACATGCACTTCTCACCCTGAGGACCTCTTTTTACTACTTTACTTAGTTGCTTTGCTTAGTTAGCTATTTGGTTCTATACTTATGTAGTTAATGCACTTAGCTATCAATTTGTGTTGTAATAACTAATTAGTTAACTTGTTAGTTAATTAGTTTCGTTTTGTAATAATTAGTTTAATTAGCTTAGATTAGCTAGTTAGCTTATTATTCGGACCCTCTGTCGAGATGGCACACTGTTGTAATAAGCGTGCGTATGTGTGATGCATGTCTTCCAACCCCCATTTCTTTCTCCCTTTTACTTATCAGCTTTTGATTGGATAGTTTAGGGCATTTTTCAATTAGCATACTTATGCTTTGCATGTTTGCATTCATTCATCTGCCTTGCATGCACCGGGCTCGGCGTATCATGCAAATTGCATTGTATTTCAATACCAATTTGAATACATGTTATCAAGTTGCATTCACATGACATCTTAGAATAGCCGAGCCTATCTTAGTTGCATTTTGCATGTGTTGCATTAGGCATTCTTGACATAGCTAGGAGCATGCATTGTTTTCTAACTAGCTTCTGTTTTGGCTCGGAGTACTAGGTAAGCTTTTACGCTTTAGCATACTACATGAGATGTGTATGTTGCCATGATAGCATGCTTGCCATGAGGCTATTTGCTTAGATGATTTAATTGCATGAATGCCTGTGGATGAAGGCTTCATTGCTTGAATTGGAACAATTCATCAAAATGTGAGTTTTAAGCCCACTTGAAGTGGCAAATCATCATGTTTTTAAGCCCACTTGAGGATGGTAAATCCGCAACTTAGCCTACTTGCGAGTAGCAACTTCAAACCATTTTCAAAAACAAACATGAGATGTTTTGTTCCAAATCGAGCGATTTAGTCTATACTTGTATGTTGTGTGCATCACATGGTAAGCTAGCTAATAAACGGAATAAGAACATATGTGTTTTCAAAAATAACATATCATGTTAGTAGAGGCCGATCTTTGATCGGGCGAGCGGGGGTGCTCATTTTAGGAGCTTCCCCTCTCGTACCAAAGTTCCCGAGCCGAGGTAACTTTGGTAATGGTAGACACGTGGCCTTAGGCACAAGTCAGGGTTTCCTAAATTTTCCAAAAACAAAACATTTAGCTGGCGACTCTGAAATCTGGTAAAGCAGACCATGTTTGGCGCTTTTTGATTAAAATTGATTTTCCAAAACAATTTGCCAGATTTGGACTCTTTGGTGATTTATTAGTCTTACATTGCACTTTGTGAGATTAGATTCAGAACCGTGACGCAAGTCTGAACTGTAATAGCTAAGAACTACAATTCGCGCCCTCGCGCATGGAGTGGAGTTTGGGGTGGTCTACAATGACCGAGCTAATACCCAGCTTATCTACATGGCCGAGCTAAAACCAAGATCACTTGTGTGACCGCACTACCACTTGCACTTAACTTTGGTTTTCCACCATCCAGAGTCCTAGGAGACTAGGAACACCAACACAAGCACTCTCAAAGGCCGAGCAGTTGCTATTCATAACTAGTCCAACACATTCCACCAACCAGATTACATCGGGCTCCATGGAGCGCTATTGTTTCTTGGTAAACATGCTGGACAAACTAGCTGAGTTTTGCAAGGACTACGATGTTTCAACCGGTTTGTGCCCCACACAAGTATCCATCAACACTTTTTGAATAATAAATGGAGTTACTAAGCTAAACCACCGGTTAGACTTGAATCTAGGTTTGGCCAAGATATTATGCCAATATATGCTCGGCCACACAAATGATGGTTTCAACTAGTATTTGTTATTTCGAACTAACTCATCTTCTTTTGCAGGTATTGTTGAGCTACAGGCCTTGTATCCTTATCCGAACGAAGATGTGGTAAGGGTCGCGCTAAGGTACAAGAAGCGTAGCAACCACGATTTTCTTGGTTACATGTTGACCTATCAATATTCGACAAAGTGCAAAAGTAAAGTGATTGATTTCCTTGTTGAACCTTCTTCTCCACCAGATCCAACTCTCCATGACGTGCCACTAATATGTTTAACCGAAAAAGAGAAAATGGTGAAAATAAATAAGATCAAGAACCTCATTACTGCTACCTCCCCCGACCCACCCACCAATTCATCGCCGCCGCACCAACTGCTGGTCAAAGTTTAGGAACCGTGTTGGCCTTGGCTTCCACCGCCATCCAATCCAGCATTTTAGAGTTGCACAGAGTTGGCAAGAGGACCCCCACAACTAATTCCTCGGTCAAACTAGTGGCCGAGCTAAGTACTAAATAGGCGGCTAAGGAAGTTGAACCTACACCCCCTTGGCAGCCCGAGCTGAAGCACCGGGGCAAGGCTATCCTTGCAAATGCTTCCATTAGGGGACAAAGAGCATCTAATTGCCTTTGACCTGTCAAAGGCATTGCTGCTTCCAGTTGATATGAGAGTGACTACGTTCCAGACACCTGGATGGTCAAATCTGTAGTGAAATCCATGGCCAACTTAAGTGCTTTGCGAAAATTGTCTAACTTTTTGCTCGGTTTTGCCTTCTAACACTGTTGTCTTGCAGGCAATTCAGAAAACTCATCTAGTGATGGAGCAAGTTGTCAATCTTCAGCAGAAGGTGGCTAATAGGACCACACAAGGAAAGTATTTAGAGACCGAGCTAGGACGATCCAAGGCCTCACTGGAGATGGCTAACGCTAACAATGCCAAGCTCCTCAGCTAACTTGTTAGCACTGAGCAAGATAGAGATGCGGCAAAGGCAGAGCTGGAGAAGTTGAGGAAAGAGAAGTCTTATACTGAGAAAGAAAACCGAAGACAAGAGCTTCGAGGAGATCAAAGAGAGCCATATCAAGCAGGTTGATGCCACCAAGGACATCTTCTTCAAGTCCGGCTAGAAGGCAGCTTATGAAAAACTTGGACATGGGCCCACGACTGAGGTGTTTACCACTCTTCCCCCTCACTTCCTACCAAACTACATGACCTCTTATACCGAGGATGTTTTCAAGGCGCTGTAAGATGAGGAAACCACAGAAAAAGATAAAGCCACGTAGAAGGAGCTCGGTGAGGGCAATGAGGCCTCTATGGTTGAACAGGAGAATGCTGTAGCTGGAGATAATTTTGCTGATGATCTTTCTCCCTTAGTTTGACTTGTTCTTTTTTTCACGTTTTTTTCATTTTCTTTTGTTTTTGGTAATGGATGTAACCGGGCTCAATGCCCCTACTTTTGTACTTAACTTTTTATTAATAGAAATTTCGTAAACTTTTGCCATCAATGATTCCAAATTAAAGCATGCTTTTACTTTGAGCCGAACAATGACACCTCACCAGGGAACTTTGAACAAAACAACTTTAGTTCTCGCTAAGCAAATCAGCTCAACAAAGGGGTTTGAGGAACAAAACTCCAACTCATCTTGCTAGGAAAAATCAGCTCAGCCAAGAGTTTTGAGTTGAACAAAACACCAACTCAGCTTGTCGAGAAAAAATTAGCTCGGCAAAATACTTTGAGTTGAACAAAATATCAACTCAACTTGCCTAGAAAAATCATTTCAACAAGAAGTTTGGAGTTGAACAAAACATCAACTTGACTTGCTGAGCAAAATCAGCTCGGTACAATGCTTTGAGTTAAACAAAACATCAACTCAACTTGCTGAGCAAAATCAGCTCGATGAGAAGCTTGAAGTTGAACAAAGCATCAACTCAACTTGCCAAGCAAAATAAACATGACAAGAAGCTTGGAGTTGAACAAAACATCAACTCAACTTGCCGAACAAAATTAGCTCGGCAAGAAGCTTTAAGTTGAACAAAACATCAACTCAATTTGTCAAGCAAAATCAGCTCGGCAAAATGCTTTGAGTTGAACAAAACATCAGTTCAACTTGTTGAGCAAAATCAACTCAGCAAAATGCTTTGAGTTGAATAAAATATCAACTCAACTTGTCGAGCTATGCTTTGTGTTGAACAAAACATCAACTTGACTTACCGAGCAAAAATCAGCTCGGCATAATGCTTTGAGTTGAACAAAATATCAACTCAACTTGCTAAGCAAAATCAGCTCAGCAAGAAGCTTGGAGTTGAGCAAAATTAGCTTACCAAGAAGTGGTCTGGCAACTTATTGTCCCTTAACCGCAATATTATATTAGATGAAAGGATGCCAAAATACAACAATTTGCACACGAAGCGAACTACTATTTCGAACAATTGTCGAAAGTCAAAGTTACATCAAAAAATGAGAAATTACATTAAGATTTGAACTAGAAGTAAAATAAATTTAGGTTGGCTGTGTTCCATGGTTGGGGTATTGCTTAGCCATTCAAATCTTCTAAGTAGTATGCTCATTTACCTGCCAAACCGGTGATCTTGTAAGGTCCTTCGCAGTTTAGCCCCAATTTTCCTTTGCTCTGTACAAGGGTGTTACCTATCACCTTGCGCAAGACCCAATCCCCAATCTTGAATTGTCGGGAATGAACCGTCTTGTTATAATTCTCGGATAACTCCTGTTGATATGCCACGATGTGGATCAACGCCTTTTCTCTCCGCTCTTTTGCGAGGTCTAACTCTAGAGTAATAACTTCCACATTCAGGTCTAGTTCAAAATTTTCACTCTGAATGGTAGGCATGCCGATCTCAAGTAGGATGACTGCCTCCATGCCATAAGCCAAGGAAAAAGGTATCTCCCCGGTTGAACGTCTTGGCATTGTTCAGTAAGCCTAGAGGACATTACGAAGTTCCTCGATCCATTTTCCCTTTGCTTTCTCCAGCATTTTCTTTAATCCATCACAATTGGTCTCGTTCGACCTTTCAGCCTGGCCATTCGACTGGGGGTATGCTAGCATGGAATTGTAAAATTCGATCTTCAATTCTTTACATAATCCCCTAAAGAGTTTTTCGTCAAACTGAGTGCTATTACCTGAGATTAAAGCCTTTGGAACCCCGAACCGATTGATCACATTTTTCCAGGCAAACTTCTTCACATCTTTTTCTTTGATGGTCACCAAAGGTTCGGTTTCCACCCACTTGGTGAAGTAATCTGTCATAGCAATGAAGAACTTGCGATTGCCTGGTGCGGTTAAGAGTGGTCCCAATATATTTAGCCCCTATATCATAAATGGACAAGGACTCATTAGGGGAAAAAGTTCTCTGACCAATTGATAAATCTATTATGCAAACGTCTGGCACTTTTCACATTTTCTCACATATTTCTGCGCGTCGGCCTGCACGCACAACCACCAATACCCTTGTGAAATAGTGCGGTAAAATAGAGATTTTCTCTAAATGTGGCTTCCACACATGCCTTCATGGATTTCAAAGAAAAAGGCTTCGACTTTGCATGGATGGATGCATTTAGAGATTGGTAAAATAGAGATTTTCTTCTAATGTGGCTTCCACACATGCCTTCATGGATTTCTTATACAAAACATCAAACGGAAAGAGCCATAACCGCTCAGACTTAGCCCAAATTTTGTTTGCTTCTTTTTTGTTGGTGGGCAAAACTCTATCCTTCAAAAAGATTATACTAGGGTCCATCTAAGAGGACCCTAACTCGACACAAAGTACTGCTGCTATTTTTGGTTCTTCAATGCTAGGCCTTGGAACGAATTCAATCAATAGAGGGCCGGCATTGATTTGTTGGCCATGGAAGCCAGACCGGCCAGCTCGTCTGCTCAGCTGTTTCTTTCGTGACCAATTTGTTCAACTCTGATTGCTTGAAACTTCTTGAGTTCTTTCCTTACCAGGGTCTAGTATTGGCCATTTTGTCTTCCTTGGCCTCGTATTCTCTGGACACCTGGTTGACAACAAGCTTTGAATCACTATAGACCATTAACTCGATTGCTCTTAGTCGAAGCACACTCTTTTAGCCCAGCTAGCAGTGCTTCATACTCGGCCTAGTTGTTCAATGTAGGGAACCCAAGTGTGATTACATGTTCTATGGTCAAGCCATCTAGCGAGATTAAAACGATACCCAGTCCGACACAATGTCTGTTCGAAGCGCCATCGACAAAAAGTTTTCACATTTCCTTGACAAATAGCTTCCAGCATTCTGAGGGATCTTGAGATTTTTGAAGATCCAAGTTTTCTTTGCTTGTATTATTCGGTGTAGCTGACTTGGCGGCTCAATTATTCCCATTTCGAGCACACCGTCATAGACTACAAGTTGTATGGCCTCTTTCTCGTTTGGCGATGCATCGTTGGGTCCAACAGGTTGTCTTGATATTTCCAAACTCATCAACGCATTATTGGGTTCTGGTTGCGGTCTTTCTATGATTGGGCATGCAACTTCCGCAATGCCTCTCCTACTTTGTTCGGCTGGTAGGTTGGGATCGATTAGTGAGGTCATAGGCCTTGCAATTTCCACAGTGCCTTCTCCATTTTGTTCGGCTAGCTTTGTGGGATTGATTGGAGGGACAATAGGCTTTGTAATTTCAGCGGTGCCCACTCCCCTTTATTCAATTGCGTTGGTAAGATCCACCAGGCAAACCGAGTAAGTCCTAGGTGAGAACTCTGCAACAAAGTCAGCCAACACTTAGGCTTTGATGATGGTTCTAGGTTAGAACTTGATGTCAAACTGCCCCAGTTCGACTGCCTACTTTAGAATCCGACTAGAGAAGTTTGCCCTTTCGAATAAGGCCTTCAATGGGAATTTCGTTAGCACAATGATTGTGTTGGCATGAAAATAGTGCACTAACTTCTTATAAGCCATCATGAGTGCCAGAGCGACCTTCTCCGCGGCAAATATCTTGGCTCCACTAATAGCAAAGTTTTGCTCACATAGAAGATTAAGAGGTACTATATGCCTTTGGCTCCAATGAGCACCGCACTGATGGCATACTGGGAGTCGACCAAATAAAGAAGAGTTTTTCACTCGGTTTCAGCGTTATGAGAAGTGGAGCGGATGACAAGTACGTCTTCAAATCTGCCAATGCTTGGTCGCACTATTTGTCCTATGAGAACTTTGACTTCAGAGCTTAAAAGAAAGGGCGGCAATGATCTGACGACCAACTTATGAATCTATTAAGTGCGGCTAACATTCCAGTGAGATGTTGAACTTCCTTTGTTGAGTTTGGCCTTTCCAGCTCTTGTATGGCCTTGATTTGGGAGGGGTCTGCCTCAATTCCTCGGTTGGTCACCAAGAAGCCCAAAAACTTTCTAGATCCCACGCCGAAGGAACACGTAGATGCATTGAGGCGTAACTTATGCCACCTAAGAATGTTGAACATCTCAGCTAGGTTAATCAAGTGATTGGCCTCACATTTGCTCTTGACCACCATGTCATCGATGTACGCCTCCATAGTTCCGCCAAGTAAAGGAGTGAACATCTTGGTGACCATTCTCTGGAATGTGGCCCTAACATTCTTTAGCCCAAAGGGCATTACCTTATAGCAGAATAACTCCATTGGGGTTGTGAAAGAAGTAATCTCTTAGTCCGGCTGATACATGGTAATCTAGTGATAGCCATGGTAAGCGTCTAAGACGCTAAGTCTCTTGTGCCCAGCCATAAGGTCCATCAATTGATCGATTCACAGTAATGGGAAGCTATCTTTGGGACAAGCCCTATTAACGGTCTTATAGTCGACGTAGACTCGTCATTTCCCATTCTTCTTAGGTACCACCACCGTATTGGAAATCTATTAAGTGTAACGCACCTCTTGGATTGCCCCCACTTCAAGTAAAATTTTAACTTCTTCCACCACCACTTCGGCATGATGAAATGATGATCACCGTGTTCTTTGTATGACTGGCCGGGCGTCTAGAAAGACATTGAGTTAGTAGCAAATGAAGCTTGGATTGACGGCAAACATACCGTAAGGTGTCCATGCGAACACTTCAATGTTAGCCACCAAGAAATTCACAATCTCTAATTGTTCTTGGGAAGACAAAGATGACCCAAGCAAAAAGAACTTTCTCAGATCATTTTCGTCGATTCTTACTTTTACGAAGTCTTCAACGGCCTTGTCTTCAATTTTCTTACTGACATCGTCTAGGACTTTCTTATCTTTTGATCCTCCGATCATTTGCATAAAGCTTTTAGCCATTTTGCTTCCATTTACGGCCACAAAACATTTCTTGGCCATCACTTGGCCACCTCATACTTCCTTTATTGTCCCGGTCGTAGAGGGGAACCTCATTACTTAGTGGTAAGTTGACGCCACCATTTGTATAGCGTGAAGTGATCCTCTGCCTAGGATCATGTTGCAAGTTGAGGGTACCCTCAATACCCAAAACTCCACTTGCTTGACGACAAACCCCGCTTTGACTGGTAGGATGATTTTCCCAACTGGCCATTCTGGTTATGAGTTGAAGCCAACCAGAGGTGAGGTCGCTGAGGCTAAGTCTTTGTCTTCCAATTTGAGCTACTTGAAAGCGTCATAATATATCATCTCGACCGAGCTGCCTTGGTCAATCAGAATGCGTATGATATTGAAGTTCTTGACACATATCGTGACGACTAGTGCGTCATTGTGTGGGGTTTGGATTTTCTCCATGTTTTTATTTGAGAAAGTGAGGACATCTTTCACCTCAGTCTTCCTCTTCTTCCTGGTGCGCTGAACGGATAAAAACTCCCTCATATGTTTAGCTTCTTAATCATCCCTCTGAGCTCGTATACCCCGTGCTGGCACAATGATCCCATGGATTACATTGATGATACCTTAGGGAGGGGCGTCTAAGGCGACTAAGTTGTTAGGTTCAGTTTGACCTTGGAGTGCGATTTTGACACCTTTGTCAATGTAACGGTCTAAATGCTCGGCTACCACCAGCTCTTCTAGGTGTTATTTCAGAGGGATGCAATCTTCTATGCAATGCCCTCGCGGTACCTCAAATTAAAAACTCTTTGGGCGTCGCCTGTAGTTGCTCAGATTTTAAAACGTATCGGATTAGTGTAAATTGGTGCTCGTCACCTTAAAACTTGTATGGTTGTCGGACTCTTGGTATTGATAGGTTGGAAAATGAACATTAAATATTATAATTGAGGACCCTTGGGTGATGTTTGGAACCTTGATTGAAGCCTTAACAAGATATTTAGGCAAGATTAGATGAAAAGCCCCAAATTTGAGTTTTCGTTTTTGACCAACCTTCACTCTTTAGCTCTTTTTTCCTTCCACACTTTGAATTTGAATGTGAGGCTAGAGCCATTGGAAATCTTGTTTTCGGGGCTTCGATTTGGACACAAGAATGACCTAAAACGGAGTCCGAACGAGAGAGTTATACCTGTTTGAATTCTTAGTGCTTCTGTTGGTTTTCTATAGGGTCGACACCAGTTTGGGAAGGGTTGACCTCTTATGTTGCAGAATTTGTGTTGGTTGCTGGAAAATAGGGTTGACCCCCTCTTGTCTAAGGGTCGACCCCCCCTTGCTTGTGCCAAATTGTCTTTTCTACCTAAAGGGTCGACCCCCTTGCCCGAAGGGTCGACCCCTACATGTTTTTTTTTCACATTTTGGGGTTCAAATGGGCCCACCTTTATGGGCCTATTATTTTATTGACCTTAGGGCTACTTCTCTACTACTATAAATAGGCTCCAAGCATGGTTTCATTTCACTTTTCTCCTTCTTTCTCTCTCTCAAACCGTTAGCCTCTTTCATCTCTCTCTAAACCCAACTTTTTCCTACTTAGATTGCTAGATCTACTCATCTAGAAGCATCTTCTCACCTAGGTCCCTTGAGAAAGGTTGTAGAGCGCGTCAAGGGCTTTCAATCCATCCAAGCGGATTGTGTTTTTGTTGAAGTCAAAAATTCAGGTTTCTCTCTCTTCTTGCTTAAGGTAGGGATTTTCCTTGCTTCTCTTCAATACTATCTTGTGGATAGATGGGTAATACTTTTTATTGCATAAAACCCTCATTTTGAGGAGATTTTTAGAAATGGCATGTGAAGGGAGCTAGGGTTTTTGATTTATGGAATTTGAATTGATGATTTAAGTAGAATATATGATGTTTGGGTCATGAGAATGTGGTTTTGTGTTAAATAGCAAAAAGCCCTAATTTATGCTTAACCCTAGTTATGGAATCTATGTTGGGAGTAAAGACAGCTTCAATTGACATTTGATTTATGGACTTGAGTTCATGTTTTGTAGAAGATGAGAATAAACAACGATGAATAATGGTTAGAAAATAACGATTGTATAAAAAGGTTATTTTGAAGAAATTAAGATGAGTAATTAAATTAATTAATTGGGGATAATTTATGATAATTATTGTGTTATGAAATTGAGTATGAAGATTTGATAATTTTGTGGAAAAGTTAAAAGACCATTGAAATATAAGAATTGAGAATGCTTCTAAAAATGCACCAAAAGCTCTTAGTGGATGTGTTATTGGATGAATGTTGTGATAAAAATAATGAATATTATTATTGGTTTTGTTGAGATTGTAACAACGAATGACTTGATGAATACTAGAGAATGGTGGAAAATAATGAGTACGTATTCTTGAGCTAATAAGTAATGGAAATGATGAATGAATGTGTTAGCTTTGCCCACAATTCATAATGAGCAATGACTTAAGAAATTGATGGATTGTAATGTTGCGTTGGGGTCCGTTTCCCACCGTATTTGAGCTAGCAAAGCATGGCGCTTAATAAAGGTTCCGCCTTCCTTCCAGAGTAGTGCCCGGTAAAGCGTGTGGCTTGATGAAATGTGTAAAGGTTCCGCGTTCTTTCGGCTTGTGACCGGCAAAGTGTGAGGTTCTGCATTCCTTCCAGCTTGTGACCAGTAAAGCGTGTGGTATGATGTTAAGGCTTGGTAATGGAGTCGATGTCCAATTTGGATTGTGTGGAATGATTATAATTAGATTTGTACATGGGTTTTTGAGATAATGGAAAGTGAGTAATTTTGATTGGGTTAAGTCAAATATATGGAATTGTATGGGTTCATTTTATGTGGATTATAATGGGTTATAATGTGTTGTGCCATGTAGGAGAATGACTCGTTGCTATGTTTATAATTCTAGATAAAGTTAGCAAGGAATTCTTGAATAGACTCTTTTTTTTTTCGAAACATATATTTGACTGATACAGAAACAAATGAAAGGGTTTTTCTTTGAAAAGTTTTTCATGAATTTCCTTTATGAGAATGGTGTTACCTATATGTATTGTAATGTGATTATAAAAAGAGAACAAAGAATTTATGTTTATATCACTCTTTAGCACTTCATGATCTCATGTATCTAAGGACTATATTGTTTAGAATCAGGGAAGATTCCTATTGAACTTCGTGTTCATCCCAATTATTTTAACCATTTTTCAAGAACAAAGTTTGGAATGCCAGATTGAAGAGTTTATTTTCTATTATTTGGTCATAGTGTAAATGAGAGATGCTTGTTGTAAATGAGAGATTCAAGTGTATTTCAATGTGAATTTTGTACATGTATTATTGTTGTATTATTTGAGAGAGAACAATGTTGTTGTTGTTACCCCATGTAATGGGTGTTTGTAATAATTGTAGTTAATAAAATGGACTTGTATTAAAGGTTTTGGTTATAATTTCGAGTAATAAAACTTGGCGCGTGACATCGCCCAAATTAGCCAACCACAAAACATATGCCTCATCACGAATCTCGCTAAGGATACGGTAAATTGGGATTTTGAAGACCGTGGTGATGCCAATTCGGGGGTTTAGCTTTCTTTTGGCGTCATCTGCAGCATCATGGGGTTAGTTTTCCAAATCAAAGTTGTGATTCTTGTTATTGCGGTCATTTCCACAATTTTGCTCTCTTCTGTGGTTGTTCGGACTGTTTTTCCTTCGTCAACCGCGTGAACCTTGTCCGCTACTTTCTTGTCTGCCACTACCGGATTTGCCTTCACAATAGTTGTAGCTACATCGTCTTCAACTCGGATGTGCTCATTGATGCATTGCATAAGCAACTCCATGGTCAACGGTTGATTCATTGTAAGCGAGTCTCAGAGTCTATGTCCAACTAGAAGACCACGCTTATATTAGGTGATTGCTAGGTTGGTCAGGCAATCAAGGATCTCATTGAAAGTTTCCCAATACTTGGTGTTGTACGCCTTTAAAGAGTCACTCGGTTCCATCTTGACCCTTAAAAAATGGTCGACTTCCTTAGGCGTTTTGGTGTTTGTTTTCAATCTAGTGACGGACGCTTCCACCAGTTGTTGCCACATTTCAATACTTTCCTCCAGTAGCCTCTCGAACCATTTTAGACCCAATTCACCTAAACTTGATAGGAAAATAAGGCACATCAAGGCATCATTCCGCCGATGGCCAACCATGACTTGCCAAAAGTGGCTCAGTGCATATGCGAATCAGGTTTTCCATCATAGAGCGTGAATTTTAGCTAGTGAAAGCTAGTGAGGAGCGGCATATTCTCGATCTCAAGGGAAAAAGGAGTGGCGCACAGCCTTGCCAAGTCTCTGTCTAATGGTATGTATGCCACCAAGCGTGGTGGCGGCATTATGACCTCCTCACTTGGACGCCCTCTGGGGACCAGCCGCTATAGCGCTGACACTTTCCGCTGACACACTTGCTTCTCCAAAACATCTCTTAGATCCTCCGAATGAGGGGAGTACGAGTATCTTGACGTCGTCGACGAACGCAAGAGACGATAATTGTTATCTCAAGTGCGAGACATTTTTGCTAGTGTGATGAAGTCGGTGGCTCTAAAACTCCTCGAGGTAGAGAGTGAAGGAGTTGGTTGTCAACTTCGACTACTAGAGTAGTGGGATTGGGCGCGCTCATTGTGGTTTCCTACCCCAGCAGTGCCCCTTCCCTTTTGTTGGCATTTCATGGCCTCCATTTACGTCGCCATCTTGCAAATGAGGTTGGTCTCTCATCTTGCTTTCCAGGTGCTGAGTGTGAGACCCGCACCATTGCCGTCTCCCTTTAGGGCTCTGTAAATGCCTTGAACTCCTTGTGCGTTTGTCTCGCGCATTTGTGTGTAACCCTCATTCAGAGGTCTCTAGTCTAGCCATGGTCTGAACGGCAGGCAAGTTGTCGCACCTTCGAACAAACTCTGTCGTGATCCCATTGACGGTGGACATCAGAATGTCATTGTTGTTTGCCATGTAAGCTGATCAAAAAAACTTGGATAACAAGGTTTCGTATATCGGATTTGCACAGACGGTGCCAATTGTACGGGGAGTAAATATTCTTTACTTCCGTAAAGTTACTCCAAATGACTTCGCTTAGCTTGAAAGCACAACAAAGATGAGCTACTCGGCCACTGTGTAGCCGAAAAATCCCTCCGATGATCAAGTTAGAACCCTTTTAGAGAGAAGAAAGACAAAAGCAAAAGTAGTTCTCAATAAGGAAAGTTATAGACCTTTTGCATGGAGGCGCCGAAGAGCTTATATAGTTTGTGTGCACACTACCTTGCTCATTCTTTCTTGGACTCGTGGACATACTATCATTTCTTTGCCTTACACATGTACGCGTTAATACTGCCAAACAACATTAGCTAAACTTCCAAACGGTATTGATGTGTACGACAGATGGGTTCTCCTATTTGCAATCCAATTGGTCCACGTAGCATATATCCACCGAGTTGATTATAGCTCGGTCTTCCTTAACACCTTGCAGACCGGACTGGCTTTGCCAGACCACTGTGAGCAACTCCATAGGCCAAGTTTCCTTGGCTTGCATCTTGGTTAGCCTTATGCAACCCTTTACAACTTGCAGCTCGGCTGACGGTCACATCATCTTGACCATTTCTTGGCCCCATTTCGGGGGACGCTGATGTAGCCCGGCCAAGATTTGTAGCTCGGCTAGAATCAACACTCGTCTCACCTACCTCAATCCAAGATTTGAATCCACTCCTTGGCTCAATCTCATCTGCCAAGGACTTTGTGGCACGGTTACCAGGTCAAGGCACACAGGTTTTGCTCGGCCCATTTGTCTAGCACAAATTCCCCTCTCAAATTAGAATCTAGCACTTAAGGTGTGAATTAAATACCCTAACACTTGGTGGGTTGGCAACTCAAATTCATGAATAGGAAGTTGAACAAATTATATGAATATAACTTTAGATTTACCTGTTTATTATAAGATCTTCGAATGATTTTTGAAAATGAGGTTTTAACCAAATGCCCTTCATCAACAACATTTCATAGACATAAGACATCATTTTGATGTTTGGCACGCTAAGGATAGAAGCACACAACTGATAACATAAAAGTATTCTTTTAACTTTTTTAAATTTTAGAAGGCAAATTATACTGCTAGTGCCTGTATTTTGATCCTTGAATTATTTTGTTTCTTATAATTTCAATTAACCAATTTTGGCTTGAAATGTTTTACTTTATTTCAAATTGGTCTAATTGATTCCAATTGTTAATATTTTTTTATGACAAATGCGCACATAAATGTAAGTACCAAAATGACACAAGTAACAAAATATAAAGACTACTAGTGTAATTTGTCAAATTTTAAATTTTCATAATTTTTTATGTGTATATTGTTTTTTAATAAAATTGATAAGAAAAATGTTAGGGATATCAACAAATCTGGCAAATCACTTACATGGGTGTGGATGTGAGTGATTTGGTACATTTGTTGGTAAAAAGTTTGGTGTCTCTAGCATTCTCGAATTAATATTTAAAGAATCTTACATTAAGATCTATTAAACAAGATCTATTTTGACAATGAAACTCTATTTAAAAAAAAAAGAAAAAAAGAAAAAAAGAAAAAGAAAAAAGAAAGAGAGGTAAAATTTTAGAGTTGGGCTTCTCTTAGGTTCACATTTCAATATGAGAGAACTTAAAGGGTTCATGAGAGCTATCATGAGTTTTGCTTCGATTATTCGAACTGTTCATTTTGTAGGGCCATTAATGTATATCATTCATAAAAGAAATTTTGTTGATTCAATAATCGTAACATTTTGATTTTATTGTGTTTGTCTCAAAAAAATGATTGGTCAAAAATGTATCTGTTGTCTATTTTTTAGAGACAATAGCGATAAAATAAAAATGTTACGATTATAGGGTCAAATTATTTTTTTTCATTGATAATATATATTGATATACCTATTGGTGCGTGTAGCACCACTAATTGACCAATTGTCAAAGACAATCAAAAAAGAGAAGGGCACCTTATAGCATTTACTTTCATAGTGCAAAATAAATTGCTCACATAATATAGTATATATATATAAATTTTATTAATATATACTTTTAAAACACATGTTAAGAAGTTTAAAGTTTAAAAGTATTGTACGCCTTGCATAAAAGTGCATATAACAAACAATGTTTAATTATTTTAAGTTTGCTTAACATATTCTTTAATGGCATATGTTAATGACACCCCCCCCCCCCCCCACACACATATATATATACATATCCAACAAAAATGAGAGCAGTTGCTTGAATTTGACGTGCCATGAACTAGGAAAAACGAAACAAATTTTGTTTTCAAGAACACAAACAATTAAAAAGGAATTTGATGTGGGCATTGATCTGTACGTTTTAAATATATTACCCTCTTCTTGTCTATATTCGTTGAGTAATGTTAGGGATTATGAAAAAAATATCATGAAATGTATCATGAAGATTTTTCATCTTTTGATTAGTGTGTGGTGTTTTATTGTATGTGTAATCCAAAGGTGGAGAATCTTTCATGATTATTTTCATGACATTTTTTTCATGATCCCTAACATTACTTATATTCGTTTTGATCCTTTGTGTGCGGTTAAATGCATGTAATGAGTGGGTGGTTTGAAAATTTTGAAAAAGTGACATTTTTTTTAATTAAAAAAAAATCTCTTTAATGGTTTTTTTTTTTTTTTGACTCGTCTAGTCTAGACAAATCTTAAAAGTTAAAAATTAAAAATAAATAAAATACATAAAATAAATAAATAACCAAAAATAAGCCAACTGTTTTTGAATTTTTTCTGTCATTTCTAAATTTTTTTTCTTTATTTTAAACTTAAAGAAAAAAATCACTTAAAAAAAAAAAAATCAAACCCAAATACCCAATCTACAACAAGGGCCAAGGAAGCAAAGTTGTGGATGAGGTAAGTTGGATGGTTGGTGGGTATACTTTTCGCACAATTGTTTAAGGTTCAACTCTTGAAATCAAGTTACGAGAAAGAAATTTCTTGTGAATTTTCTAATCCTGACATGAGTGGCCTGGCTTTGACCGGGTCGGGAAAGGAATTAGTCGAGGGGCACGTAAGTTAGCCGGAGGGCAACACCATAAAACATAAGTGTTAAAATTCCAGATCTGATATAAAAGAAGTACAAATGCAGTCAACAAGTTTCATCATTCGTAACTGCCTATATATAACTGCTGCATATTTCAAGCAGCCCCGTGTGTGTGTGCACACACATGGGTATATTCTTTACTTTCTCTGGCCATCCTTAATGAAAACATAGATATTTTGGTGCTTTATTAGCTAAATGATGTGTACCACAAAAAGTCAAGAATGTGAGAAAAACAGAAAGCAATAGAAAGAAGAATGTTGCTAAACTTCTCTGTTTATTCATTGACTGAAAGCAACTTTAAATAGAATATACTAAACAAACTTAGCAGATAATATGGAACTAATCTTGATCCATGACTAACAGACTTCCAAGATAATAGAATACTCCTAAAACTTAGGACACTACAACTGACTCCCAGAAAAACAGGACAACATAGACTTATTCAAAGAAATAACAATAATTAAAATAAACTCTTAGCAAAGAACCCACTGGTTTACCCTTTTATTTCCTCTTTTTTGACAGTTCTCTTTTAGTTTTGACTAGTGAGAAATGGCTTTTTTCTGGGTTGCTTATTTTTACTAGGAAAGTGATTGTCTAGAATCTGCTGTAGCTAAGCTCTTTGCATCTGCCAAGAGAAGAGGAATGTTAGTGAATATGGTGCTTCTAGTCGCTGCTTGCAGAACTTGCCACCTGAAGGAGAGATTCAGGTAGACAAGTCTCTTCTGCTTGGCTTCTCCAAATATTTGTCACAGAGTTCAAGTATTTCTTCGTTTTAACAAATATTTATTGGTGCCCTAGGCTACTACTACTGCCTTTGAGGTCCAGAAGCTTCTGGTTTCTGGTAGAATAAGAGAGGCTTAACAATGTGCACAAGAAGGTCAATTGTGGGGGCCAGCCCTTGTTCTTGCAGCTCAACTTGGTGATCAGGTTGTTTGTTTGCTTTTTCTCTCTTCCATTTGGTGTCCTCCAGGCATATTTGGAATGACTTGGTCCCCAATTTATCAGCGTATTTTTATTTAAGGCTAACATTTTCATCTTTCTTTTGAATTTATTCAGTTTTATGGTGCTACTGTGAAACAAATGGCTCTTCGCCAGTTAATATCTCAACATTCTTCTGAGGTGATATCTGAGCTCGAACTATTGCTGAAAACTTGAAAAGACATCTTATTTTCTTGCCAATGTTTTTTTTTTTTTTTTTTTTTTTTTTTTTTTTTTTTTTCATTACTGTCACTTTTAGTTCCAAACTCTACTAGGAAAGGCTTATATCTCAACTACTTGGCTTCAATTTATTACTGCACAAGCAGTGTCTTTTTCAGTTCCTTTTTTGGACTTCAAATGCAACAATCCATCCATATGACTGATTATTAGCCATAACCATGCATTATCATGAAGATTGATACATGTTTACTGAGAATAGGTTATCAAGTTGATGCTAATACTCTGGAAAAATAAATTCTGAACGTTTCCACATAGGTCTTGGGTTAGCGTGCTTTTGTTTGTGTGTGGGGAATAGAAATGAAGTCTCAGTGGGGTTGAGGAAAAAACATTAATTATCCAACAGGAGAAGGGATTTATTTTTTCAAGAGTGGGGCTGGATCCTTATTTTGGGTTTGGTTTACAATCTTAGTGTAAGTGAGCCTTAATTCATTAGAGTGGTATAGGTATTTTTTTTTTTTTCCCCTTTTGATCGGCTACAGTGGTATAGGCTTGGGAATTGGAGGCAGAGGATTCGAGCTCCTGCATGGGATGGATCCTAGAGAAATGGAAGATGTGATGAAGTGAAAGGAAACAAATGAAAAAATCTCAATTACATTCTTCCATTCTCTCTTTTTGGGTAGCATGGGTTGTAAATTTCCATGGAGTAGCATTTGGAAGATGGGAGTTCCTATAAAGTGTCTTTTTTGTTTACTATCCGTGTTGACAATTTGGGGAAGAGGGGTTTTTTGCTCCCTAATTGGTGCTGCTGGTGCAAGAAAGCCAAGGAATTAGTGTGGATCATTTACTTTAGAATGAGTTGGTTAGGGATTTGGGGAATGTTATTTTCTACTTCTGGTATACAGTTGGTCATGCTTAGATTAATCCTCTAGTAATATGAGTGTTGCGTAGGTGAGTGTCACTTCCAGAGGATGGGGAAAGTATGGATGCTGGCACTTATGTGCTTGATGTAGCTTGTGGAGGGCAAGGAATCAGCATACTGGGCTAAAGATCTCTTCCCTTCATAGTTTTCGTTCTTGGCTTATCTTCCTTTGCTTTTGTAGATTTTATAGGTGAACTCAATTCTGTGGAATTTTTATTTTGTTTTATTTTTATTTTTTTATAATTTTTTTTTATCTTGACTTGGTTGGCACCTTTAGTGGATATATTTTACCTATGTAAAAAGGAGCAAAAGGAGGCCAAAGGAAGTAACATTTCAAAATTTCCATAGGTCTATGGTAGATATTTCCTTGAAAAAGTAAAGGGCCTGTACTTACCTCACATTGGAGAAGCAAATTTGTTAAAACAGGTCAAGCAAATTTGTTAAAGCAAATTTGCGACCCCACCAGTGAGCTTAGCTGCCACACTTGATGGTGCATATGCCTATGGGTTTTAAGCTTTTTGTGTCTATTTATTTAAACAAAACGGTTCCATGAATGGAGTTGTTGCAGAGTTGGGGTGGGGGGAAGGTTGGGAAACGGCGTTGGAAGGCGTGGTTACTTGCTGCCCATTGTTTATTTTGGCTGATTTGGTTGGAACATAATAGGCGCAATTTTCAGGGTTTAACTTGTTCGGTTTCAGGGTTGGAAAGCCGGTTATTCTTGGTGCTTCATAGTTGGGTCACGCTTTCCATTGAGCTAGATTTGTTGGCTTTTGTGGGTGGCTTGATTAGCTAGTCTTTGAGTTTTCTGTTTTACGTTTTATGTGCTGTGTCTTTTGGTTCTTAACTTCTGTATTCTTTGCATCGCATTGATACTTTCTCAATAAAGCTTGTTTTATTTATCCAAAAAAAAAAAAAAAAAGAAGAAGAAGAAGAAGAGAAAAAGAGAAATGGAGAGATAAGTGCATTACTTAACACATGACTTGTTTGAGATTCGTACTTAAAACAATAGAAGAGTTTATAATTAATTCGTTAACCTAAGGAAACCATTCTTTAACTTGTAACTGCATCTTAAATCAAGGGATTTCATGATAAATTCTTGAAATTTTAAAGTACAAATTGACCTTCTGCAGAATATAGATTGATTCACTCAATTTTCATCCAAATTAGTCTTAAATTCCATCATAAGAAAAAGGTTGGAAGTTACTAATAGACATGATTACAACCCAAGAATAGGCTTCTAACCCAACTCAAACTTGAATGCTTATGATATGGGAACTCTACCTTACATAACAGATCTATAAAACTAGAAACTTCTAGATGAAGAAATTTGAGGAAATAAATCTTCTAAACCTCTATAATGGATCAACAAATTTTAGTCAAGAATAAAATATATAACCAAACATAAAATATAAAAAACCACATAACCAAACACCAACTTGGATGCCATGCAGTTCTAATAGTACATTATTAAAATTCTGTTTCACCCAAACTATATTTCCACTGAAGCTAATGATGCTATGGATTCTTTTTCCCAATCCCAAAAAGCCTTTGAAGCATTCTCTTTTGGAGTATGTTTACCGCATCAATTAGTTATATAGGTTTAACAACTCAAATTCGAGATTTCTCCTATATTTTTGTAAACTCTGTATGAGAACTTTAGAAAAAGAAACCTAATAGTAATTGGTGATCATTAAGCATATGATGCCCTACTTTCAAGCCATGATGCAGTCATAGCATTAGATTTCCCTGGCACAATCTCACCTGCATAGCTGTTTAATTTTTTGTTCATTTAGTTATTTATTTATTTAGATTTGCATGAACTACAGATTGGAGCTACCTGTATGCTTGATGAATGGGAGGAGAATTTAGCCAGCATAACCGCAAACAGAACAAAAGATGATGAGCTTGTGGTTATTCATCTTGGAGATTGCTTATGGAAGGAGAGGGGCGAGGAATGCTGTGTTTGGATTCTTTTGAGGTTTAGGTTTTTTTTTCCTCTCTTGCTTAAAATTTTACTTATCACTGCAGGGAAAATTGAGGAAATATAAAAGAAAAAAGAAAAAAAAAAGAAAAAGATAGAGTATAATTTATGTTGTTTTTGTTTTCGAAGAATTTCTCAATTCAAAAATGAATCTATTGATTCTATTCCAATTGGTTGGACCGTAGGTGCGATGATTTACTTCACGGGCGAGTAAACCAATTAGTTGTTAAGCTCAATTGAACAGAGGTTTTTTCTTTAACAGGCTCCAAAGAATGAAAATCTATTATTTTATTTTTTCTTTCTTTTATGCAACACCTTAGCAACAAATAGCACATGAAAGATGATAATCTTCTGTGTTTAGATAATAAGACCAATTTTTTGCAGGTTACTGCTGCCCACATTTGTTGTTTAGTAGCTGAAGCAAACTGCGAGTCATATTCAGACACTGCACGAATCTGTCTCATTGGTGCAGATCATTTGAAATTCCCTAGAACACATGTAGTCCTGATTCAGGTGCTGCAGTTCCCTTCTATTGTTTGCATATAACAGTAGAGTGGGCAAATGCTCTAATACATTCTTCTAGTGATTTTGTTTTAATGCTCGTGGGGAATATTTTTACATTTTTGTTATATTTTATGAATGGCACTATTTTGATCACTTTCTGCACTACGTGGTAGATAAATCCATGGTCTTCATCTGCTTTGTGAATTTTGAAATTCTTCATTTTTTATTTCCTGAATAATGTAACTAAAATAACCTTCTGTGAAATTTGGATAGAGGACAGAGTTGTATGAATATTCAAAGGTCCTTGGAAATCCTCAATTCAGCTTACTTCACTTTCAACCATATAAGCTTATTTATGTGCACATGCTGGCTGAGGTGGGAAAGGTTTCAGATTCTTTAAAGTAGGTATTATGGGACTTTTGTTCCAGAAATGGCTGTGCCTATTTTCCCTCCATCATATAATGTGTATGTGCTGTCTCAGATACTGTCAAGCTATTTTGAAGTGTTTAAAAACTAGTCGGGTACCAGAAGTGGACACGTGGAAAAATTTACTAAATTCTCTTGAGGAGCTTAATTAAAATTCACCAGCAGGTAAGTCTGATATTGGTTTGTTTCCAATCCAGCTTTATTTTGGGTATCTTACTAAGAAACCATTCACAGGGTGGATACTCCACTTGTTTGATAGTACTGCTCATCGTGTTGTGGGTGGGCTTCCACCGTCTGTGCCATCAACATCACTTAGTGGTGCTCAGTGCAATGAACATGATCACCAAAAAGTAGGCCCAAGGGTGTCCAACAGTCAATCAACAATGGCCATGCCTTCTTTGATGCCTTCAGCATCAACAGAAAGCGAATGGAAAGGTGGGAACAACCGGTCAATGCACAATAGGAGCATTTCAGAGTTAGATTTTGGCAAAACACCAAGAAAGGTAAATATTCTTTTTCTTGTTTTTGCCAACAGAATTTCTCTTGCTTACCTAAATAAACTACTTGTGTGTTTTTAGATGAATAGAATTGCAACTATTGTTGTTGTTTTCTGCTTCTCGTAAACCACCTTTTGCTTATGTGAATATAATTACTTAAGCCTAGCATTGAAGCAACATATACAATTGTAGAATAGAGTATGTTACAAGCATTATAGTTGCATGGGTTGAGGCGAAGCTTTTTTTCCATTTGTGAGGTTAAGCTTAAGCATAGTGGTATAGCCATATGGGTAAAAAGTATCCGCGTTTTCAATTTTTTTGAAAATTGAAGGGTAAATTTGATTAACACCCTCTGAGGTGTCTAATAATTACATGGACCTCCCTTGTGGTTTATGAAATTACATGGACACCCCTTTCTTATCTTAGTAGAAACTTCTCTACCATTAATGGTTTGTTAGTAAGATGGACAAAAAAGAAAAAGAGTAGATATTATCATTTTAATTTTTAATTACTAATCTTGACCCTGTCCCATAACTTTGGTGTAAAATGAATCAAATATATTTTATACTAATTAAGTATTACTAAATTCATAAATTTTTATCACCCGTCAAACTTTGTCACATCATCATCTTAAATTAAGAACTGTGAATGTGTACTAGCTACATCCCCACCCAAATCAGTTGTGGGGACAATAACCCAAATATAAAAGTAAAAACTCGTCATGAAGAGCCTAAATTACAAAGAGGGAAACAAATATCAAAATTAGAAGCCATCAGGCACAACAACACCAGATAGAGGAATTGGATCCCAAGAATGCAGCAATTGCCTCTTTAGGCTCTAGCAACTCACATTTGGATGTTGCGGCTCTAAATGATTTTACCTTTGATGCTACTTAAGGCAGAGAGGGGAAAAAAACACTTTGAAGATAATTGCACAATGTGTTAGCATGCCCTTTTTGGCATATCTTCAAATTCTTTAATGTATGGGGCGTATGGATCATATAGATGTAGCCATGAGAGAGAGAGAGAGAAGCTTACATAACATTTGATCTATATCCAAACTTTGGGGTATTCTAACTTTTCTTTTTCTCTGATTGATTCATCCAAGGAGGGAAGTTCTCTTGATATGCAAGAAAAAGCATCAGGTGCAGGTGGGTCTTCTCGTTTAGGTCGTATTGGCTCACAGATATTCCAAAAGACAGTTGGGTTGGTATTAAGATCCCGCTCAGATCGACAGGTAACTTTTAGTTCCCGCCCAGATTGAACCTTCTATTGAATTCATATGCATGGATTATCTTTTCTTTCTTTCTTTCTTTCTTTTTTGTTTTTTTTTTTTTTTTTATGGTGGCCACCCTGGTCATTTAAATACTTTCCTGTTTTTCTATGAAGGCTAAGCTGGGTGAGAAAAACAAATTTTATTATGATGAAAATCTTAAGAGATGATTAGAAGAAGGGGCTGAACCTCCTGGTGATGAACCAGCCATGCCATCTCCACCAACAAGTGCATCTTTGCAGAACAGAACAGCAGACTACACCGGACCTAAAATTGATAATTTACATTCTAACAGTGAACTGGAATATAAAAGCCCTAGTTCTGAATGGAATTCAGGGATCCCACCCATTCCACCCAGTTCAAACCACTTCTCTGCCCATGGACGTATGGGTGTTAGTGCAAGGTATGCACAGCATATAGCTTCTCTGGGTTCCCCCCCCCCCCCCCCCCCTTTATTCTGGTTGATTTCATGTTTGGTGGGATGGGTTCCTATTTAGTTTTATTTTTCTTCACTCAATCGGCCCAAACTGGCTTACTAATGGGATGTCATAACACGTCACAAAATTTCACTTAAGACGATGATCCAATCATAGGAATAATTGGAACTATGGTATCAAACTTCTTAATAGCATTACCTATTAGAAATGAATTTTCTAGCATGTCTCTATATACCATTGAAGGGTTTAGTTGGACACTTGAAAGATTGCCCAAAAAGTTGAGGGAATGCTTTGTAATCCTTCTTGGTTGAGACCACATGTAAAAATAATCTCTTTTATTGAAAATATTCAGGTATGTAGACACTTTCAACAAGGGTGGTGGGACTCCAGAAAACTTATTTCAGTCACCTTCTCTTCTAGCTGCAAAATCTGGGGCTGGTCTGGTGGGCCCTGATGCCAAGTTTTTCATCCCTACTCGGGTGGCCTCGGGAGACAAGACAGTACAAACAACAGGAGAAAACTTGCAAGAAGCTGTTTTTATTGAGAACAATTCATTCCCATCTCCACCAACATCAGCATCGACATTGGCATCGTCAATGCCAACAATGCAACGGATTCCTAGCATGGATAACATTGTAAGCAAGAGAAGTGGAGCGATCGCAAACAGTAGAAGCTCCCTTCTCCCTCATTCTAGGCGTACAGCATCTTGGAGTGGGAGCCTGTCTGATACATTTAATCCTCCTAAAATGACGAACTAAAACCTCCTGCCGAGGTTCTAGGTATGCCCCATCTTTGTTTATGCCCGTGATGAACTCCACGAAATTAAACTTTGAGGTGTCTTTGGATATCTCATCTGTACATATCTTATCTTTGTTTTGCAAGTCTCTAGCAAGTTACAAATAGAGTTCAAAAATGTCAAATCTTTGAATGGACAAGAAATTGTGGATATTCACTCTCACATCGGCATATTTACCACACCAATTAACATTTTTGACCATTTGCCTGAAATCAAGAATGAGCGATGATGCGAGTGGCCCGTGGGGTTTTTGATATTTGGCAAAGAGCTTGAGTAGTTATAGAGATACATACCATCCAACCAAGATTCATATTTGGCAAGCTGGTTGTCGTCTGAAAGAAGACAATTGTTGGCATTGTTAAATTGTTTGTACAGGCATTGTTGATATTGAAGACAGATTGCTTTACGATTGAAGAAAATCTGATAGAGAGCTATACCTTCTGAAGAGCAAAATCACTAGTGCACATTTTCAGAACAGTGTTCTCTGTTCTTGTATTGATATAATCAAATTTTGTTCAATTTCACATTTTTCCCCCCCAAGTTCAATTAGATATTAATATCAGAAATGAAAGGATGAAATGTTTTTGTTCTAGAATTGTGTGTGTGTGTGAGTATTTGCCTGCCCTTTGTGTGATGCCTTGATGTCGATTACTCAGTTGTGGAGTCAGTCAAGACTGAACTAAGTAATGTGTTGGCTTAAAACATCAGCATCTATTAATGTTAAAATTCTTACGACTATTAGATTATGTTTTGAGGTTTTTCATGTTAAAATTCTTACGTAAATCAATGATTGTAAGGAAATTACAAGTTAAAAATAGAGAATCCTCGACTCTGATGTGCTTGCAAGGCACTCCTTTCTTTTTTTGTTAATATTTCATAAGAATTTTTCTGAATGATTTTTGTGGGATATTTAGGTTCAAGGGTAGTAGCAATGATATACTTAATGAAAAATTCTATTCATATAAAAAATTTGACATGAATGATAAGGCGATATCATTATTATAAATAAATTAATTTTCAATGTGTTTTGTTTTGAAGTGAAAGGTCCATAATGAGGGGCATTTCCCAAATTAAGCCAAATTATCAACCTATTTCCCAAACTAGGCCTAGTTTGGACGGAATTCCTAAACTAGGCTAAAACGTGGTTCACAACCACGCTTTCAACGTTTGTGTGGCTGTTGCGTGGAAAAATTGTGAAATCGTAAAAGCGTGTTTCCAAACCACGCTTTTAATCAAATTTTTTTTTTTATGAAAGCGTTGTTGTGAACCATGCTTTCAACTCAAATTTTTTTTTTTAATGAAAATGTGGTTATGAACCACGCTTTTAACCAAAAAAAATTTTCTTATGAAAACGTGGTTGTGAACCACACTTTTAACTCATTTTTTTTTTTTTTTTTTTTTCAAAACGTGGTTGTGAACCACGCTTTTAAGCAAAATTTTTCCTCTTTAATGAAAGTGGTTCAGAACCACGCCCATGCTTTTTAAACTTATATAAAATCTCCCCAAATTTCATCATTTGCAATCACGCTTGTTACACTTAGCTTTTTTTGAACTTCGCTCGCTCTCTCGCTCTCTCTCTCTCTCTCTCTCTCTCGCTCTCGAGCTCCCTCGCTCTGAGACTCTCTCTGCTCTCACGCTCTCTCTCTGTGCTCTCTCTCGCGTCCGTGGGTTGCTCTCTCTCGTTGGTATGGCTTCATCTCTCTCTGCTCATCTACTTTTATCGTTTTTGTGTTTGTGAAAATGTTAGGGTTCATGAATGTGGGTATAATGTGAATGTCGGTATAATGTGGGTAGAATAGGGTTCATGAATGTGAAAATGTTGTGAAATCAGAAATCATAAATTAGGGATAGGGTTTATAATTGTGAAATCATAAATTATGATTAGGGTTTCAGAAATTAGGGTTTTGAATTGTGAAATGTGTTTAAAACTTTGTGAAATCTGTTTATAATTGTGAAAACTGTTTCAGAAAAATTTTAAAATTATGTTTGAAAAAATTAAAATTTTTGATTTAAAAAATGACTCATTCTCGATAATTTTTACCCACTTGAACTATCCAATTGACTTATTCCCTATGCGTATGGATTGTGAAAATTTTGGTTTTGAATTTGTAAAATGTTGTGGTTGTGAAATGCGAAAATTTTCTAGGGTTTTCAATTGAATGTGAAATCATGAATTAGGGTTAGGGTTTTGAATTGTGAAATTAGAATTGAGGGTTATGGTTTCAGAAATTGATGATAAGTTAAATTTTTTTGATAATGTTATATGATTTTTTTTAGGAACAAATTATGTAAAAACGTAGTTCCAAATCGAGCCGAATTGTGTTTAAATGATTTGGGTCAAATTGGTTGAATAATTTTAATAATTTAATTTGATTACAATTTTTTTTAAACCATACACAATTAAACTTAAAAAATGAAAGGCAATTTTGGGCAATTGGACATGATTTTGGCGTTTTGTGTTAGATTCATTATTTTGGCATTTTGTGTTAAATTCAACCGCTTTCATTCTTTTATATATGTTATAGAAATGATAAAATTGCAATAAATTAAAAAATTTAAGAAACAAAATATAACAGATTTTAATGACACATAATTAAGGGGTAAAGTATATGATCTTGTCTTACATTGGTATCCTCTCTAACTTTTTCATAGTAAATGATGCAAGCTCAAACCATCATTTAGGAGGAATTATCATATCTTTCAAAAATTTTAATTAAATTCTGTGTTTTTTTAATTTTATTAATTGTTTTATATAATACATAGGAGAAAAAAATAAGAAATAATAAATATGTAACCAATAGAACTGCAAGAATATATTATATAAGATATAGAACGGACCTATGTGATAATTTTTTCTAATTTAAGTTGAACCCGTTTCCATTTTTCTTAAATTTAGGCTATAGTAATTTCTTCCCATTGTACCAAAAAAAAAATAAAAAAAAATAAAAAATAAAATAATTGTGAATTAGAAATATATTTTATAGGGTTTTGAATTGTGAAATCAGAAATTAGGGTTATGGTTTCAGAAATTTGGGTTTTGAATTGTGAATCCTGTCTATATTTTTTGCATTGTGAATCGTGAATCCTATATATATTTTTTGAAATTAGGGTATTGAATTTTGAATTGTGAATACTATCTATATTTTTTGAATTGAAATTTTTTTTTTTTGCTTTTTAATCCTGTTGATATGGTTAAATCTTCTTATTCTTTCGCTTATCTCTTCAGCTTCAGCATTAGGCCACTATAACTAGTACAGACAATTTTTTTGGGTTGTTTTAGAAAATAAGTTAAAAACTAATTTTTCGTATTTTTTTAAAAAAAAAACTTTTTTTGGAAAAACGTGTAAAAAAAGTAGAGAAATGATGTGACTCAAAAAAAAATTAGAAGTCAAAAAATGACTTTTAATCTCTTTGCCAAAAGAGGCCTTTGAAGTCGTCCTGAAAAATGTTATCACGAAAACATTTTATATAAATAAAAAAATTTTGTTTAAAAATTATGTTTGAAAAAATTAAAATTTTTGATTTATAAAATGACTCATTCTCGATAATTTTTACCCACTTGAACTATCCAATTGACTTTTCCCTATGCGTCTGGATTATGTTTATTCAATTAAGTTTTATATTTTTATGATAGTCGGATGTCTGAATCAGTTTACGTATTTCTCGACTAATCTTAGAATCCACACCAAACGTCCCTTCCACGTAGATCCGACAAATCTCAATTAATACCTATAAACATGACACATACTGAGAATTCAACTTGGCACCTGAAAGGAGCATACCTAATTTTTAACACATAATAAGAGCTCATTAATATTAATGAAACTCAAGTTTGACTCGGTTCGGCTCGATAATTTTTTTTTATGTTATTTATATTGTTTAAATAAAAATAAAAGAGTCGAGCTTGACGAATCGAGCCAAGCCCTTAACAAGCTCAGTCGAGCTTATTCATGAAAAGTTCGACTCATTTGCAAATTCTATTTGAAACGACTCATGATTGGGAATTTGGGAGAAGTATTTCAAATATCACTATACTTTACTAGAAATAATATAAAATTTCAACTCATAATTATTAACTTTAAAAGCGTGGTTCACAACAATTACAAGTTAATAATTTTGTCATTAACCTAGGTTATTTCCTAGGTTATTTCCCTAAGTTATTTCCTACGTTATTTCGTATGAGGTTATTTCCCTAAGTTAGGAAATAATCTCATAGGAAACAACCTAGCAAATAACTTTGTCATTAAGCTCCCTAATGGCACAAGCTTGAGCAAATAAAAGTAACTTCTCTTTAATTGTCCATAAATCTCAACAATTGGTCCACCAGTTTTAAAAAATTACGTGAACAATGTTTGAAATAAAAATTAAGAACAAGTCATACAAAATCAGTCGAGTTATTTCAACTCAATGAAAAAAATAATAATTTCATAGAAAACTTACACTATGATTTAAGATTTTTGTATGACTTGTCCAATTTTGTCCAATCTCACTGAATAAATACAATACTTGATACAAATTATACTATAAAATTATATGAAGAGAAAAATTAAAGAAGAATCTTCATAATGTCTTTAGATTCAAAATTACTTATATATCTGTCTACTTTATCGAAATACTAAAAAAATAGATCAAGATTTATCAAAATAAAACAAAATAAGTATTTTTTAAATTGCTACCACTTAGAGTATCTCCAAGGGGATAGTTAAACAAGGCTTGTTAGGTATTTTAGCTAATGTAAGTCTAATTTTGAGCTCCAATGGGCTAGCTATTGGACTAGCTACTTTACCATCCTATTTTTTTGGTGGCTACAATTGAAGAGCCCTAGAGGCTCTCCAAATAATTATGTATGTATATATTTTAGATTTTTGTATATTTATGTCTTGGATTTTGGATTTTATATATTATATATATATATATATATGTGTGTGTGTGTGTGTGTATGTAGTAATTTTATATGTTCTTTCAATTTTGTTTGATAAATTACGGAATAACTTATTTTGTATTTTGTATTTTTTTTTCTCATTCTATAGGTTTTTTATATTTGTATGAGCAAACTTATTATTATTGCAAATTTATATTAGTAAAATATTAACAATTAGTATTTTTTTTATTTTAAAAATTAATTAAGTTAGTTTAAATGATTAGTTAAAATAAAGAGCGTGGTTGGAGAACACAATAGCTAAAGTAATTAGGTAAAATAAAGAGTGTACTTTTTTTGTACTTTAGCTAGTAAAAAGTAGAGAGTGTGGTTGGAGTTGCTCTTACATGCGTACGATTAAATCATTGCCCAAATTAGGGGCTTTTCCCAAATTAAGGCAAAATAGTAACTTATTTCCCAAAGTAGGCCTAGTTTGGACAGAATTCCCAAACTAAGCTGAAACGTGAATACAAATCACGCTTTCACCCATTTTGTGGCCCTCCCACGGACAATTTGTAAAATCTTAAAAGCGTGGTACAATCCACGCTTTTAATTAAGAAAACGTGGTTACAAACCACGCTTATAAGGAAATTTGATTTATACATAAATTTTTAAGTACTTTTTTTTTAAAAGTAAATTTGATTAAGGAAATTTGATTTATACATAACCACGCTTTTTTTAATTAATTTGTTTTTTTTTCTTCAGAAAACGTGGTTGCATACCACGCTTTTACTGTTGACCTATGGATGATAACCACTTTTAACCAAAATGTAACAATTCAACAAAAAATTCAAAACCAGCACTCACTCTTCTTTCTCACAGACACTCACACTCACTCTCTCTATCTCTCTCTCTCTAACACACACACCCACAACACTCACAAACTCATATCAAACATAATTTTTATATAATTTTTGTATATATAAATCATTTTTTATATAATTTTTATCTTTCGATTGGTTAGAAATAAGTTTTTACAAATTAAATTTAAACAATCATACGTATCTATATAACTTGCCCAAAAGTTAAAATGATAATTATTTTTTACCCTTAAATGTTAATTATTTTTTATTTTTTATTTCTTAACCAAATTAATTTTTAATATTTTTAAAAAAAAATTCTAAAAATCAAACCATACATAGAATAAAAATCTTTTCATAAGTCATTTCTTACGTTGGTAACTTATTTAATTATTTGTTAATTTTTTGACATTTTTACCATCTGAGGCATGTTTGGTAACCATTTCGTTTTCATTTTTCAATTTATATTTACACAAACTATCATAAAAACTTGTTTGATAATTTGTTTGGTTTATAAATGGTTGTCTCAATTTGTAAATTTGAGGAAAAAGTATAAATTCAATAAATAAGTTTACGTTGATTTTTAAACAAAAAATTGGTCTGAATTTTATAAAATAAAATTTATATATATTAAAAATTATATATGTCTGATGTGAGTGTGTGACTGTTATGGGTGTGTGTGTCACACAGAGAGAGAGAGAGAGAGAGAGAGAGAGTGTGTGTGTGTGTGTGTGAGAAAGAAGAGTGAGTGCTGGTTTTGATTTTTTGTTCAAAACGTGTTTTCAAAACACGTTTTTACATATTTTACTTAAAAGCGTGGTCACGAATATGTATAAATCAAATTTCTTTATGTATAAATCAAGTTTACCTACATTTTATAATTTATGTAAAGTCACAACCTACACTCATAATTTATGTAATGATTAGAAATTTAGGTAAATTAGAAATCTTGTTACTTTGATGTAGGTTGTTACTTTGATGTAAAGTTAGGTTTACCTATACCTACACTCATAAGTTTACCTACCTCATAAGATTTCTAATTTACCTACACTCATAAGTTTACCTACACTCGAAGTAACAAGATTAACAACCTACACTCATAAGTTTATGTAAGTTACCTAGATTTCTAATTTATCAATTACCTAAATCAACTTACATCAATTAAATTTATTTAATGATTAGAAATGTTGTTACTTTATAATTTATAATTTGTAATCATTTTATATAATTTACACAAAATTAATCCAAAATTAATAAAAGATCTTCAAAGACAAAACTTAGCTGAATTATGATATAATGTGATAAATCTTAACATATTGTGAGGTCAATTAGGACATTATTTTGATTATGATGTAAGAGTTGTTTACTTATTAAGTGTGACAAAATATCATTTTCCCGTCCCCACCTTATTTCCTCGTTGAAGTGATATTGGGAAAAATTACAATCTCTATTGAAAACTCAATTAAGTTATGAGCTCTTACCATAAACTTTATTCAAGTGGACAAAAAAAAACTTCTTTTTTGGGTAGTATACCAGTTTTCTAACAAATGTAAAATATACCTAATTCATGTAACTCATAAGCAGGTGTAAATGTTATGAATTTATAATTTTATATTTAAATGTTAATATAGTTTATGATGAATCCTTAAGCAAATATTAAATGTGATAGTGATTGTATGCAGAGCACGTTCTATATTTTTTTTGCTTTTATTTTTAAATGTGACATCATTTATATAATAGAATACATTGCTTGTCTATTTGTGTCAAAATTATAATATGAAATTTAAATTTTAGTACAAGTCTGAATTGTTTATTTTTATATTTATTTTTTGTATGACAAAACACAAGATTTAATATATTATACATCTAACAATAACTCATCTAATAAAATAAATCTGAGTACAAAATATAAAATCTCTTAAATGGAGAAAAAAAACCTCCATGCAGAAAAGATACGAGTCTCCACATAGGAAGTTAAAAAAACTCCACGTACAGATGAAATCTCAGCCGTTGTTTTATATGAATAAAAATAAGTGAACAAAAATGAGAAAATAAACACACAGAAACAGTAATGTTTAGTTGTGTTGAACTAATGTTTGACCTGTACAGTTCGTTCTACCCTGGAAAATATAAATTGACTATTTTGAGAGGGCTGCTTTTTGTAATTCCATAATGTCACTTATGATATAAATGTTACTTATAGGAAAATATAAATTGTCCTTTGACTCCCAAAACTTCCTTTCACTAACTATCCGCCTAAACAAATTCAAATAACCAACACAAAAATAAAGCAGGTGAATTTACAAAAATCAAATTAACACTGAAATATTACCAAAACAAAGAAGAAGAAAAATTTACATTTACCGTGCACAAGAGCATGATCTTAATCGTAATAAATAATGGAAAAAGCATAACACAAGAGCATGATGTTAATTTTGTATGTGTCGTAAGCTTTGTTTCGTAAAAAGCTAAAAAATCTAAAACATGATCATTATTTTAATTAAAAAATCAATAATGATTGTTGGATTACAATTGTTGCTTACTTAAATAAAGTCCTTGCGTCATAAGTAATTGTAATTGAATGAGTTAAAATTCATATAATTCTTTTACAAGTACAATCCAATATAAGTATATTGTTGCTATTTTAATGTTTTTTGTTTCATTGAAGCAAGTATATGGAGACTGTTCAAATTATTTTCTACTAGGGGGGAAACATAATTCGGGATCCCAATGAAGGCGTCTCTTATGATGCTGAGCCGAAAGGGATATATGGGGTGCAACTTGGCACCACACTTAGCAATTTGGAGGAGATGTTCATGTCCAAGGTGGCAAGTTATGGGGAAAGTGTCCGATTGACCTTCAAATGTAGATATCCTTATCTCTAGTGGCAAGCACTCAGCAAATACAAGATATTACCGATCAATGACGATGAGGCGTTGAACACTGTATTAAGTATCGGTGCAAGTTTCCAACCACCAAATTGTTTGGAAGTCTACATTGATAAAGAGGTTCTACACAATGTCCCGAATATGACACATATGGATTCTCGTCCGTTCACTACATTGCTGACGTATGGGATTGACACGACAAAAGCTTCACTTCTATGTATGAATCAGATCAGTGTTATCCAGTGGGCTACACACAAAAGTCATTTGAGGGCCACGGTGTAGAATCAAGTTCACGTGGTGGATATGATTATGAATTTGACAATAACACACAAGATGTGCCCACCTATAGCCATCATACCACTCCAGTTGAAGTTGCTGGTAATATAGTTGAAACAGTGAACTATGTGCAGTTTACTGATAGTGACATGTACAGTCCTGATGTCGCACTGAACGATGATGAGAATGAAATGTGTGATAAAGAAAATTTATTGGGCGGATCAGATGATGATGATGAAGAAGATGATGCCGACGCTCCCGTTGACCCCGAAAATGCCCCCATTCCACCTAGAGTTGAAATCCCTTTCTATGACAACATTCACATGGGTGGTGATTTTGACATGAGTAGCCGTGATGTCGTTCTCGTGAATCGATATGGAATGCTGAAAATCCAGAGTTGGACAAAGGAATGGTTTTCGTTGATAAGAAGCAACTTCTACATGCTGTGAAATTGTACCATGCAACAAATAATCGAGAGTATAAGGTCATAACCTCCAAGCGAGACGTTTAGGTGTCTGCTTGCAAGCACGATTGCAGTTGGTGGTTGCGTGCATCTCTTAGTAGGAAACATGGTCTTTTTGAAATAAAGCAGTACAGGGGTCCTCACCATTGTTTATACCCATGAATGAACAGGGACCACACTAATATTACCTCCAGTTATATTGCTTCTCATATTTTGGGACAAGTTGCGATTAGTATAAAAAATAAATGTTTACATATATATATATATATATTTGTTTGTTTATAGTGTTCACACCCAAATAATCCAACTCATATTTGATTGTCGTATGTAGAATGAACCTGATATGCCAATTAAGAATGTCATCGAAGATATCAAAAAGACCATGAACTATAGTATATCATACAAGAAGGCGTGGCATGCAAGGGCAAAGGCAATTAGAATGGTATTCGGTGATATGAATCATATAGGCAGTTGCCTAAATTCATGCATGCATTACAGACATCTAATCTTGGCACCATCGTGAAATGGAAGCATAGATATACCGGGCATACAACCATTATGCCCGTCTTCCACTTTGTTTTTTGGTCTTTTAAACCCGTCATCGATGGCTTCAGATATTGTAGGCCTGTTATAACCATAGATGGTACATTCTTATATGGTAAATACATTGGTGTGTTGCTTGTAGCAACGATTGTCACTGCCAATGGCAAAGTATTACCGCTTGCATTCGCTGTTGTCGACAAGAAGAGTTTGGAGTCTTGGTCGTTCTTCATTTCAAATATCAAGAAACATATTGTCATGGACCGACAGGGAGTGACTTTGATATCTAATCGAGCTGAAAGTATTTTAGCTGCTGTGAGGAGGCATTGGCTGAATCCCTCCAATTTGTTGGATATCATCGGCACTGCCTTCGACATGTTTGTAGTAACTTTAACACAAAGTTAAAAAATAAGGAGCTCAAACAACTTCTATAGAAAGCAAGAAGTGCTGATCAACGACGAAAGTGTAATGCTTACTTAGAACAGATACAGGCTATTAACCAAGAAGCCATCAATTGGGTCCACAAGATGAATCCTGTGGATTGGGCCATTGCATATGACGGTGGATATCGGTGGAGGGTATTGACCAGTAATGATGCAGAGTGCTTCAACAGCATCTTGAAAGGTGCAAGGAACTTACCTATCTCAGCTATGGTTGAATTTACATTTCGATGGCTCGTCAAATATTTTGATGAGATGGGAGCCCAAGCTGAAATAGATGTACGGCATGAGTTTCAATACCCTAGAGAGATGCAAAAAACTATCGAGGAGGGCATCGCAAAGGGAAATACTTTCCAGTTGATATCGTATGACAAGTTAGTTTGTAATGTGAAATAAATTGTTATTATTATGTTGTTAAGTTAATTACACCTAAAAACATGAACTTGATTAGTTTGTATGAATATTGTCTGATAGGCCCCGCCGCGTATTTGAGGTGCAAACATCTTTTCGCCATGGATGAGGTCGCAATAGACAAATTGTGCAGATGAATCAACCCACGTGCAGTTGTGGGAAATATGAGATAAGACACTATCCATGTTTCCATATATTCGCTGTAATGTCTGAATGCGGTGACAATCCATTCGAGTACGTTGATCCAGTATATAGGCTTCCTGTATACATTAGGGTTTGGGAAACTAAATTCAATCCAATACCGCATCAAGATTATTGGGATGATCCGCAATGGACCTCAATGCCTAATGTACTTCGTCTGCGAGAAGTAAAACGGGGTCGTATATCTATGTCTCGTATTCCGAATGAGATGGATATATTAGATAGGCGTTTGACCGCTCGTTGCAGTGAGTGTCAGTAGACAGGTCATGACAGGCGAACATGTCCGGCACGACTTGGTCGATGAAGACTATGTAATACTTATATATTGTAATATATCATTTTGAAATTCTTTATTTGTAATAGATCAATTAATTCTTTATTTTTTATGTCGTACATTTAAATAGATCATTTTTTATTTGTAATAGATCATTTTTAATTTTTATTATATTTAACAAAAATTTACAACTAACATACTAAACAAATAAATTAAACTAAATATATATACAAAAACATTTAACTGTACCACATAGTCCTAAGTTTTTTACTGTGTACTTGATTCAAAATGTGTATTACAAAATTCTATACTTAATCACATAGTTCTTCTACCATTTGAAAATTTAATATTTATAAATAAATTTAATATTTTCTAATGCTGCAATCATTGTTCACATTTACAATTTATGAATAAATTTATGTCATTTAAAAATTTTACAATTCATTCAAACTTGTAGCATTACAAAATCAATATTTAAGTTTTGTCAAATATGCCATAAATGTAATCATTAACCCATTATTATTATTATCATTTAAATAGATTTTAGTAAATTGCTTCCATGTTAGTGGCACAGAAATTTGTCTTTTCTTGAAACCATAAAATTTGCTTCATTGTATTTTAAATGTTAAAGTACAAATATATATATATATATATATTTAAAAATCATAAATTATGGTACCAAATCGCCCCCTTTTTTTTTATTTATTATAATTAGATTGTAGTGAATTGCTTCCATGTTAGTGGTGGAGAAATTTATAATTTTAAAATAACGGAGCACAAATTTTTTTTTTTTTTACGACCACATGGCTAGAATTAATTATAGTTTAATTGTTATAGTTAAATTACAGTTAACCAATACAGGTTTTTTGAAATACAAATTAATTAAATTTTAGTCAATTGCTTCCATATATAGTATCACACAAATTTAAATTTTCAAATAGATGAGTATACTTTTTTTTAACAAATCGTAATTTATGGAATAATTATAGTTTTTCTGTTACGCTCTTATGATTAGATGAGATTTTTATTGTTATGATCTAGTATTTCACTTGTACAGGCTTCATGGCACATGTACCTAAGGAGGTTCCACTGTTCAGTCAGCCACATCGGGCTGACAGTATATGGGAGCGGCCGATATGCAATTTAGTTTGTTGGACTTTACGCTTACAATTAAAATAGCCTACATTTTGTTTTATATTATGTGATAATGCTATTTTTTTAAACTGGTCATTCTGTTATGCAGGACGAGGCATGCACTGTGTTGACCTGCCGCCGAGCAGATTCTGGATTGTGGGAGCATCCGTTGGACCATAGAGTCTTGCAGTATATATTACGCGCGGGATTCTATGGTGTATATCGTATCGGGCACATTCGACTAGATCACCCACTCATCACTGCTCTCGTCGAGAGGTGGCGCACAGAGACTCATACATTCCATTTCCCGATCAGGGAGGCCACCGTCACATTGCAGGACGTATCCGTCCTATATGGTCTATGGATTGATGGGCTCGCAGTTACTGGAGTTGATCCACCTTTGGCGAGGGAGTAGTGGATAGCCCTATGTGCTGAGCTATTAGGAGTAGCACCTACACCTGCAGATTTACGGGCAGGTAGACTGAAGGTGAGGTGGTTGGCCGAGCAGTTTGCTCATCTTCCAGATCATGCTCCAGATGAGTTGGTACAACAGCATGCCTGAGCATATATTCTGTGGCTTATTGAGGGGTACTTCTCCCTGATAAGTCACAAAACCTGCTCAAGCTGATGTACTTGCCACTGCTGAGAGACAATGATGAGATTGGGCAGTACAGCTGGGGTAGCGCGACTTTGGCATGCTTGTATAGGATGCTATGTCGAGCAGCTCAAGTCGGTGCGAGGGAGATAGGAGGACCACTTGTGTTGAGACAGGTTAGTAAGAATTTTATTACATGTCAATTCATATTGTATGCCATATATCAGTATTGTAATTGTGTTCAAACTATTGCAGGTTTGGGCGTGGGAGAGATTGATTCGCATTGCCCCATCTAGGCGGCAACTGGTTGGTCCTAGTGAGCTTCCCATGGGTGAGGGAGACATGCAGTTGCCCCCCGGACCGCGAGGTAGCCGGTGGAGGGTTGACATGGGCCACGAGGTCGTCTCGACCTACGTAGTCGTAGTTTATAGAGACCAGCTCGACCGGATGATCGATGGCGAGGTATGACATTTTTCTCTCAATTTTAGTTGTCTTCTTCATTGTATATGTTTTGAGTTCACGAGCAAATTTTAATATATTTGTCGTCATTGTAGTTTATCTGGCAACCTTACACTGGGGTCTTTGGTATACTCCCCGACTACTGCCGACTGGGCCAGGAGATATAGATGGTGAGAGTGCCACTTATTTGTTTTGACGTGGTTGAGTGGCATCTCCCCCATCGTGTCCTCTGACAGTTTGGTCGGGTCCAGTCCGTGCCGGATCGGTTCGACACCGAGTGGCGGTTGCACGTCATGAATAGGCGTGGCCGAGCTGGCACTGATTGGAGTCTGTTTTATATGCCATATATACAGTTGTGGAATGCCCATCGGGACAGTATTGTACAAACTGACTTCAGCGATGAGGTGCTCCCCTCTTCTAACCCTTACATGTTGTGGTATCAGCGACATACACACCTACTAGTCGGTAATCCGAGCCACCTGTTTGAGTCTAGATATCAGGGAGTTGGGCCTTATCTTGAGGCATTGGTGAGTATCATATTATGTGTCAGATAATTATTAAGATCATAATTGATTTACTTTGAGTCAAATGTAGCCTAATAATACGTCCGAATTTTTGTTCAAGTGGCTGGATCAGGGAGGTCGTATCACTTGGCTGAGGACGCCCTTTTCAGACGTGATGGACAACATGCCTTGCAAGCCGTTGCAGAGATCCGAGAGTTATTGTACCAGGCGTTCCAGGTTGCTCATCGGGGAGATCGTCTGCATTTTGGCTACTACGGTGTACACAGTTCAGCAGCTGCTCCAGACACATCAGCGCCTGCCACATCAGCGCCTTGGACATCAGTCACCCCACCACATACTACCCCATACATATCTCCAGATTCCCTCCACATACTTCCTACCCAGCATACTGGCATACCTTATGTACCTGACCCTGATTGGACACCGCCCCGATACATGCATGACGTTGTTACCCCACCCACCCAGTTACCACCACCAGACAGTTCAGGTGTTTGTAATGTTGGGGTTGATACATGTACATCACATAGTCCCACACTACATATACATACTTTTGTGCGGACTAGTTCGACCGCGACCATGAGTACACATGATGCAGTTCTTACTGACATCTCCCATGTTGACGATTAGGCCCATATTGAGGCCCCCCCAGAGCGCGAGGGAGAGGCCGAGGTTACGGTTATGGCGGACGTCACGGCCGAGGTCGGGGTGCGGGCAGAGACAGAGGTCGAGGTCGAGGTCGAGGTCGAGGTCCAGCTGTAGATCGCGATACAGTTGCACCAGATGATGGAGTTTCACAGCTCACAGCAATATCTGATCTTCGGCCAGAGACAAGATCAGGGGCAGTACATGCAGGAGAGAGGGGGTCACACTCACAGGCTCCACAGGTAGTCAGTGGAGGGCCACATGTAGGGGAGGGAGTGCCACTGGATACGCATTTACGATTGGGGGAGCCAGATATTCAGAGAGTCTACCGCAGGAGACTGAGGAGGGAGGTTCAGAGTTGGGGTTGTGGGACTGGAGGAAGATTAGGGCATTAACGGGTGTGATATGGACTGTATAGTTTATTTTATTTATAGTTTTTGTTATAGTTTTTGTAAATCAAACTTGTACAGATGATGTAAATGTGTCATATTTATTTATTCGAAAAATATAATTTTACAATTTTTTATTATTACTTATTATGATGATTTCCAAAATCTCTTTCACATCTCTATCTCTATCTCTCTCTCCTTCTCCGTAGTGTCTACATTTTTTCAATTTCAAAAGCCCTAATATATATATACATACACAGAACATACAGAGAAAAGCGAGACTGAGAGAGAGAGAGAGAGAGAGAGAGAGAGATAAATATTCATTTGAAAGGGTTTGTCTAGTGAGACCATGGCTCCTCATTCATCTACTAATATTTCTACTTAAATTGTTAAGGTTCAGTGTATACTTTCTTTCATGGAGTTGTTTTTCGTCTTAGATTTGATGAGCGAAATAAAAATGAAAAGGATAACAGAAAGAAAAGGATAAGAATTGATAGGATTTGAAGTTATATTTAGGTTTCATTTGTTTGGAAAGAAACCAATGATAGAAAATAAAAATAGCAGGAAGTGAATTGAAAAAAAGAAAAAAAATGTATCTGTGGAGATGAAAAATTGTATACAAAAATTATTTGGGAAAACAATGTAAACATTGCATAATGGATAGTTGTGGGGAGAAATATGAGTAAAAAGGAAACAAAATAAATTTGTGAGAAAAAATAAAATTTCATATATATTTTGAAAAAAAAATTGCTAGCCTATCTAACAAACTAGTTCTATTATTTTATAAGACTCTAAAATCAATAAACAAACACATAATTTGTTGTGGTCCTTTTCTTTCACTTTTCCTAATGATTGCATTCACTTTCTTTTTTCATATAGAAACCAATGATAACCAAACAAAATGTAGAAATATATATTTGTTGTTCATCTAACTTAAACGTATTTCAACTATTTGTTATATGAACGAGAACCCTAAGTTTATGAAATCACTATATTTATAAGTACACCGTCAAAGATGCTATTTAATTTCTCTTCCTATTGATAACTCATGTATATGCATTGCAAAGCCATTATACTGAATGAAAATGTTTGGTCATACATGCAACCAAGTTCATTAAGTATCATTATTATATTCCACATCAATAATGCATGAAATCATGAAAGTATAGTTCAAGTAGCGTTCTTCAAAATAACAATAACGGAGAGAAAGCAAAGGTATTTGTTATTTGTAGAATTACAAGAACTATTCCAAAACAATTGAAATATCTCCCATCATTGATAAGTCGTGGATAAGCATTACAAATCCATTACAACAGAAATGGTTTGGTCATTCATCCAAACAATTTCATTCATTATCATCATCATCTGACATCTCAATATCAAATTCATACATAACATCCATGCTCCAGGCGAAGTACTGGTGTGCATCATCCATTAACCCATCTTCGCACGCCATTTGTGGGTCTCATTTAGTCCAGACCTTTGCAAACGTTGGGTCATGCGATTAACCTTCACGCAGGATTGCATTAACCCATCTTCTAAGACCATTTGTTGTCTTTCTTAGTTCCCGACCTTTTTGCAAACGCTCTGTCATGTTAACCTCCGTTGGATAGATTGCGATGCTTGCAACAACTGTGGAGTGTTAGTTGGCATACGCATGGCTAATCGGCGAGGAAATTTAATATTAACTTCACGACATAGCTCAACGAGAACGTTTGCTCGAGTTATGCAAAATTCCCACTCAGCTCTCATAGTATTGACGGTGGCATGTGAGTAACGCAAATTTAGATTTAATGGGTATTCAAATTCATCTCCATCTGCAACCCAATAGCGACCCATTGCTGAATATAGATCAACCACCGTATATCTCATGATGATATCGCTCGAAATAGGTATAAAAATTTTGTTGTGGTATGATGCAATATTTATACCACATATACACATGGTAGTTGTATGTATGAAATTATTGTAAACAACTATGCATTAGAGTTGTCATGTCAACTTTTATGACCTGAACAACTATGCATCAACTTTATAGGAGTTGTCACTTCGACTTTTATTTACTACTCAGTGCATATCTGAAGGTTTTAAGCAAAGTTCACATCCGCTTAAAAATGTAATTTAATTTTTTCGCTTACAAATATAATTCAATTTATTTTGCCTTGACAATATATTTAATTTTCCTTTTTACCTTACATATTTCATTTAATTTAATTGGAGAAATTTGACCAATTTAATATGAAGTTAATTATGTGTTGATTTGTTCTTGTCTGCATACTAGGCTAGGTTTATTTGTAACACTTTCAAGTTCTGTACATTGAAAAACCCATTCATTCTAACTCTACTACAAATTAATCTTCAATACATTCTAAGTCTATAATATTTTATCTTCAACGTTTATGAATCTATTTGGAGCTGCATAGGGTGGCTTTTTAAACACAAAGGGTATAATTGTTTTGTTATTTTGTTCTGACACCCCCTCATCCCATTATGAATTGCAGAATTCACATGGGCACAGTAGGTATGGTACGATAATAAATTGTAGCTTGGCGCAGTGATACGTCCAACATTTCTCAGTTATGCAGTGCAGTGACTTGAACAGACGTAATAATTTGTATACTTTTTTTTTCCCTCAGATGCTATGTGACTTTGTGCAGCGATGCAGTGATGCATGTCACTTTTTGCAGTGATGCAGTGATGCATGTGACTTTGTGCAGTGATGTAGTGATGCATGTCACTTTATGCAGTGATGCAGTGATGCATGTGACTTCCTGACTTTGTAAATTATATACTTTGTGACTTTTTTCCTCACATTACGTTATGTATATGACTTTGTGCAGCGCAACAGGGATGCTTTGTTTTTCGTCACATTTCAGAATTCATCTAAGTCACATTAATATGACCACATGGCAATAGTGTTGATAAACAATTATATAATGGATTGAAGGAGTGAAGTGTAATTTACCGAATATAAAAAGAAGCAGAAAATGTAATATCGGAGAAAAGCGGATGACTGTGAAGTTCATTAAGTGAAAATAAGATAAAATATAGGCTGCAGTGCCAATCCTATTTACATATCAGGTGACCATTTTATTATTTTGTTTTTTTTTTTTTTTGTTATGAACATTGTTTTGGTGAAAAAATGAACAATAGTTTTGTAGGTCGAAGTGAGTTGGATGGTTGTGTATTTACTTGCACTCTGTTTCATAGTTGTTTATGAACAATATTACTTTAAAATAAAGAAAATTAAAGCCACTGTCTCATTTGATGATTTAATTTATAAATTTTTTAAAACACTAATTTGTACTGAAATCGTAAATTCGAAGTGACTATTTACTGTATTAATGTGGCGATATGACAACTGACTACATTACTGATTAATTTGATAACTCACTGCTCGAATATGAAGGGATTGCATTGTGAAAAGGACGGCATGAAATTATGATTTTATTTGACAACCACGTCCGTGCCTACGTCACAGGTACACAAAGTCACGAGTACTTATTATTGCATGAAATGAATAAGATAAAATAATATCACAAGTATCACTTCTTCCATAGTGCCTCAACTCAATTATCGTGACCAGATCATCTGTAGTTAACCCCCACTATGATGTCTATAATAGCACTACCCCTAGTAAGATGTTTGTTCAAGTTATAACAATAGTAATATATCTACAATTACTATTATTATTAATTTTTTTATTTTTTGAACAATGTCTTCAAGAGGTGTAGGAAGTTCACGCCGGGAAAGAAATTCGAAAGTGTGGCTGCTACCTCCATTTACTTATGACTACAAGAGAAAAAAGTACTTGAGTCCGAAGGATTATTATGCTGGTATCCGAGCAGAATGGGCGTTCAGGGTAACGGAGCAAGAAGGATTGTTTAATGATCTACATAACTTTGGGGCACTAGTGCCTCATCGTCGTTCATTGACCATGGCTAGATGAAATGTGAGTGACTATGAAAAAACAGTTAAAAGAATTACGAAGGAGAACAACAGAATGTTGATACGGAGATGTCGACATTTCATGCTTCAGCTAGCCACCGAAATGGTAGAAGCAAGCAACAGAGATTTGACAGTGATTGAGCGAAATAATGTCTTAAACAATGAAAAATATCTCTCTGACTACTACATGTCAGATGAGGAATGAGAAATCAAACACCTTTATCTTTCATATATGTTTGTATGTTGTGTCATATCTTCGTTACTAGAGTGTAAGACAATGTTGTTGTTCATCTAACTTACGGATGTATTTCATGTAGGTTGTTATATGAACCTGAAGTTTTTGAAATAACTACATTTATAAGTACACATTTTTTAGTTCATGACTTTCTTTATTGAATTGCAATTTGTTAATTAATGTTATGGATTAATGTATACTGAATTATGTGAATACTTAAGGTTTTTTTCTTTTTTTTTTCGAACATGATATACAACTCCATTTTGTGTACCCACTTTATAGACTCAGTGATGTGTGAAGAAGATGATTGGTTGATAATCAGATAATATTTAATTATCAACCAATCCTCTTTTTGACAGATAAAACATAATTTGTTAGCTGGATAAACAATCTCAAAGCCAAGTGGTTGGTCCAATTAGGGGACTAATAAAGTTACGATAGATTTAACCGCCATCTTCAACAAAGACGTAAAAGTAACAGTAGCTCACCAAAGGCTTCCCTTAAGTGGGGCTCCTTAAATAGTGATCTTTTACGTAAAGAATTTCAATCTGCATCAGGAAAGAAGAAAAAGTCACCTTCTAGTTCTTGGAAGTCCAGTGAAAATGATGACTCTGGTAAGGAATGGGGGGTTGATAGAAAACTAAACTTGGGGACAAGACAAACAAGCTCAAAGCCAAGTGATTGGTCCAGTTGGGGGACTAATAAAGTTTAGACAAACGAACTACTGCCTTCAACAACACATAAAACATAACAGGTAGCTCAGTGAAAAGTTTCCCTTAACTGGGGCTCGTCAAATGGTGATCCTCTACGTAAAGAATTTCAATCTCCATCAAGAAAGAAGAAAGAGTCGCCTTTCAATTCTTGGAAGTGCAGTCAAAATGATGACTCTAGTAAGGAATGGGGGGTTGACAGAAAACTAAACTTGGGTTATGTTCAATTCAATATGCAATTCAATATGTAACTAATCAACTGTAAAAATTTCAGCTCAAAATTCATCCGTTTGATAAGGTTTCTTCATTTTTAAAGATTGTGGTTATGTGCAGAATTTCATACTCATAGATTGTAATATTATTATTATTTAATTATTTACTTAATTTTTATATTCGGGTTCTCACAGAACAGGTAGCTCAATCAAAATTTTTCGTGAACAAGGGCTCCTCAAATAGTGACCTGTACGTAAAGAATTTCAATCTCCATCAGGAAAGAAGAAAGAGTCACCTTCCAATTCCTGGAAGTCTAGTGAAAATGACGACTCTGGTAAGGAATGGGGGGTTGACAGAAAACTAAACTTGGGGGCAGGACAAACAAGCTCAAAGCCAAGTGGTTGGTCCAGTTGGGGGATTAATAAATTTCCAAAAAATTGTTCTTGCAAATTGGAAGGCAAGTAAGTTTTGGATTTAAAATTTATAACAATTATTTTAATATATACATTTTCATTCCAACAATATTTTCATACACTAGTCTTTCAATACTATTGGGTTAAGTGGTTGTCTGTGAGATTTGCAAATTTATTACCAGTGATTTCAAGAATAAATCAAAATAACAATTAATCTTCCATACCTATGGGGTTAAGTGGGCGTGCGTGGGATTTACAAATTTGTTACGATTGATCTGCGGATGGGTACATTACGACCAATGTTCAGTTGATGTTGTAAATGTTTCACAAAATATATCTAATTTTAAATATTCATAAGTTGATTTTAAAATAATTCCAAATGATAACAAAAATTCAAATAGTCATACTTTTCAATGAAATACAAATAGTTGGTTGTAACAATGAATGATGCACATAGCTAAGTGAAACATAACATTGCCTACATAAGCTTCCTTTTTTCACACATTGAGTAGTCAAATCGTGAAGAGACTTGTCGGTATATGCAGATGGATTGTCAAGTCATGTGACTTGGTGCACAGGCTTTGGTTTTCTCGATTTTTTTATTACAGTGACAAAACAGGTATTATTCATATATGTGGGATTCTCAAGTTAGAAAGTCACATGGCAACAGTAAATTCACTGATTTATCTTACAGTGAGCATGCCCTTATTTTGTCGGTATATGCAAATGGATTGTCAAGGCATGTGACTTGGTGCACAGGCATTGCTTTTCTCTGTTTTATAATTACAGTGACAACTCATCTCTTATTGATATATGTCGGATTGTCAATTCTGAAAGTCACATGCCAACAGTGAATTCACTGATTTACCTTACATTAAGCATGCCCTTATTTTGTCGGTATATGCAGATGGATTGTCAAGTCACATGACTTGGTACACAGTATTTGCTTTTCTCTGTTTTGTCATTCTAGTGACAACTCATACCTTGTTCGTATATGTGGGATTGTCATGCAGAGGCATTTATTTTCTATGGGTTTTCCTTCAATGTCTTTCTAAAGCCTTTCATAACCAACTATATAAACGACTATAGGTGAAGACATAACCTTACAACTCATTTCGCCCTACGAAATTATGATTCATTTGTTTAAAAAAATTAGCGTGGCTACACGATTCATGGGAGGGAGTGGGAATCGCAGAGGTGGCAGGAACTTGCAAAGGGGTGACAGTTCACGACGAGGAGGGGGAAGGGGACGTGGCGATGCTAAAGATGAAACAACAATACCTGTTTTAGATTATGCTTGTGGTTATTGTGATAGGTTTGGGAAGCGACATTTTTTGATGCCCAAGTATTATCCAGTTCAAGGAGGTTCATGTATGGATCCATCTGATAATCAAATAGGATATGGTTTAGCAGACGCTAGACTTCTGAAGTGGCCCGCACTATTTATAGAGTGAGTGCAAATGGAAAGATTATGTGGGGAAAATCGACTGAAGGTGCCAAAAGCACGTTTTGTTGAGATCCAAAAGGAAGATTCTGATAATGTTGATCGACTATGTGAAACACTACAACGTGAGATTTCTCAAATGCGCCGTAGGTTAGCCCGTGATATGCAACTATACATAGTTAAGAAGGATGCTCAGAAGAACAGAACAGAACCAAATGTTGCGGCTATCAAGGGTATCATGAAGGATCCTGAACTTGTATTTGACGCTGAGCTTTCAGATTATTCAAACTCTGAGATTGTCGATTTAAGCGTGAATTAGGTGTTTATGTCTATACTTCGGCAATATTTGGTCTTGCATTAATATGTAATGTCTGTGTTAGACTAAGTGTTTCCGTAATGAGTTTGTCAAAATGACTTCCTAATATTTGTCTGTCTAACTGTTATGTTTATGTATTGTGTGTTCAGTTCAAGGTGTCCAGGATGTATGTATTGTGTGTTCAGTTCATGGTGTCCAGAATGTCTTTTTGTGGGAGACTTATGTCTGTACTACCTATGTATTTTTGTGGGAGACTCATGTGTTTAGTTCAAGGTTTTCTGAATTACATTATCACCTTCTAACCCAAAACAAAGAGAAAAGAAAAAATATATATATTTAAATGAAAACGGCTTTAGTAAAGCCCAAACAAATTTCTGAATAACACTTTCTAACCAAAAACAAAGACAAAAGAAAAAAAAAAAATTTACATGAAAATGGCTTTAGTAAAGCCAAAACAAATTTTTGAATTACATTATCACCTTCTAACCCAAAACAAAGAGAAAAGAAAAAAAATATATATTTAAATGAAAACGGCTTTAGTAAAGCCAAACAATTTTCTGAATAACACCTTCTAATCCAAAACAAAGACAAAAGAAAAAAAAAAAAAAATTTACATGAAAACGGCTTTAGTAAAGCGAAATTTTTTTTATAAATTACATTATCACCTTCTAACCCAAAACAAAGACAAGAAAAAACAAAAAAAAATTACTTTAGTAAAGCTAAAAAAAATTTCTGAATTACACCTTCTAACCCAAAACAAGGACTAAAGAAAATAAAAAAAAAATTAACATGAGAACGGCTTTAGTAAAACAATTCTAACCCAAAAAAATATTCTTAATTACATTATTACCAAAACAATGATAACAGAGAGAGAGAGAGAGAGAGAGAGAGAGAGAGAGAGAAAACATGAACAGTAAAAGCGTGGTTATAATCCACGCTTTATTATGTGAACAGTGAAAGCGTGGTTCACAACCACGTTTTCAGAAGAAAAAAAATTTGAGTTAAAAGCGTGGGTCACAACCACGTTTTTAGAAGAAAATTTTTTTTGGTTAAAAGCGTGGTTCATAACCACGTTTTCATTATAAAAAAAATTTGAGTTGAAAGCGTGGTTCACAACAACGCTTTCATAAAAAAAAAAATAATTAAAAGCGTGGTTTGTAACCACGCTTTCTTAATTAAAAGCGTGGTTTGGAAACATGCTTTTACGATTTCACAATTTTTCCGCGCAACAACCACACAAACGTTGAAAGCGTGGTTGTGAACCACGTTTTAGCCTAGTTTGGGAATTCCGTCCAAACTAGGCCTAGTTTGGGAAATAAGTTGATAATTTAGCTTATTTTGGGAAAAGCCCCCCATAATGAGTCACATCATTATTTATGAAAATTATGTATGAATTTTTTATTTTTATTTTTATTTTTATAGAATTAATCATACTTAATTTATGGCCTCGCATAGCTAGGTGTTTCTCAATTAGGTGTTTCAAATTAGTAGCCTACCATGGGATTTATCTCAATAATTCAAACTATTCATTTTGCAAGACTTTCCGAATAAATCATGCGTAAAAAAAGTCAAATTGATCGGATGACTATAACACATGGTCAAATCATATTTCTCTCCAAAAAATGAAAGCAAATATGATTTTAAAAATAAACTATTTACATAAAACACGATATGATCATGTGGTTATGAATCAATCAACCTAATTTTTGCATGAGTAATGCTATACACAAAAAATTTAGGAAAAATTACAAATCAGTGGAGTCTTCTCAAAATAATTGCAAATTAGTGGAATACTTTATCAACTTTAATAATTAAAGTCATAAACTTATTCATGAATTTGCAATTATTTTGAGAAGCCTCCACTGATTGGCAATTTCCCCAAAAATTTATACATATTTTTATATATAATAATGTGGTTTATTGTGAACCTTTCACTTCAAAACAAAACAATTGAAAATAGATTTATTTACAACAATCATTGCCACATCAATCCTGTCAAGTTTTTTGTATGAATTTTATGTAAGAACAAAATTTTCCTTTTTGCATGGATGATTTGCTGGAGAGCTCTATAAGATGAAAGATTCAGATCATCCTCGAGAGCCAATAGGTCTAGAGACCCAACTAGATATTCGATAATGTCTTTGATGGCCAAGAATACAAGACAAAGAATTCAAATATTGGAGCCCTGGTTGAGTTGGAGTGCATATCCATAGTACACCTTGGCAATTGCATGGAGGATGAAGCATTGTCCAACTCCTTCACAGTCCTATATTGTCTATAAACCTACATGCTGCCTCTATGACCCCATGAATTGCTTCTCAAGTTCCACAATTATTTTTTGCCAAATAGTCATTTTATTAAACCGAGCAACCAAACTCTCTGCTAAAACAATGTCTAGGAAAGGCAAAATGCAAACAATCTTTTCCCAATTTCTAACCCTAAAACAGCCTCTCCAAAAACAAAACAGATTTTTTATTCCTCACTTAAGTTATACCGACACCTTAAGAAACCCTAGGAACAAACAAAAACATTCATGGAAACTCCCATACAATTGCAAACCGTTACTATAAATAATGGCGCAATCCAAACAAAAAGAGATAAAACAAGATGTTGTCTCCTGGATAGTCAAAACTATTTTCAATTTTAAAATGTTTAACTAGAGAAAGCTAAGCATACCAAACAAATCTCAAACACATTCATAAGAAAGCACGCACAAACCGCAAAAGGTAACTTCACAAATCTACTGAATTGTTTTATGAACTAACATAACATAAACAAAAGCAAACCATCACATACAAAAGCAAAAACAAACCCAAGTTAGTAATAAGTCTTTAATAGTTAGGGCCAATACCCTATTCAAGCCTCATTCAAACCCTTACTATTTTGCCTAATCAACTTCCAAACCTTACTAAAAACAAACTGTCGCAAAAAAACAAAAAGAAAAAACACACTGCAAGAAAATTATACGAAAAACTTGACGTTGATAATTGTTGAAAGCAAGTTAACCCCCAAGCTGGTATAAACTCCAAATGATGTTGCTCGGCATCTACTAACCTTTCATGTTGATGAGGTTACCCCCTGTTTCCTATCCTTCCCTTCCAAATACTCTCTGCCTACACATATAGAGCATATACAGATTTAAGAATCCAAATAAAAGTAGAAATATTGTAAATCATGAGCATATATTTGTTTGTGTGTGTTTGAGAGAGGAAACAATATTAACTACAAATTAACAAAAATAACTGTCATCTATACATCAATTGTAATTTTATATATTTTTAATCACATTGACAAAAATAGTTCAAACTTTTCAAATTGCATATGAAAACAAGAGTTGGGAACAGGTCGTTTGCTAATGCTTTCATTTTTGTTTTCATTCTCAGTTTTTGGGAAACTTAAAATGAAAAATAGTTTAACATATTATTTTTGTTTTCATAAAAGTAAAATCAATTCTAAAATTTTCAAGAAAAAGAAAAGAAAAGGGAAGTGTTTTCTTTTTTGTTTAGAAAACAAGTTTTCACTCTCTTAGTTCAACAAAAATAAGCAAAGATCTACACTTCACTCGTAGAATCAATGAGAATATTTTGCAATTATTTTTCACTGCATTTTTTTATTTATAAGTACACTCCAAAATTTACATTCTAATATGCGATGAGTATTGTGTCATACGCAATTTTTAAACACTAAAGACAATCTAGATTGTATTTATGATAAAGTGGGAATTAGAATAACAACTATCTCTTTTTCTCTAACTCCATTGGGTTCAATTTGTAAAAATCAAAACATTTTGGATAAATTTCTACATTTAATTTTTAAAAGAGAAGAAGCAAAATTGAGTGTTGACACCAATCATTACGCAAGACTAGCAAGTGGTCAATATGTGAGGCTAGGGGTTGGTTGCATGTATCTTGAATTTGTGTTGGCTAGGCCAAAGGCCATTGGCTAGGATATGTTCTCGATTATCAAAAAATTAAAATTGAGACCATGGCAGCTCCACCTATGTGTTTCTATTAAGCAAGAAATCCTGCTGAGTTCTCAACTCATAAGATTAGAAAGTACAAGCAATAATGATTTCATAGCCAATAATCAAAAGAAATACTTAATAGTTTTGAGCGCATATTTACCATGAAACAAGGTTGTTGGTGTGTTTCAGTATTAAATCAAAGCTGAAATCATGAAAGGGTCTTATCTCTCCCGTTTTCACATTGTAAGCCACAACCAACTTTCCACTGTGAAGACCAGACCAAGATTTGGCCATCATCTAGCCAACCAACAGGAATGAAAGTCGGACATATATTTTTTTATCCATCTATTGCTTCTTTAATCTTGTAAGGTTTAGCACATCACCGCAATGCAAGTCTTTCAGTATGCATACATTTCACAACGCAAATCCTTAGCTCAAGAAACCTATAAAAATTCCTAACAAATTCAATTGGAACTTGGATGAAGTGAGAAGTTTTGTCAGAAACGTCAATAACAAAAATATGGCTGCTCCTTTGAGAGTAATAAATAGCCCCTCCAATAGACACTGAAGTTCTATCCCCATAGTAAAGATCGTTTTCTTTTAGTTTCGTTCTTCTCCATGACGTGTTATTACCCACAAACAATACAAACCATCTATGTTCTCCACTGAAGATTTTACAATGGCATACCACATTGTCCTCATGAGTGTGAGAAATGAAATCGATATGAGAAGAGAACAAACACTCACCATTCACAATTGGAAGAAGTAAGTACTTGTATTGCATTGTCACATGATTCCCAACAAAAAGAAATCTATCCACAAATAAGCCAAAAAATAGCAATAAACCTCTAGAACTAGAGATCATTTGTCCAGGACAATATGTGTATATCATTTTGCATTCTCCCTTATTAAACTCAAGGAAACATGAATGAAATGGCCTACAAAACTTCTTGAAGAACAAGCTATCCTTTGATTGAATGAGGTGTGCCTTGATAAAAGAAGGGTCAGATATAATTTTAGCCCAAGCCTTGCATACGTACTTCCCACAAGAACACAGAAACTTAGCATGATGGAAAATAAGAATGTGAAAAAAATTGTCCTTAGGAACAGATGAAATGTCATTCTTCTATTCCTTCGTTTGAGAGGAGGAAGTAGTCCTACAATAATGTAGAGAACATGTAAGAATTTGATAGATGAGCAAAAATAAGACAAACGACAACATTGTTCATATATCTATGGAATCAAAAGCTCTAGGTTTGGACATATGAAAATGCCTTTGGCACAAAATGAAATACAAAAGGAAGAAATACATTGTTCTTATATCTATGGAATCATTAGTTTATTTTCTAAAGCTCTAATTTGACAATTTAACAGCATCAAATTGAAACAAAGATGAAAGAAAAGAAATAATATAAAACTTACTACAGACTAATGAAAAATTTCACCTTCTGAAAGTAATAAAATTCAAGCAAGTCATTCAACGAGAAAATTAGCAAAAGGGGGGAAAAAATGAATGATAGGAATAATTAGGATCAAAAGCACTAAGTGCATGTGTATTTTTATGTTGGAATAAAAGAAATTACATGTTCGTAAGAAGGATCAACTTGAATCACTCTTATCTTCTTCTAGATGTAGGGCTTAGTTATATCAAACTTCAAATGTCAATGCTTTGCTACCCAACCAAAAACCTCCTTCCTTGTTTCACTTGTAATCAAATTGAACTTGAATCCTAGATCTTCACTAGGACTGAGGCTCGAGAATTGGGGGAGAAGCAAATGAAAAATGGAAAGTGAGATCATACAAAAGATAGGATGGGTTTGATTGTCTTAGCAGTTGAATTATACAACATGTGAGATTTAAGGTTAGGGATAGAGAGAAAAAGAATAGAGAAGACGGAGAGTAAACAAAAATTATACGAATAGGTATTAGGGTTGTGCTTCGTACCCTCCACCTCAGTCCATATTTATATTGATAAAATAACATAACAACAATAATACCCTTACTAATAACAACAAAAGACACTATATATAAACAATGTCTATTCTAACATTACCAATTATTTCTTTTGCCCAAAATAACCTTTTTATGATTGGTCCTTAATAACCTTACTCTTGATTTATATTACAAAACAAAAACAAAATTTTTTCTAAGCATGAAAATATACACCTCGAGCAAATAATACAACCTCAAACAATAAGAAACCCCAAACAATGAAACACAAGATGGAAAAAAGATAATAAGATACAATTTTTTGATCACATTGGTATGTTCCTAACTAAAGTGGAAAAGATTAACAACTTTGGGTTGGAGTGGTCTTGATACGAAACAGCTAATAAATTTACTAGTTAATGCCCTTAGTGACAAAGGTAAGCAAAGAAAATTTAAGGCAACAAAACCAACTTGGCCAATAAAAGCCTCCTATAATTTATGTTCTTATTAATGAAATTTTAAATAGAAAATCAAGTAGATATTGAAATATGAATTGATACAGATGATTAGAAGTGCACTAACATTTATTGAGGTTTTTGACCGAAGAATAAAGCATATTACTAACATCAAAATTTGATTTTAACTAGTTGATTGTGAGAAAGTCTTTTAGCGTTAATCACACTTTTCACCCATATAGTTTAAATCGAAATTCATTTTGGTCCCTATTATTTCAAATTGAACAATTTAGTTCATACACTTTAATTTCAGCTTCAATTGGGTCCTTTCAATCAAATTGGAGGCTAAAATTTATGATTTTGGGATACTCGTCAATTTTTTTTTTGGACGGAATGACCAATTTGAAACTAAACGTAAAATGTTGGACCAAATTATTTAAATTGAAATAATAGAGACCAAAGTGAAATTTGAGTCAAACTATAGGAGTGAAAAATGTAATAAACATCCTTTTTAAAAGAAAACAAAAATAAAATATTAATAAGCATGTTGTGCCATCTCAACAATGCAAATATGTCTTCAGAAGTTGCAAAAACAAGCTTCTAATTCGAAAGCATTGTTGTTGATGTATTGTGTATAATTGTATTACTTTCATGTATTGTGTAGTGTATTGTACCATTAACATATATGAATATAGATTTTCAAAATTAATTTTTTTTTTTCATATTATATATAAACATAGAACCAATGACATAAAAATTTATCTCTAACAAAATTACAAATTGGCCAAAGAGACAAATTATTCATAAAAAATCCAAGCATCCAACTCATAATATATTAGGGATAATTGAAATTTCATAAAACAAAAGATAAATGACATTTCATTGCAAATATAAAAAATAAGAACAAAAAAATTCCAATCGGACCTGGGTAATTTGATCTTTAGTCATATTGTTGGTGATTGGAATCATGAGAGATGTTTCTATAACATATGATTTGGTATTTGTATCACAATTCAATGCACATCACAAAATAGGAAACCAAATATTAATAAGACTCCTAATTAAACAATCATTTAAAACAAAAATAAAATACTAAAGACATCACAATATAAAATTGTAAATAAAACTTCTAATATCAAATTGGTGTGTCATTGAACCATATTCTCAGAAAATCCAATACAAAGAATACCAAATCCAAATAAACTCGCAAGCCAAAAATGAATCTCACATTCTATTTTCTACAAGAAATTGAATTGCTCTCATGCATCTAATTCGGATGAAAGAAACAAAGTGTTTACACAAATTGTAGGATTTGAGATTGGACTAGAGATTTGGGCCAAAAAGACTTATTTCGACCATGGCAATAAACCATAAAACAAGTATGTTTGCTACCACTCATATTCAAACAAGTATTAAAGAATTATCTTTAGTTGCAAATCATGAATCAAAGAAACAATTTCATAAAAGACAAGTAATAACTCTTGTCATAAGACTACAATTGATCAACAATAAAATTGACCAAAATGAAAATTTTCTTTGCTGATAAAAAAAAAACTGATCATCAATAAAATTGACCAAAATGAAATTTAATTAGCACTGAAGCAAAAATCAAGATCTAAATTCAAGAAAAGGTGGACCAAAAGGCCACATTTTATTTGTGAGATGTTACACATAAGCAAGTATCATAAAGGCGAAATATTAGAAACTATAACATCTTGTAGTTTCTTACATTGCGAAGGCAAATAAAATTTTCCTCTGCTCTTAGGAATTCAGAGTCTTTAGGGAATTGACGCTTCAGGACAGCCATATGCGTCTCATCCTGCATCATTTTGCAAGCCTATTGTTAGATACCTTGAAAAAATACATAGTGAATAGATAACAACCTAAAAATCATACTAGGCACCTCTGGCATATCAATAGTAATTTTATTAGGGAAAAGTTCTTATAGTAGATTTGTTGTCATGGGAAACTTCTTGTCGTTGTCTTGTTATCCACAATAACCTTCTCGAAAAATATCAGTTGCATTCAATCTCATAATCAACGATATTATTGAACTCAGAAACAAGTGTCATGTTTTCATACAAACACTATTAATTGAATATAAGTATCTAGGTCAAAAGAAGTGTATTAATAGGTTATAACAATAGCTAAAAGAAAACTAAATCATTTTGGCCTAATTGGTTTGGACCATCAAATCGAAAGAGCATGCATATATATCATCATGGTATAGATGTCTTGGATTGTTGATAGTCTTCATGCTTCTAACCTGTCGGATAAAAAATAGTAGTAGTTTTTTTGGTTCAACTATTTGTAGAGGCTAAACTTGGCTCATGGTTAGTTTTTCAAAACTTTTACATTAACATCAATATATGCAAAAACTTGAAATCTTCAATTGTTCTTGCTAGGTGAATGTAGTTATATTGAAATCTTCCATATATATACAAAAACTTAATTAAATGAACCCCATGCAAATAGAGGAAAAATGAAATACTGAATTTCCTGATTTGTTTTTGAAGATAGAGTAATAAGTAGGAGTTCCTTTCACTTTTCAGTAGCCTCTTGGTAGTTAAACCCAAATAAAGAACCCAAGTGAAAGAGTTCTATGGTTATAGCCTAGACTATGAAAATATCCATATGGAGAGGGATAAAAAAATAGAAAACTACACTTATTTTATTATTTACTAGGAAAGGGCTTTTTAGTGGATTAATCCATCATTATAACCTTGTTAAAAGAGTTTGTGCAAGGAGAAGAAAAAAAAAAAACTTGCCCTTTGACAGGCTAGTGGTTTGCCCTAATGAATGTGAGGGCATTCACAGTGGAGCAAGAAAACTATTCAGTCCTGATACGGAAATTTCATTCCATATTTGCAACAGTAACCACAAATTATGATAGATTGGCTCAAGCTAGGTTGAAGACTTTTGTTTGTGATGTCTGCATGCAAGTTTGCTGCTTTTATATTTGATATAATCTTTGCCTCGATCATCATAGTTATCTTTTTGAAATAACTCTATTGTCTCAATTCAAGATTTTGGCTTGTTTGTAAGTTTTACCTGTCTTTTATGCGCATGGTTTTCGAGTGCAATCGCAGTTGTGGTCTTAGTGTAGCAGTGTGAGATCGAATCATATTGCTATCATGATTTGTTGATACACATTTTATGATTGATTCTTTTATTTATTTATTTTTTAGAAATATATGATGGAGATGAACTCATGGAGTAAGATATACTTTGATATAGACTAATTGGATAGTCATGAGTAATCAAACACTTGTATTTTGATATTTATATATTGGTTGAATGATTGGGTTGGATTGCGTTGAATATATTTGGACATTTAGATATGTTTTGTTGAATGGATTAGAAACTAGTATTTGTTGAATATATTTAGTTTATATTTTGGATTAGTTGATGGATTCTTATGTGTTAATTAAATTTAAGGGTTGAATGAATCTGTTTAAATTTTGCATAGGTGAATGACAAGTTTTATTTGATTGCAACAAATGTTATAGTGTTGCTAAAAGTGACAATTGGCTACAAATTATTGTGTCGCTAAAGGTCTATAGTTAAAACAAAATTTTAACTTTTGGTAACAAATATATATGTCACTGTCTGTTTGACTTTTGGCAACAAATTTAAGAATTTGTAGCCAAAACTTTCCGCGACAACCCTTTGGCCACAACTTGGCGGCAATTTAATAATTGTCGCAAAAGACATTTAACGACGAAATTTTGACTTTTAGCAACAATTTTATATGTTGCAAAAAATAATTTTTCTTGTAGTGATATATATAGAAAATCAAGTGGATATTGAAATATGAATTGATATAGATGATTAGAAGTACACTAACATTTATTGAGCCTTTTAACATGAAGAATAAAGCATATTACTAACATAACTAGCTGACTGTGAGCAAAATCCTTTTTAAAAGAAGACAAATATTAAAAAGGATAAATTACAAATACACCCTTGAGGTTTGTTTAAAATATAAATTGCCCCTTATGATTTTGGAAATTACAAATACCTTATTGTTCGAATTTTTTATTTAATATAATTAATAGAAAAAATGAAATTCCTAACTACCTTCCTATACAACAATAGAATTATCTTAATTATTGATTGAAATGTATTTTTGACAGCATTAAAAACTGTTAATTGACTTGATGATTTATTAATAAAAAGTTTCATTTGTTATGAGATCAAAAACTTAAACCACAAGGGGTAATTCGTATTTTAAGTAAGCCTCATGAGGTGTATTTATAATTTACCCTAAAAAAATGTAGCTTATACTAACAAGCATGTTTTGACATCTCAAAATTGCAAACATGTCTTTAGAAGTTACACTAAAAAAAGCTTTTGATTTGGAAGCATTGTTGTAGAATCGTGATTATTGTGTAGCGTATTGTATTGCGTATCGAAAGATACAATAACATGGATTAAAAAATATAATTTTTTTTTATTCATATTACATATAAATAAAATATAAGAATAAAGAACAATACCATATAATTATTATATAACCAATGAACCGAAAATTTATCTTTGACAAACTTAAAAATTAGTCAAAGAGACAAATATACATTCATAAAAAAATCCAAGCATCCAATTCATAAGATAGTAGGGGGGAAAATGAAAACAAAGGGCAAAATGGAAAAAAAGGGAAAGGACAAACAATAATGGTAAATTACTGGGATGTTTCCAATAATTCCAATATTGATGAAATGTTCAAAATTAATTACAAAGATATGAAATCTTTAGTCAAAAAGACAAAACTGACCTTTTTCCTCGTCTCTTCCCTTGCATCCTTTCTTTTTTCTCTACAACTTTGGTGGCTTGTCACTCTCATGCCATCTCCATTGTCGCCATCGCCACCGTTGACCCTCAAATAAGCCCATTCCTAACCCACCCACCATTACCATCAACCACCACCAAACTCTCCCATTTGTTCGCTGAATAACTCTAGTCCCAATCTCCTACCTCTACTTCCCTCTAACACCATCGAACCAACCCCACAACCATACTCCCCAACCACCACCATCATCATTATCACTCAAAATATAATCGGCCACCTCCATCTCAAACAAAACCAAAAGAAAGAGAGAGAAAGAGAGAGAGAATAGATTCAGACCAAATTCCAACCAGATTTGGACCAAATTAGACTGTTCAAAACTCATAAAACAATACAATGTGTGTGTGCATATATATAGACTGACTTAAATGCATGAGTTCCATATATAACAATTCAATAACGTAATACTTGAACAAAGACTTTTTGAATTAATTAAGGTGAGAAAAACGAAAAGCAAAAAAAGAACTGCATCCTACATTTGAATATGACCCAATGTATAATGAGCAAGTCCGTACCATATCCAAGTAAGACCAGAATTGGTCTAATTCACGTGGTGCCCTATCACCGTCAGAGAAAGCATTTAAGGATAGAATGTGATTCAAATAAGTGCTTTAGTACCTTTAAAAGAAACAACTTAAGGCCACGACTATATATTGCCAAACCTAAATGTCCTTAAAATTTAGTCAATTTTATACTACTCCATGGTGTTATGACATCAATTATTGTGAGATGACAATTTTTGAGTTAAGGTAACTTTTTGAAATCAAGGATGAGAAGTGGCCTAGTGATAGAGTAGGGTCACGTTTGATTCGGAGATAAGGGGACAACCTATGACTAGCTTATCCTAGCATGTTTCAAATTTGAGACTTCGGATAACTTTCTAAAATAGATATTATGTTTTTTTTGGTTCACACTTCTTTCCCAATATGTAAAATGGGGAAAATTACTTATCATTTTTATATGATAAAATGTGAAATATTCCCAATCCAAAAAAAATAAAGAAACAGTTTTTATTTTCATGCATACTTATAAAATATATTTTTGTTTTTGTTATCATGACCCTTCGTGTCAAGTCCTAAATTTTTTGGAAATTTTTGTGAATACAATATGAGTTAAAATTTTTCCCCATTTCCCTATCCAAATTTCTATCGAGATAATCCAAATACAACGTAAATATAAAATATGAAATATAAAAAATTAAATCTAATTGAATAAGTAAAATTCACGCGGAATATTGACAAGTAAATCATACCTTAATTTATTTATTTTTTTCCGACTCCACTCATGCCATCAAAATTTCCAAAGTTCGAAGTAAACCTATTTTATTACCCAAAAAAAAAAGAAGGGAAGATGATATAAAAGCATTTACTCTTGTTTCCAAGCATTAGAAAACATTTAGAAGGGCAAATTATGTCTCTACATTTTGTCATAATTTTGATCATTGCACTTTTAATTGACTCACTTTTTACCCATAATTTTAGATTTTTTTTAAAAAAAAATTTATATCAATTTTACAAAAAATTAATACTGAATTGGTTGATATTAACTCACTCAGTTGAATAAATTTATAATTTCGTTATTAAAAATAAAACACACGCTAAGAATTGTAATCAATTGGATAAAATTGAGATAAAGTCATAAAATAATGATAAAAATCAAGCCAATTGAAATTATGATGATCAAAGTAGAGGGATCATAATTTGCCCTATTTAGAAAATAAAACAATAGCAAATCCAAAATAGTGAAATCTGGATCTTAGAAATATTACCTGAAGACTGTGGAGGCATGGCTCTCACTCCTTTTCAGTCCCAACCCCTTAAAACGATGAAACCGATGGGATGAAGAATGGGTTTATAACAACTCAAAGTTCCAAAAACCTACCAATCAATTTTAAAAAATATCCAAGAAAACCATTGGAAAACAACCAGATGAATTTTAAAACGATGAAACCGATGGGATCAATTTTAAAACCATGAAACCATTGAAAAATATCCGCTAATACCTTTCTATTTTACATAAATTTCAATTTCTCTCTCTGTATCTAAAGCGGGGTTGGTGGGGGTTGTACATTGTAAAGTGGAAAAAATCTCGGAGAGTACATCAGAGAGGTGGGGCAATGGAAGTTGAATCTGGATCCTCTCGTGTTTGAACTCGGTCCTTGAGAGTCTTCGGGTCCACTTTGAGATGAATTTTGATAATCCCAAACCGCAAATATTTTAATATTTACTCAACAAAAACTGTTTATTAAAAAATAGTTTGTAGTCCCAATTTTCTAAACACATACTTTCTCGATATCCGATCAACTTGATTTTATTAAAATATCTTATAGTAAATATTAAAATATTAAAAAATGATTCAGATTATTAAAATCGGGTCTCAAAGTGGACCCAAAAGCTCTCAAAGACTGAGCTCAAGCACCAAACTCAAAGAGAGAATCCAAATTCATAGAAGTTGTGCATCGCAAGGGTGGAGGGGTCGTAAAAGTACTGTGTCAGCAGTAGTGGAGTTGTGCTAATGATTGTTATGAGGTGATGAGGCATATGGGCTAAGGTTTGACGACGGAAAAAATAATTTTAAAAAATATATATTTGTAATTATTTAATAAAAAATAATTTATGTATATATGAAATTAATAATTTAACTAAATTATTTATGTACATATAAAATTATGAAAAATGCTTCCTACTCCCGCTGGGGTCGACCCCCAGTGAGGTGTCACTCTGGGATTAGACAAAAAAAAAAAAAATTTTTTTTTCCAATGAGGTGCGCCATGCGACCCATCATGAAAGTATCAAAGATAATTGTAAAATTATTGGGGTATTTACTAACAAATCATATATTCATGACTTATAGACCATAATCTCATAAATATTCTTATAAAACCATAAGTCCTATCTCACATTAAAATCTCTCAAATAAAATATACCCACATTTGTAAACGTAATAAGATAATAGTATGTACATTAAAATATAATGATATCACATTGTCACATTTGATAAAAGTTTAATAAGACAATAGTGCACAAATTTCTTATTGTTACATTTTAAAAAAAATGACATATTTGATAAAAACTTAATAAAACAATAGTGCACACATTAGAATAATGTCACATTGTCACATTTTAAGAATGATATATTTAACAAAAATTTAATAAGACAATAGTACACAAATATTTCATTGTAACATTTTAAGAACAATGAAATATTAAAATAATGTTACATTATCACATTTTAAGAATGATACATTTGACAAAAGCTTATAAGATAATAATTAATGCACAAATGAAGTATACCACATTTGAAATCTCTGAAAAATATAGTAAAAGAACCTTATGGTATACCTTTTTCAAATTCAATGGGAATAAGGGATTGTTTGGGAAATGCTAGATTAATATACTTTTTGACTTTTTATGAAAAAATATGAAACTCGAGTTAGGTTTAAAGTGATGTGATAGAAAGATGATGTAATCCAAATAAGATAATTTGTTAAATAGCATGTGCCATTTTAGCACATGTAAACTACATGAAATCTTATCATCAAGGAAAAAAAAAAAAAAAAAAAAAAAAAAAATGGGCTACAAGAAAATTCATGAGATTTTCTAATACATATTTTTTTTAGGATGGGACTTTTAGGTAAATCCCTCCCTCCTCCTCCCCCCAAAAAAAAAAAAAAAAAAAATCTTAATCTTATATATCATGTTATGAAAATGTAAATTGCATTTCCATAGATATATAGATTGTCATTAATTATCTCACACACATTTTTTGAAATCTTTATCTTAAATCTCTCCAATATTTAATTCTTAGTCAACTTTCCTTTAATTTTATTTCCTCTTAATATATTTTTTAAGGAGAATTTATCTTAAATATGTTATCTCTATAAATTACAATCCAGCAGTTACGATGTGAATTAAATGCCCTGACACTTGGTGGGTTGGCAACTCAAATTCATGATTAGGAAGTTGAACAAATTATGTGAATATAACTTTAGATAAAAACTTAAATAAGACAATAATGTAGAAATGAAATATACTCACATTTGAAATTCCTAAGAAATATTGTAAAACAATCTTACGGTGTACCTTTTTCAAATTTAAAGAGACTAAATAGACTATAAGAAAATTCATGAACTTTTTTGGTACATATTTTTTTAAGATGTGACTGCTAGATAAATTTTCCAAATACAGAAAAAACAATCGTATCCTATGTATCATGTTATGAAAATGTAAATTGCATCTCCATAGATCGATAGATTGTCATTAATTATCTCTCATACATTTTTTTGAAATCTTTATCTTAAATCTCTCAAATATTCAATTCTTAGTTCAACTTTCCTTTAATTTTATTTCCTCTAATATATTTTTAAAAGAGAATTTATCTTAAATTTATTATCTCTATAAATTATGTATGGGGAGTAAATATTCTTTACTTCCGTACTCCTTGCGTCCAAGCTGCAAGTTACTCCGAATGATGTCACTCAGCCTGAAAGCACAACAATGGTGAGCTACCTGGTAGGTGTGTAGCCGAAAAACCCCTTTGACGATCAAGTTAGCATCCTTTTAGAGAGAAGAAAGACAAAAGCAAAGGTAACTCTCTGTAAGGAAAGTTGCAGACCTTTTGCATGGAGGTGCTGCAGAGCTTATATAGTTTGTGTGCACTACCTTGTTTGCCCTTTCTTGGACGCGTGGACATACTATACTCTCTTTGCCTTACACGTGTACGCATCAATACTGCCAAACAACATTAGCTAAACTTGCAAATGGTATTAACGCGAACGCCAGGTGGATTCTTTCCCTCGCGATCCAATTGGTCTATGTAGCATACATTCACCGAGCTTATTATAACTCGGTCTGCCTTAACACCTTGCGGACTGGATTGGCTTTGCCAAACCGCCGTGAACAACTCCATAGACAAGGTTTCCTCAGCCTGTATCTTGGTTAGCCTTATGCAACCTTTCACAACGTGTAGCATGGCCGAGGGTCGCATCTTGGTTAGCCTTATACAACCTTCACAACTTGTAGCTCGGCCGAGGGTCACATTATCTCGACCACTTCTCGGCCCCATTTTGGAGGATGTTGATGTAGCCCGGACGAGACCTATAGCTTGAATAGAATCAACACTCACCTCGCCTACCTTTGTCCAAGATTCAAATCCACTGCTTGGCTCGATCTCATCTACCGAGGACTTTGTGGCCCGATTGCCAAGTCAAGGCACACAGGTTTTGCTCGGCCCATTTGTCTAGCACAAATTCTCTTCTTAATTGCCCTTTAATTTCATCTGTATTTGCATGACTGGAATTACATCTCCCAACCGAGCTAACTCCATGCTCGACCGTCAATCTTCATCGGTTCGCGAGCCCTCCTTATTCAGCGGCATTTTCTCCGACAGCTAACATCATGTCTCTAAGCAGACACGTGGCAGTTCTCCGATGGCCCCGTACAGACAATCCAACGGTCATGTACTCTTCCTCAAAATTCAAATCATGGCATCTTTGTACCTTCTACATATATAGCCACTGCTTATACCTTTTCATCTTCACTATTTATCATCTTCTCCGACGAAAAACTCAGTGACCCAAAGCTCTTATCCCCGATTTCTTGTATCTTATGCCCAAATTGAAGCATTCCTTTTGTGAATTCTGCATTGCTATCGCCTTTAGAGCATCTTTCACCGATTGGAGCGTCGATTGAAGCTCTAACCCGTAAGTTTTTCATATCCATTAGTATTCTTTATTGTTCTTCATGAAGTTCTTCATGTTCTTGAGCCCCCACTATGTTAGCCGCATCCGAAACAAAGTAATAGCATCTTAAACCATTAAAAAATTTGGGTAAACTAGGGTTTCACACCATCTTTAGAGTTAAAGTGCCTCTAATTCTTCATCGATGGACGTATTGTTCATCTTTTAAGATGAACATGGGAGGATCTAGGCCAAATTGGCAAAATTTCATTTTTTGATCTAAAAATCGACTAGGACCAAACAAACCAGGAGTTTGCAATGATACCGTATAGAACCGAGATATAACTCAACTTAGTTGCGCGACCGAGCTAAAATCCAGCTTAGTTGGGTGACCGGGCTAGATTAGCCTTTTTCACAACCGAGGTAACATCTAGCTGTTACGCACGACCGAGCTAATACCCAGCTTATCTACCCAACCGAGCTAAAACCAAGATCACTCGCGCGACCGCGCTACCACTTGTACTTAACTTTGGTTTTCCACCATATAAAGTCCTAGGAGACTAGGAACACCAACACAAGCACTCTCAAAGGCCGAGTAATTGCTATTCATAACTAGTCCAACAGATTCTGCCGACCAGATTACACCGGGCTCCATGGAGCGCTATCGCTTCTTGGTAAACACGATGGGCGGACTGGCTGAGTTTCGCAAGGACTACGATGTTTCACCCGACGTGCATCTTAAGCTCAACAAGGAAGGGATACTTCATTGGGGTAAAGAGAATGCTTTTCCCTTTACCATGCTGTCTATAGTAGAAGAATGATTCTGTTTCCTGGTATAACCCTTGATCTGTGAGTTCTTAAGACAGACCGGTTTGTGCCCCACACTAGTATCTACTAACACTTTTTGAATAATAAACGGAGTTGCTGAGCTAAACCACCAGTTAGACTTGAATCTAGGTTTGGCGAAGATATTATGCCAATATACGCTTAGCCACACAAATGATGGTTTCAACTAGTATTTGTTATTCCGAGCTAACTCATCTTCTTTCGCAGGTATTATTGACCTATAAGCCTTGTATCCTTATTCGAACGAAGATGTGGTGAGGGTCGCGCTAAGGTACAAGAAACGTAACAACCACGATCTTCTTGGTTACATCCTGACCTAACAGTATTTAGCAAAGTGCAAAAAGTAAAGTGATTGATTTCCTTGCTGAACCTTCTTCTCCACCAGATCCAACTCTTCGTGACTTGCCACTATATGCTTAACCGAAAAAGAGAAAATGGTGAAAAGAAACAGGATCAAGAACCTCATTACTGCTACCTCCCTCGACCCACCCACCAATTCATCACTACCCGTGCCAACTATTGGTCAAAGTTGAGGAACCGTGTTGGCCTTGGCTTCCACCGCCATCCAATTCAGCATTTAGAGTTGCATAGAGCTGGCAAGAGGGCCCGCATAACTAATCCCTCTGTCAAACTAGTGGCCAAGCTGAGTACTAAATAGACGGCTGAGGAAGTTGAACCTACACCCCCTTAGCAGTCCAAGCTGAAGCACCAAGGCAAGGCTATCCTTGTGAATGCTTCCATCAGGAGACAAAGAGCATCTAATTGCCTTTGACTTGTCAAAGGCATTGCTGCTGCCAATTGGTATGAAAGCGACCACGTTCCAAACACTTGGATGATCAAATCCGCGGTGAAATCCATGGCTAACATAAGTGCTTTGCGAAAACTATCTAATTTTTGCTTGGTTTTGCCTTTTAACACTTTTGTCTTGCAGGCAATTCAGAAGACTTATCTCGTAATGGAGCAAGTTGTCACTCTTCAACAGAAGATGGCTAATAGGACTGCACAAGGAAAGTATTTAGAGACTGAGCTAAGACGATCCAAGGCCTCACTGGAGATGGCTAACGCTAACAATGCCAAGCTCCTCAGCCAACTTGCTAGCACCGAGCAAGATAGAGATACGACAAAGGCAGAACTAGAGAAGCTAAGGAAAGAGAAGTCTTATGCTGAGAAGGAAAACCAAAGACAAGAGCTTCAAGGAGATCGAGGAGAGCTATATCAAGCAAGTCAATGCCACCAAGGACATCTTCTTCAAGTCTGGCTAGAAGGCAGCTTATGAGAAGATTGGACATGGGCCCACGACCAAGGTGTTTACCACTCTTCCCCCTCACTTCCTGCAGAACTACATGACCTCTTATACCGAGGATGTTTTCAAGGCACTGTAAGATAAGGAAACCGCAGAAAAGGATGATGCCATGTAGAAGGAGCTCGGTGAGGGCAATGAGGCCTCTACGGCCGAACAAGAGAATGCTGTAGCTGGAGATGATTTTGCTGATGATCTTTCTCCCTTAGTTTGACTTTTTTTTTTTCACATTTTTTTCATTTTCTTTTGTTTTTGGTAATGGATGCAACCGGGCTCAATGCCCCTACTTTTGTACTTGACTTGTTTATTAATAGAAATTTTGTAAACTTTTGCTAACAATGATTCCAAATTAATGCATGCTTTTGCTTTGAGCCGAACAGCAACACCTCGGCAGGGAACTTTGAACAAAACAACTTCAGTTCTCGCTGAGCAAATCAGCTCAACAAAGGGGTTTGAGGAACAAAACTCCAACTCATCTTGCTTGGCAAAATCAACTCGGCCAAGAGTTTTGAGTTGAACAAAACACCAACTCAACTTGTCGAGCAAAAATTAGCTCGGCAAAATGCTTTGAGTTGAACAAAATATCAACTAAACTCGCCAAGCAAAATCAGCTCAGCAAGAAGTTTGGAGTTGAACAAAATATCAACTCAACTTGCCAAGCAAAATCAGCTCGGTACAATGCTTTGAGTTGAACAAAACATCAACTCAACTTGCTGAGCAAAATCAACTCGACAAGAAGCTTGAAGTTTAACAAAGCATTAACTCAACTTGCCAAGCAAAATAAACATAGCAATAAACTTGGAGTTGAACAAAACATCAACTCAACTTGCCGAGCAAAATTAGCTCGGCAATGAGCTTTGAGTTGAACAAAACATCAACTCCACTTGTCGAGTAAAATCAGCTCGGCAAAATGATTTGAGTTGAACAAAACATCAGCTCAACTTGCCAAGCTATGCTTTGAGTTGAACAAAACATCAACTTGACTTACCGAGCAAAAATCAGCTCGACATAATGCTTTGAGTTGAACAAAACATCAACTCAACTTGCTAAGCAAAATCAGTTCGGCAAGAAGCTTGAAGTTGAGCAAAATCAGCTCAGCAAGAAGTGGTCTGGCAACTTATTGTCCCTTAACCGCAATAGTATATTAGATGAAAGGATGCCAAAATACAACAGTTTGCACACGAAGCGAACTACTATTTTGAACAATTGTCGAAAGTCAAAGTTACATTAAAAAATAAGAAATTACATTAAGATTTGAACTAGAAGTAAAATAACTTCAGGTTGGCCGTGTTCTATGGTCGAGGTATTGCTTGCCATTCAAATCTTCCAAGTAGTATGCTCATTTACCTGCCAAACCGGTGATCTTGTAAGGTCCTTTGCTGTTTACCCCCAATTTTCCTTTGTCCGGTATGAGGGTGTTACCTATCACCTTGCACAAGACCCAATCCCCAATCTTGAATTGTCTGGGATGAACCATCTTGTTGTAATTCTTGGATAACTCCTGTTGATATGCCACAATGTGGATCAATGCCTTTTCTCTCCGCTCTTCTGCGAGGTCTAACTCTAGAGTAATAACTTCCACATTCAGGTCTAGTTCAAAATTTTCACTCCGAATGGTAGGCATGCCGATCTTAAGTAGGATGACTGCCTCCATGCCATAAGCCAAGGCAAAAGGCGTCTCCCCAATCGAACGTCTTGGCATTGTTCGGTAAGCCTAGAGGATATTAGGAAGTTCCTCGGTCCATTTTCCCCTTGCTTTCTCCAGCATTTTCTTTAATCCATCACAAATGGTCTTGTTCGACCCTTCAGCCTGGCCATTCGACAGGGGGTATGCTAGCATGGAATTGTAAAATTCGATCTTCAATTCTTCGTAGAATCCCCTAAAGAGTTTTTCATCAAACTGAGTGCCATTACTTAAGATTAAAGCCTTTGGAACCCCGAACCGAATGATCACATTTTTCCAGACAAACTTTTTCGCATCTTTTTCTTTGACGGTCACCAAAGGTTCGGTTTCCACCCACTTGGTGAAGTAATTCATCATAGCGATGAAGAACTTGCGGTTGCCTGGTGCGGTTAATAGTGGTCCCAATATATTTAGCCCCCACATCATGAATGGAAAAGGACTCGTTAGGAGAAGGAGTTCTATGGCCAGTTGATGAATCTGGTATGCAAACGTTTGGCACTTTTCACATTTTCTCACATATTTCTGTGCGTCGGCCTACACGCACAACCACCAATACCTTTGTGAAATAGTACGGTAAGATAGAGATCTTCTTCCAATATGGCTTCCACACATGCCTTCATGGATTTCAAAGAGAAAGGCTTTGACTTTGTGTGGATGGATGCATTTCAGGTATATCCCAGTGACAAATTTCTTATACAAAATATCAAAAGGGAAGAGCCATAACCGCTCAGACTTAGCCCAAATTTTGTTTGCTTCTTTCTTGTTGGTGGGCAAAACTCTGTCCTTCAGAAAGATTATGATAGGGTCCATCTAAGAGGACCCTAACTCGACACAAAGTACTGCTGCTACTTTCGATTCTTTAATGCTAGGCCTTGGAAGGAATTCAATCAATAGAGGGCCAGGCATTGATTTGTTGGCCATGGAAGCCAGACCGGCTAGCTCGTCCGCTCGGCTATTTCTTTCGTGACCAATTTGTTCAACTCTGATTGCTTGAAACTTCTTGAGTTCTTTTCTTACCAAGGTCTAGTATTTGGCCATTTTGTCTTCCTTGGCCTCGTATTCTCTGGACACCTGGTTGACAACAAGCTTTGAATCACTATAGACTATTAACTCGATTACTCTTAGACAAAGCACACTTTTTAGCCCAACTAGCAGTGCTTCATACTTGGCCTCGTTGTTCGATGTTGGGAACCCAAGTGTGACTGCATGTTTTATTGTCAAGCCATTTGGAGAGATTAAAATGATACCTAGTCCGATAACATGTCTGTTCGAAGCGCCAGCGACAAAAAGTTTTCACATTTTCCCGACAAATAGCTTTCAGCATTATAAGGGATCTTGAGATTTTTGAAGATCCAAGTTTTCTTTGTTTGTATTGTTCAACAGAAAGCGGTATTGCGGCTAGATCTTTGCTTAGCAGCTCAATTATTTCCATTTCGAGCGCTCCGTTATAGACTGCAAGTTGTATGGCCTCCTTCCCCTCTGGCAATGCATTGTTGGGTCCAACAAGTTGTCTTGATATTTCCAAACTCATCAACACATTATTGGGTTCTGGTTGCGGTCTTTCTATGGTCGGGCATGCAACTTCCATAATGTCTCTCTTACTTTGTTTGTCTGGTAGGTTGGGATCGATTAGTGAGGTCATAGGCCTTGCGATTTCCACAGTGCCTTCTCCACTTTGTTTGGCTGACTTTATGGGATTGGTTGGAGGGACAGTAGGCTTTGTAATTTCCGTGGTACCCACTCCCCTTTGTTCGATTACGTTGGTAAGATCCACCAGGCAAATCTGGTGAGTCCTAGGTGAGAACTCTGTAACAAAGTCGGCTAACACTTGGGCTTTGATGGCTGTTCTAGGTTGGAACTTGATGTCAAACTGCCCCAGTTCGACTGCCTACTTTAGAATCCCGATTGGAGAAGTCTGCCCTTTTGAATAAGGCCTTCAATGGGAATTTCGTTAGCACAATGATTGTATGGGCATGAAAATAGTGCGCTAACTTCCTATAAGCCATCATGAGTTCCAGAGCAAGCTTCTCCAGCGGCAAATATCTTGGCTCCACTAGGAGCAATGTTTTGCTCACATAGAGGATTAAGAGGTACTGTATGCCTTCGGCTCCAATGAGCACCGCACTAATGGCATACTGGGAGACAACCAAATAAAAAAGAGTTTTTCACCTGGCTTCGGCGTTACGAGAAGTGGAGTGGATGACAAGTATGTCTTCAGATCTGCCAATGCTTGGTCGCACTCTTTGTTCTATGAGAACTTTGACTTTAGGGCTTGAAAGAAAAGGCGGCAACGATCTGATGACCAACTTATGAATCTATTAAGTGCGGCTGACATTCCAGTGAGATATTGCAATTCCTTTGCTGAGTTTGGCCTTTCCAGCTCTTATATGGCCTTGATTTGGAAAAGGTCTACCTCAATTCCTTGGTTGGTCACCAAGAAGCCCAAAAACTTTCCAAATCCCACACTGAAGGAGCCCTTAGATGCATTGAGGCATAACTTATGTCACTTAAGAATGTTAAACATCTCAGCTAGGTCAGTCAATGATTGGCCTCACATTTGCTCTTGACCACCATGTTGTCGATGTGCACCTCCATAGTTCAGCCAAGTAAAAGAGTGAACATCTTTTTGACCATTCTCTAGAATGTGGCCCTAACATTCTTCAGCCCAAAGGGCATTACCTTATAGCAGAATAACCCCCCTAGGGCTGTGAAATAAGTAATCTCTTGGTCCGCCTGATACATGGTAAATCTGGTGATAGCCGAGTTAAGCGTCTAAGATGCTAAGTCCCTTATGCCCAGCCATAAGGTCTATCAATTGATCGATTCACAGTAATAGGAAGCTATCTCTGGGAAAAGCCCTGTTGGTCTTATAGCCCATACGCACTGCCATTTCTTATTTTTCTTAGGTACCACCACTATGTTGGAAATCCATAGAGGGTAATGCACCTCTTGGATTGCCCTTACTTCTAGTAAATTTTTAACTTCTTCTGCTACCACTTCGGCATGATGAAATGATGATCATCGTGTTCTTTGTATGACTGATCGGGCATTCAGAAAGACATTGAGTTGGTAGCGAATGAAGCTTGGATTGACGACAGGCATATCGTAAGGTGTTCACACAAACACTTCAATGTTAGCCACCAAAAAATTCACAATCTCTAATTGCTCTTGGGAAGACAAAGATGACCCGAGAAAAAAAGAACTTTCTTGGATCATTTTCATCGATTCTTACTTTTACCAAGTCTTCAACGGCCTTATCTTCAGCTTTCTTACCGACATCGTCTAGGACCTTTTGATCTTCTGGTCCTTTGATCATTTGCATGAAGCTTTTAGCTGCTCTGCTTTCGTTACGGCCACAAAACATTGCTTGGCCATCATTTGGTCACCCCATACTTCCTCTATCGTCCCGATCGTAGAGGGGAACCTCATTACTTAGTGGTAAGTTGACGCAACCGCTTGCATGGCGTGAAGCGATCCTCTGCCTAGGATCATGTTGTAAGTTAAGGGTACCTTCAATACCCAAAACTCCACTTGCTTAACAATAGACCCCGCTTTGACCGGTAGGATGATTTTCCCAACTGGCCATTCTGGTTGTAAGTTGAAGCCAACCAGAGGCGAGGTCGCTGGGGCTAAGTCTTTGTCTTCCAATTTGAGCTACTTGAAAGCATCATAATATATTATCTCGACCGAGTTGCCTTGGTCGATTAGAATGCGTATGATATCGAAGTTCCTAACGCACATCGTGACGACCAATGCGTCATTGTGTGGGGTTTGGATTTGCTCTACATCTTTATTTGAGAAAGTAAGGACATCTTTCACCTCGGTCTTCCTTTTCTTCATGGTGGGCTAAACGGATGGAAATTCCCTTATATGTTCAACTTCTTGATCATCCCTTTGAGCTCGCATGCCTATGCTGGCTCGATGAGCCCATGGATTACATTGATGATACCTTAGGGAGGGACGTCTAAGGCGGCTAAGCTGTTAGGCTCAGCTTGACCTTAGGGTGCGATTTTGACACCTTCATCAATATAACGGTCTAAATGCTTGGCTACCACCAGCTCTTCTAGGTGTTATTTCAGAGGGATGCAATCTTCTGTGCAATGCCCTCGCTCGTCGTGATAAGTACAACGGTACCTTGAATTAAAAACTCTTTTGGCATCTCTGAAATTAGCCGACCACCAAACATATGCCTCGTCACGAATCTCACTAAGGATGTGGTAAATTGGGATTTTGAAGACCGTGGTGATGCCAATTCAGGTGTTCAGCTTTCTGTTGGCATCATCCACAACATCACGGGGTTAGTTTGCCCAATCAGAGTTGCGATTCTTGTTATTGCAGTCATTCCCACAATTCTGCTCTCTTCTGTGGTTGTTCGAATGGTTTTTTCTTCATTAACCGCGTGAACCTTGCCCGCTACTTTCTTGTCCGCCACTACAGGATTTCCCATCACAATAGTTGTAGTTACATCGACTTCAACTCGGATGTGCTCATTGATGCATTGCATAAGCAACTCCGTAGTCAACGGTTGATTCATTGTAAGCGAGTCTCAGAGTTGATGTCCAACTAGAAGACCACGCTTATATTACGTGATTGCTAGGTTGGTCAGGCAGTCAAGGATCTCGTTGAAAGTTTCCCAATACTTGGCGTTGTACACCTTCAAAAAGTCACCTAGTTCCATCTTGACCCCTAAAAAATGGTCGACTTCCTTGAGCGTTTTAGTGTTTGTTTTGAATTTAGTGACGAACTCCTCCGCCAGTTGTTGCCACATTTCGATACTTTCCTCCAGCAACCTCTTGGACCATTTCAGACCCAATTCACCTAAACTTGATGGGAAAATAAGGCACATTAAGGCATCGTTCCGCCGATGGCCAACCATGACTTGCCAGAAGTGGCTCACGTGCATATACGAATCAGGTTTTCCATCATAGAGCGTGAATTTTAGCTGGTGAAAGCTAGTGGGGAGCGGCATATTCTCGATCTCAAGGAAAAATAAGTGGCACACAACCTTGCCAAGTCTCTGTCTAGTGGCATGTGTGCCACCAAAGGTGGTGGCGGCATTATGACCTCTTTACTTGGACATCCCCCAGGGACTAACCGCTGTAGCACTGGCACTTCCCGCCGACACGCTTGCTTCTCCAAAACGTCTCTCAGATCCTCCGAATGAGCGGAGTATGAGTATCTTGACGTCGTCGACGAACGTGAGAGACGATAACTACTATCTCGAGTGCGAGACATTTCTGCTAGTGTAACGAAGTCGGTGGCTCTAAAGCTCTTCGAGATAGAGGGTGAAGGAGTTAGTCATCAACTCCGACTACTAGAGTAGTGGGATTGGGTGCGCTCATTGTGGTTTTCTACCCCAGCAACGCCCCTTCCCTTCAGTTGGCATTTCATGGCCTCTATTTACATTTCCATTTTGCAGATGATGTTGGTCTCTCAGCTTGTTTTCCAGGTGCTGAGTGTGAGACCCGCACCATTGCCATCTTTCTATAGGGCTCTGTGAATGCCTTGAACTCCTTGCACGTTTGTCTTGCGCATTTGCGTGTAGCCCTCGTTCAAAGGTCTCTAATCTAGCCATGGTCTAAATGGCAGGCAAGTTGTTGCACCTCCGAACAAACTCTATCATGATCCCATTGACGGTGGACATTAGAATGTCATCATTGTTTTCCATGTAAGGTGATCAGAAAAGCATGGATAACAAGGTTTTGTATGTCGGATTCACACAGACGGTGCCAATTGTATGGAGAGTAAATATTCTTTACTTTCATACTCCTTGTGTCCAAGCTCCAAGTTACTCCAAATGACGTCGCTTAGCTTGAAAGTACAACAACGGTGAGCTCCTCGGCAAGTGTGTAGCCGAAAAACCCCTCCAATGATCAAGTTAGAACCTGTGGGGAAGTGGTTTGGAAATACTCTTCTGATCCTGGGGAACGCTCGAGATCCGCTGATAGTCACCTGAAAAGGAATAAACACTCCGGTCGGGGGTGCCGGAATTAGCACTCCGACGGACAAGTCAGTCTCTACACTCAAGAATGCTTATATTCTAAGTTAAGCACAACAACTCTCACATACCTTTCTCAGTTTGTTGTTCCTTTATTTACACTTGTCTCCTGGGCCTCATGACCAGGCCCATTTATCACACACTGTCCTCTTATTTACTCGGCTCCATAGTTCAATATCTATTCGGCCCATCTATTATATTCGGCATCCTTATCTTCAGGATAAAGCTGTATAATATATGTCTTCTAGAGCACGCTTCTGATTATTCCAATTATCCGGCTCCCACAATTGCCCCCCAAACACATAGCTAGCGTCAGTTAGTCGGCGTGTTTGGCTTGAAGTCAAAATTTCGGCGGTTAATCCTCTTCTTGATGCGTGTCAGAATGCGTATGTGCGTTTTTGGTAACTGTAACGCTTTCCCGCCCCGTTCGTGCTTCTCTTGCACTTATTACGATTTGAAACTCAAGTCCCTTCGAAAACATGCTTTTTTTCGAATATTCAAACCTCCTAGTCATGTCAGTCGGTATCTCTTCGTCAACGCGTTTTCTGCAACTCTCATCCGTTCTCTCCTTGACTCCTTTGCCTTTCGTAAGTTTCTTTTTCTTTTTCTTGCAATCCTATTTTCCGTATTTATTCTTGATTTAGAATATCCTTGAGTCCTTGCTTGAATGGCTAAGCATTTGAAAGACCTCCTTTCCGAGGGTCGAATTTCTGGCTTCCGAAAACATTTTTCTATTCCTGAGGATGTCCATCTTGCTCTGGTAACGGACAATACCCTTGATATGGAGAGGGATGACCAAAATGCAATTGTCTTCCCTCTCCTGTCTATTGTAGAGGGTGGAGTTTGCTTTCCCTTACACCCATTTCTCAGGGCCATCCTCCGCTGTTGGAGTCTGATTCCTTCGTAACCCAATGTAAACTTTTTTCGAATCGTAATGGGAATCGTAAAGCTGAACCGGCGTCTCAGGATCAACCTTGGGATTCCGGCGATTCGGCACTACTATGCTTTAGCCAAATCCTCCGGTCGGCTCGGACGTTACTTTCTCAGGGCCAAGGACACCGACCATCACTTGGTGACGATGCTTGCCAGCTCTGGCAAACGAGTCGATGATGTAATGGTCAATGTCCGAGGTAACTGGGAATTCGGCGAAGGCGAAGATCGCCTAGACCCTATTCCCAGACGGAGGAGTGAACCAGGTTGTCGTATAACTCCTTGTTTGTTGATCTTTCCTTTATGTGGCGTTTTCTCCGAGCCTTACCATTTATTCTGCAGGCAATAAGTTGAAGAGGATTTTGACCTCGGCTGACGACGCAGTTCTTGCGGAAATTAAAATAGCACTAAAGTACTTTGGCCGTCTGAATGTACAGAAACAAGGGAGGGCCGCCCATATTCTCCTGCGGTACGAGCCTACTTATACCACATTCTCGGCTGCGGATGATATTTCGATCCCAACAGGTGAACAGCACCTTACGGCTCTTCTCTTTCCCAACTTCAAGACCCTCATGCAAATTGGTCTTGAGGCTTCCGATTCGGAGCAAGGCTCAGAGCCGGTGGTCGAAGTGGCTGCTGAATCAACGAAGGTTTTCGCTACGGAGGCCGAAGAAGTCAAAAAAACCCTCAAATCAGCGTTTGCGGCAGCCGATCTTAACGAGCCTAACTCTCTGTCCACTTCAGGTTGGGCGGAGCTTTCCTTCAGAGACATTTTTACAACCTTGGGAGATCTACCTGGCGCTTTTTTTAAAGGCATGGCTGGGGAAAATCTCACGCAGATTGTGAGAAAGAAAAATGCCGAACGAATGGCCGCCCGAAAGAAAGCCGAGGCTGCACGTCTTGCGCCTGCCCCAGTTGAATCTTTCCAACCGCTTACTGAGGAAAAAACGGCTCAAGTTGTTGTGGCCAAGACGGAGGGAGCTAGACAACAGGTTACGGAAGAGCGGCTGGTTTCAAAAGAGCGGAGCGAAAAATGTTTCGCCGAGGGAGGGGCCGGCTTAGAGGATAGCCTTGCTGACAAACGGCCTCGCTTGGAGGAGTCTGGCGTGGTTGTTCCCTTCGTTGTTCAGCCAAAGATCAAAGATACGCCAATCTCCTCTGACACATCTGCCATGAAGGATCGGTAGTGGCGTTAAGCAGCCACCTCGGTTCGCTACTGACAGGGCCACCTTTCGAGAAGAGCCAGATTTGGCAGCTATAGCATTCGCTGCCCAGTTAGCCTTTCTGGTATGTATGCGACACTTCCGTTTTTGCTCGTTTGGTTTGGTTTGCGTACGACGTTGCTTGATATGGTGATCCAAACTTGTTTTGCAAACGGTTGAAAGGATAGTCGAACTAGGCCACCGGCAGCGTGATGCCATTGAAAGGATTGGTCGCTTAAAGTTTGAAGCTGAGGGTGAAAGAATTAGAGCTGAGTTCGAGGCGATGAGAGCCGCAATGGAAAGTGCTCAAGCCGAAGCTGAAAAGGAGAGGGCTTGGACTGCTGACCAGCTTAGATCCGAAGCTGAGGATAGGGCGAATGCGAGCGAGGAGTCGTTCAAGCTAACCCAGGAGGCGCTTTCCAAGGCAGAGGCTGAGTTAGAAGAGTTGAGAGCGGCCAAGGAAAAAGCCAAATCTGAAGTTTCTACGGTGCTAGAAGCTGGGAAGAGCGCCGCCTTGAAGGAATACGTAGATGAGGTCCCCAAATTCGAGAATCGGGGATTCAAACATGGGTGGCTCAAAGCCCTTGCTGCTGCTGGAGTTACATTGGCCTTGCCAATTCCATACGAGCAAGTGGATGTAAAGCCACTTGAGTCTAACCCCGAGGATTGATGTGGGAGACATTCTAGTTTTATTAGGTATCTTTAATTTTGATGTACGTTTTTGTTTAGTGGATCCTTGCTAGTTCAAGGTAATTTTCATGTATAAATTGGATACTATCTGTGCTTAATTTATTAATGAAAATTTCCTTCTCATTTCACTATTAATTGTACAAAGTTTTGATATTAATGAAGAGTTTTGCCTTCCACTACTTTGGATAAAATGATTAGTCTGTTGTGCCTTCTAACCAGCAAGTGGATGTTAGTGTAATCTTGGAAATTATATTAGTAAAGCTTTAATTCATCCGAACAAGTAAACGGACTCTTGGTGCTGAATAGGACTAGTAAATCGATTCGTGAAGCGAATGGGGCACTCAAGCCAGATAGATTAGATTGATGAATTTGTCCTTGCCCCAGCTGGTTTGTGAACGATAAATGCCGAATCAAACTATATTGATTAGTCGATTCGTGAAACGGCTGGGGCACTCAAGCCAGATAGATGGATGAATCTGCCCTTGCCCCAGCTGGTTTGCGAACGTTAAATGCCGAATCAAACTATATTGATTAGTCGATTCGTGAAGCGGTTGGGGCACTCAAGCCGGATAGATGGATGAATCTGCCCTTGCCCCAGCTGGTTTGCGAACGTTAAAGGCCGAATCAAACTATATTGATTAGTCGATTCGTGAAGCGGCTGGGGCACTTAAGTCGGATAGATGGATGAATCTACCCTTGCCCCAGTTGGTTTACGAACATTAAACGCCGAATCAAACTATATTGATTAGTCGATTCGTGAAGTGGCTGGGGCACTCAAGCCGAATAGATTGATGAATCTGCCCTTGCCCCAGCTGGTTTGCGAACGTTAAACGCCGAACCAAATTATATTGATTAGTCGATTCGTGAAGCGGCTGGGGCACTCAAGCCGGATAGATGGATGAATTTGCCCTTGCCCCAGCTGGTTTGCGAATGTTAAACGCCGAATCAAACTATATTGATTAGTCGATTCGTGAAGCGGTTGGGGCACTCAAGCCAGATAGATGGATGAATCTGCCCTTGCCCCAGCTGGTTTACGAACGTTAAAGGCCGAATCAAACTACATTGATTAGTCGATTCATGAAGCGGCTGGGGCACTTAAGTCAGATAGATGGATGAATCTGCCCTTGCCCCAGCTGGTTTGCGAACGTTAAACCCCGAATCAAACTATATTGATTAGTCGATTCGTGAAGTGGCTGGGGTACTCAAGTCGGATAGATTTATGAATCTGCCCTTGCCCTAGCTGGTTTGCGAACGTTAAACGCCGAATCAAACTATATTGATTAGTCGATTCGTGAAGTGGCTGGGGCACTTAAGCCAGATAGATAGATGAATCTGCCCTTGCCCCAGCTGGTTTACAAACGTTAAACGCCGAATCAAACTATATTGATTAGTCGATTCGTGAAGCGGCTGGGGCACTCAAGCTGGATAGATTGATGAATCTGCCCTTGCCCCAGCTGGTTTGCGAACGTTAAATGCCGAATCAAACTATATTGATTAGTCGATTCGTGAAGCGGCTGGGTACTCAAGCCGGATAGATTGATGAATCTGCCCTTGCCCCAGCTGGTTTGCGAATGTTAAACGCCGAATCAAACTATATTGATTAGTCGATTCATGAAGCGGCTGGGGTACTCAAGCCGGATAGATTGATGAATCTACCCTTGCCCCAGCTGGTTTGCGAACGTTAAACGCCGAATAACAGTATACGATGGGGGCACGATGCGGTTGGCGCCGAGTTGTTGGAGTTTCGATATTAATTAGATTGCCTCGGTGGAGCTGCCATCGCAAGGAATAAATGAATGAAGGCCCTATCTACGTGCGGAATGAGCAACTCAGTTCAGGTCTTTTATGAAGAATAAATGAGCGCGAATGTCGAATAGACTCTTTTTTAACAGTAGAGGGGAGACGAGGACACTATCGGAGCTGGGAGGAGACATGAATCGAAGTGGCGAACTGTCACGGGCGAGAGGTAGGATTTCGAGGGATTGGAAGATACGTGCATCTCCTCATCGTCGAAGTAGGTCGCCTACGAGGACAAGGAGCCACAGGGCAAATCCCTGCAACCTCGTTCTGGAAGGAAGCTTGGTGCGAACCCACGCCCATTGACCTTTGCGGTCTTCGTAGGGAATAGACCCATGACAGAGGCGGACTCAATCGTTCGAGATTCGAATGTGGCGGTCGAATTTGCTCGACAGATTTTGCCTCCCGAGGTCCAACAGTCGATGGTAGGTCGACAAGACTTCGAAGTGTTACGTAAAGGCATTCATGGTGCGGTGAAGGGGCTCTACACCACCTACGAAATCGGCATGCGTCTCCGTACTGCCCGCAGAGAAATAAAGAAGAGGGATGAACGCATCCGAAGCTTGGAGGTTCGCGCGGAAGAGGTTGAGCGTGAGCTAAGGAAGGTTAAGGGCGTTCACAGACAACCCGTCGGGCAGGCTAACCCGATCGTGGAAGAAAGGGTCACCCAGCGGCTTATCAATTCCGCGCTCGCCGATCGAGATACGGCGAGCATGTTCGTGATGGAGTCCGCGAAGGGGAGAGCCTATGAAAAAGGCTTCCACGATGTCCGAAAAGTCGGGATACAGAAGACCAAGGAAAAACTCGCCGATGAGGTTTGCCGATGCAAAAATCGCATATTTAAGCACGGTTGGATCAAGGCGATTCAGGCCGAAGAAGCTCTCCGAGCAATGGGCGTCGACTCAGCATTGCCACTGTACCAACGTAACCATCTTCCGTTTGCCGCCTTTGAAGTCGAGCAGAGTGAAGATGAGGGCGACGTTGTGTAAAAACACTCATTGTAATCATTCGAATGCGGATCGCGTTCCCAACTATGTAATTATTGTCTGATTGAATAAAATGCCCTATTCTAAAAGTTTCATTGTAATTTTCATTTGGCACACACGTGTTTGCATGTCTCATTTTTAAACATTGACCGGCCCGAGTCAACTTGGCATTTTAATTTCGAACGGTTATATGTCGGCTTGTCATGAGCACTCTTCATTAAATATGTATTTTGCATGTTACGCGCAGTCAATTGTGCCGATGAGGCTCCGAATTCGGAGGCTCAACCGGCCCAAAGGCGTCATGCGCCGGGGGCTCCAAATTCGAAGACAGTCGGCGCATGGAATGATTGGCCAATATCGCTCAGCGTCCGTCTTTTGGAGTTCGATGTTAATGAAATCGCCTCGAGGCTAGCGTAAGACATTTAGAAATAAATCATCTCGGACTTTTCGCTTTAGTGACTTCGCTTTCAGTGCTCAGACTCGATTTAAAACGATCTCGTTGCATGGGGTTAGATAATTGTGAATGTCGAATGGAGTTTTTCTTCAGCAGCGGAGGAGAAGTTCAGACTCTGGCTGAGCTTGACATTGCAATGAATCGCAGCAGAGAAACTACTCGCGCGGGAGGTAGGGCGCTCAAAAGACGGGAAAAATATCAGCCTCTCAGTCGTCAAAGCAGATCACCTCGAAGGGAGACACAGTAATGGCGAAGTTCTCCGTAATCGCGACCGAGAAATGAGGCTGACATAGTGCCGCGACCGTTGGGTATTATTGTTTTTGTGGGGAATTCCTTTCTTGTCTTGGATCTTGGCTTTGACGTTGTCTATGGTGTCAAAGGTCCCAGCCTCAAGGGTGATCATTTAGCCGGTGTGAGTGGTGGACTCTAGCGCGGCTAGATCAAAGCATTTCAAGTTGCGCGTGCTCTTTAATCAGCGGGCGTTGATTCGGTGCTGCCGCTTGTCCCAACGCGATGCCGTATGAGAATAGATATTGTAATGCTTCGAACATAGATTGCGTGTTTTGTAATTACTGTTTAATCGAATAAAATTTTTCATTCTAGAAGTTTATCTCATTCTGAATTTTTGTATGCTTAATTAAGCATCTTACTTTTAATGTTGGAACGTTTTGTATCGTTCACGCGGCTGTACTGGTTCAACCTCCATTTCCTTATTTCGATGTGTAAATGTTTTCATTCTGAAGGGAGTTCCGAATTCAGAATATTACTCGGCCTTCGAGCGCTGCTCGGTGATATTGGTCAACCAAATTTGGAAGCTTTACCGGCCCAAAGACGTCATGCGCCAATGGGGCTTCGAATTCGGAGACTTTATTGGGCCGATCGTGACATGCACGAAGGGCGCTCCGAATCTGGAGGCTTTATCGGCCCAAAGACATCATGCGCCGATGGGGCTCCGAATTCGGAGACTTTATTGGGCCGATCGTGGCATGCACGAAGGGCACTCTGAATTCGGAGGCTTTATTCAGTCAATTGTGATGTCCACGAAGGGCGCTCTGAATCCGGAGGCTTTATTGGCCAATCGTGATATCCACGAAGGGTGCTCCGAATCCGGAGACTTGAATTGGCCAATCGTGATATCCACGAAGGGCGCTCCGAATCCGGAGGCTTTTTCAGCCTAAAGACATCATTCGCCGATGGGGCTCCGAATCTGGAGGCTTTTATCGGCCAATCGTGATATCCACGAAGGGCGCTTCGAATCTGGAGGCTTTATCGGCCAATCGTGATATTCACGAATGGCGCTCTGAATCCGGAGGCTTTATCGGCCAATCGAGATATCCACGAAGGGCGCTATGAATCCGGAGGCTTTATCGGAAAAACTTTTGAGCTGGATTTCACAGTGAGTAAACAGGAATCTTTGCATTACAAAAGTGGAAAGTGTACATGGTAAGCCATTCAGATCTAGTATCATTCCCCACAGGTCGGGTTTAATGATACAATTTGCGCGTTAGGAGCAAGGCCGCGGGCCTAATTTTTCATCAATCGGCCCCCTATTATCTGGAAATACCTTCAGGAGAAACTTTCCCGGCGTGTAGCGGCGCAGTTGGACGCGTTGAGCATATGTCTTGGGAAGCTGCTGCTGGTATCGCCTAGAGCTTCCATGGCTTGTCGTCAGAGAGCCGTCCGACATCAACGAGACAGTCCCGACTCGACACTTCGGTGGAGTTGACCTGCGTCTGCGTTGGTGTCTTTCTAGAAAGGTGATAGCATGTTTGTGTGGATTGCCGGCAACCACAGATTTGCTCAATGCCATATTCGGTCAGGAAGCGTAGCAACTAATGATAGGTGTTTGGCACGCCCCAAATAGTATGCAGCCAAGTTCGCCCCATGATGAGGTTATACGGCAAAGGGAGCTTGACGACCATGAATTCCACATCCATTGTTTGGGAGCCCGCCCGAACGAGTAACGTGATTTTCCCCAACAAGTACTTTAGGTTTGCATTGAAATCGAATAATGGATGAGGAGCCGGAGACAGGTCTGATTCGTTGAAGCCGAGTTTAAGAAAGGTCTCGTAGTACATGACCTCCGAAGTGCTTCCCTAATCTATGAGGACGCGTTCGGCCGTAAATCGGTTCACATGCAGTTCAATGACCAATGGATCAATATGGGGGAGCATTATGTCGATAAGATCGGAGTTGTTGAAGATAATACTCGGAGCTTCGTGGGGCTTTTTCACTTGATGCATTGCTTCTGGGGGGCTGAATGAATTAAGTGTATGGTACATGGTGTTGGAAGGCTATATATCATATGTATAACGCCGAGGGGAGGTGACTCCTGCCGAAGGGCAACAGTTTTGATTATGCTCTTCCGGACGTGTTGCTGGAGCCGACCATCTTGCACCAATTTCTCGAGGTGGTCTTTCAAGACATAGCAACTGTCTGTGTCATGACCATGATCTTTATGATATTCACAACGCTTGTCCTGCCTTCTCGTGTCAGGGGGTCCCACCATCTTGGACGGCCATTTGAAGAATGGAAGATGTTGGATTTTGGTCATAACCGAGCTGATTGGCTCTGACAGCTCCGTATATTTCTTGTCGGCGCGCTTTGTGCGCCTACTGTTGACCTGCAATTGCTCATTTGCTTGGTGCGAGCATTGATTGCTGGGTCGGCGAAAGTCCCGTCTCTTGTCTCGTTTAGCCCGCTGTCGTGGTTCAGGGCTCTGAGGTGGTGCGGAACTTATTGGCTGAGCGATTTTGAGAGGAGCCGTTTTGTTGGCCACGTGTCCAGCTTTAACCCGCAAGGCGTCGTTTTCCACTTTGCAATATTCCTCGACTTTCTTCATCAACCCCCAGACTGTTTTGGGGGGTCTTCTAATCAAGGAACTACGGAGGGCACTATCTGGGTGTAATCCCATTTTGAAGGCGGTGATGGCCATGGAATCGTTGCAAGCATCATCAACAAGATTGAAGCATTCTCAATATCGCGCCGAATATGCTCTTAGTGTTTCTCCTGGCAGGATTTGCATTGCCCAGAGAGAGTCGGCTTGCTTTGGCTGGACTTCGTTGGTGATGAATCTGGCCCTAAAGGATTTTTGTAGTTGGTGGAAGGTTTTAATTGAAGACGGCTCCAGTTTATAATACACCTGACCGCCAATGGTCCCAAATTGCTGGGAAATATTCGGCACATGAGGGCCTCGTCGTCTGCATGCAATGTCATGGCCTGCTTGTAGTGGCAGATGTGGTCGGTGGGGTCTGCCGTCGTACAAGGTGAATGACGGTACTTTGAATTTCTTGGGTAGCACAGCCTTTGCAATCCGTCGTACGAAGGGATCGTATTGGTCTTCGTCCGAACTATTCCTTCTTCGCTTGTGCATTGCACGGGGACTTTCTTCGGAAGAACTGGTGGTTTCGTGTCGTCCCTTCTTCCTGGGCTCCGGGGATAATGAGTCGGAGTTACTGTTAGTGTCTTGTCGTGCTCGAGGTTGTCGACCACTTGCTTTCGGAGGTCGTTCTGGATTTGGGCGTATAGCTTGCTTGAACTTCGCCATTTCCAAGGCCAAATCTTCACGAAGACGTTCTTTCTCAGTGATCATGTTTCTAACCTCTGTTCATTTTGTTTTGCTTGTTCCATGATCGCTTGCATTGTCTCGTGCTCCGAAGTCGAGGGTGAGGCGAAATTCAAGGCACGTCTCGCGGCGATAGTCTCTGTTCCGAGCAAGTTTGTTGGAGTGGTTTCCTCTTGTGGTATAGGGTCGATAGTGACTGTCAGAGGATCTTCCGTCACGCTCGCCATGGATGTGCTTGAGTATTCCCACAGACGGCGCTAATTGTGGGGAAGTGGTTTGGAAATACTCTTCTGATCTTGGGGAACGCTCGAGATCCGCTGATAGTCACCTGAAAAGGAATAAACACTTTGGTCGGGGGTGCCGGGATTAGCACTCCGACGGACAAGTCAGTCTCTACACTCAAGAATGCTTGTATTCTAAGTTAAGCACAACAACTCTCACATACCTTTTTCAGTTTGTTGTTCCTTTATTTATACTTGTTTCCTGGGCCTCATGACCAGGCCCATTTGTCACACACTGTCCTCTTATTTACTCGGCTCCATAGTTCAGTATCTATTCGGCTCATCTATTATATTCGGCATCCTTATCGTCAGGATAAAGCCGTATAATATATGTCTTCTAGAGCACGCTTCTAATTATTCCAATTATGCGGCTCCCACAGAACCCTTTTAGAGAAAAGAAAGACAAAAGCAAAGGTAGCTCTTAGTAAGGAAAGTTATAGACCTTTTGCATAGAGGCGCCGAAGAGCTTATATAGTTTGTGCGCATACTACCTTGCTCATTCTTTCTTAGACACATGGATGTACTATCATTTCTTTTCCTTACACATGTACGCATCAATATTGCCAAACAACATTAGCTAAACTTCCAAACGGTATTGATGCGTATGACAGACGGGTTCTCCCATTTGCACTCCAATTGGTCCACGTAGCATACATCCACCGAGCTAATTATAGCTCAATTTGCCTTAACACCTTGCAGACCGGACTGGCTTTGCCAGACCACCGTGAGCAACTCCGTAGGCCAAGTTTCCTTGGCCTGCATCTTGGTTAGCCTTATGCAACCCTTTAAAACTTGTAGCTCGGTCGAGGGTCGCATCATCTCGACCATTTCTTGGCTCCATTTCGGGGGACGCTGATGTAGCTCGGCTAAGATCTGTAGCTTGGCAAGAATCAACACTCGCCTCGCCTCGCCTCACCTACCTCGGTCCAAGATTTGAACCACTGCTTGGCTCAATCTCATTTGCCAAGGACTTTGTGGCACGGTTGCTAGGTCAAGGCACACAGGTTTTGCTCGGCCCATTTGTCTGGCACAAATTCCCTTCTCAAATTACAATCTAGCACTTAAGGTGTGAATTAAATACCTTAACACTTGGTAGGTTGGCAACTCAAATTCATGAATAGGAAGTTGAACAAATTATATGAATAAAACTTTAGATTTACCCATTTATTATAAGATCTTAGAATGATTTTTGAAAATGAGGTTTTGACCAAATGCCCTTCATCAACAACATTTCATAGACATAAGACATCATTTTGATGTTTGGCACGCTAAGGATAGAAGCACACAACTTATAACATAAAAATATTCTTTTAACCTTTTTAAATTTTAAAAGGCAAATTATACTGCTAGTGTCTGTATTTTGATCCTTAAATTATTTTGGTTCTTATAATTTCAATTAACCAATTTTGGCTTGAAATGTGTTGCTTTATTTCAAATTGGTCTAATTGATTTCAATTATTAATATTTTTTATGACAAATGCGCACATAAGCATTATGCGTCATGCTTTTAAGGATAAAATTATAAACACAATCAATTTGGTGACTTATTCTCAACCAACTTAGTGATAATTTTTCATTAAAAATCCTAACGATATTATCAATTGGACTAAATTAATATGAAATTTAAAATTAATGGTCAAATCAATTGAAAATGTAAGTACCAAAATGACACGAGTAGCAAAATATAAAGACCACTAGTGTAATTTTTCTAATTTTAAATTTTCATAATTTTTTATGTATATATTGATTTTTAATAAAATTAATAAGAAAAATGTTGGGGATATCAACAAATCTAGCAAATCACTCACATGGGTGTGGATGTGAGTGATTTGGTACATTTGTTGGTAAAAAGTTTGGTCTCTCTAGCATTCTCAAATTAATATTTAAAAAATCTTACATTAAGATGTATTAAACAAAATCTATTTTGGCAATGAAACCCTATTTAAAAAAAAAAAAAAGAGGTAAAATTTTAGAGTTGGGCTTCTCTTAGGTTCACATTTTAATATGAGAGAACTTAAAGGGTTCATGAGAGTTATCACAAGTTTTGTTTCGATTATTTGAACTGTTTATTTTTAGGGCCATTAATGTTTGTCATTCATAAAAAAAATTGTGTTGATTCAATAATCGTAGCATTTTGATGTTATTGTGTCTGTCTCGAAAAAATGAATGGTCAAAAATGTATGGGATACTTACGTGTAAGTTTTAATAAATGGATTTATTGTCTAATAGGTCCTATGAGAAAAATTTGTCATAAAAAAATGTCATTAATTGTAAGTTTTAGCGACAATGTATAAAAATCATGACAAAAAAAAGTTACTAATTGTCAATTTTTAGCGACATAGATAAAAAATTGTCACAAAAAATTTATTTTTAGCTACAATTTTACCAAAACTTATTTTTAATAGGATTTTATGGGAATTAAGTCCAACTATTAGGACCTATTGGTAGTTTACCCAAACTGTATCTGTTATCTATTTTTTAGAAACAATAGTGATAAAATGAAAATATTACGATTATAGGGTCAAATTATTTTTTTTCATAAATAATATATACTGATATACCTATTGGCGCGTGTAGCACCACTAATGGACCAATTGTCAGAGACAATAAAAAAAGAGAAGGGCACTGCATAGCATTTACTTTCAGAGTGTAGAAAAAAATTGCTCGCATAGTATATATAAATTTTTTATTAATATGTACTTTTAAAACATATGTTAAAAAGTTTAAAAGTATTGTACCGCTTACATAAAAGTACATATAACAAACAATGTATAATTATTTTGACTTTGCTTAACGTATTTTTTAAGGGCACCCCTCCCCCCCCCCGGGGCGTATATATCCAACAAAAATGAGAGCAGTTGCTTGAATTTGACGTGCCATGAACTAGGAAAAACGAAACAAATTTTGTTTTCAAGAACACAAACAATTAAAAAGGAATTTGAGGTGGGCATTGATCTGTACGTTTTAAATATATTACCCTCTTCTTATCTATGTTCGTTTTGATCCTTTGTGTGCAGTTAAATGCATGTAATGAGTGGGTGGTTTGAAAAATCTGAAAAAGCGACATTTTTTTTTATTAAAAAAAATCTCTTTAATGGTTTTTTTTTTAATAAAAATTGTGTCAATTTCCTTTTTGACTCATCTGATAGGGGTGAGCATGGTCCAGATTTGATCGGATTAGAGTAAAATCAGGACCAATCCGTTATTCTGATTCGAAAAAATTGAACCAATCAATCCATTTAAATCATGGAACCAATCGAACCAATCCATTTAAATACGGATTGGATCGGTTTAGGACCACGGATTTACATAATTAAATAACAAAAAAATATATATAATATAAGACTTTAATTTCATAAAAATATAAATATAGTACCATATTAGTTTCACAATAGCAACATGTCTTTTCATAATAGCGACAAACTGTTTTAGAATTTAAACAATCATAAGAAAATTAATTCCACCATAAGTATTTAGTCAATTACAAATTAACACTAAAAACGAGCAAACAAAAATAATAAAAGAAGATACTATGCAAGTTTAGGCTTGGATTTAAGTTTTATATAAAATAAGAGAAGATACTATGCAGGACGGTGTATAATAAAAATATAGACTATTTGTATACGGTCCGGATCGGTTCCAATTTGGAACTGTGGTGTTCAATCCGGAACCAATCCGTGAACTACGGATTTTTAATTTTTTAATCCGGAACCAAACCACGGATTCAAAAAACTAATCCAAACCTACTGGATTAGACTGAACTAGATCGGATTACGAATTTCACGGATTCCTTGCTCAGGCCTATCATCTGGTCTAGACAAATCTTAGAAGTTAAAATTAAAAATAAATAAATAAATAACAAAAAATAAGCCAACTGTTTTTTGAATTTTTTTTTTGTTTTTCATTTCTAAACTTTTTTTCTTTATTTTAAACTTAAAGAAAAAAATCACTTAAAAGAATATAAATAAATAAAATCCAAATACCCAATCATACAACAAGGGCCAAGGAAGCAAAGTTGTGGATGAGGTAAGCTGGAGGGTTGGTTGGTTATACTTTTCACACAATTGTTTAAGGTTCAACTCTTGAAATTAAGTCACAAGAAAGAAATTTCTTGTGACTTTTCTAATCCTGACATTTGTGGCCTGGCTTTGACTGGTACGGGGAAGGAATTAGTCGAGGAACACGTAAGTTAGCCGGAGGGCGACACCATAAAACATAAGTGTTAAAATTCCAGATCTGATATAAAAGAAGTACAAATGCAGTCAATAAGTTTCATCACTCGTAACTGCCTATATATAACTGCTGCATATTTCAAGCAGCCCCGTGTGTGTGTGCACACACATGGGTATATTCTTTACTTTCTCTGGCCATCCTTAATGAAAACATAGATATTTTAGTGCTTTATTATCTAAATGATGTGTACCACAAAAAGTCAAGAACCCACTGTTTACCCTTTTATTTCCTCTTTTTTGACAGCTCTCTGTTAGTTTTGACTAGTGAGAAATGGCTTTTTTCTGGGTTGCTTATTTTTACTAGGAAAGTGATTGTCTAGAATCTGCTGTAGCTAAGCTCTTTGCATCTGCCAAGAGAAGAGGAATGTTAGTGAATATGGTGCTTCTAGTCGCTGCTTGCAGAACTTGCCACCTGAAGGAGAGATTCAGGTAGACATGTCTCTTCTGCTTGGCTTCTCCAAATATTTGTCACAGAGTTCAAGTATTTCTTCGTTTTAATAAATATTTATTGGTTCCCTAGGCTACTACTACTTCCTTTGAGGTCCAGAAGCTTCTGGTTTCTGGTAGAATAAGAGAGGCTTTACAATGTGCACAAGAAGGTCAATTGTGGGGGCCAGCCCTTGTTCTTGCAGCTCAACTTGGTGATCAGGTTGTTTGTTTGTTTGTTTTTTTCTCTTCCATTTGGTGTCCTCCAGACATATTTGGAATGACTTGGTCCCTAATTTATCAAGCGAGTCCATGTATGGAGAAAGATATATCAGTGTATTCTTATTTGAGGCTAACACTCTCATCTTTCTTTTGACTTTATTCAGTTTTATGGTGCTACTGTGAAACAAATGGCTCTTCGCCAGTTAATAGTGGGATCCTCTTTGCGGACATTATGCCTGCTAATTGCAAGGCAACTTGCAGATGTATTTTCCAATACGAGTAGTAGCAGTCTGCTTGGTGCTGTAATATCTAAACATTCTTCTGTGGTGATATCTTAGCTTGAAACTATTGCTGAAAACTTGAAAAGACATCTTATTTTCTTGCCAATTTTTTTTTTTTTTTTTCCCATTCCATTTGATCTTATTATTTATGTCATTACTGTCACTTTTAGTTCCAAACTCTACTAGGAAAGGCTTATATCTCAACTACTTGTCATTATCATGAAGATTGATACATGTTTACCGAGAACAGGTTATCAAGTTGATGCTAATACTCTGGAAAAATAAATTCCGAACGTTTCCACGTAGGTCTTGGGTTAGCGTCCTTTTGTCTGTGTGTGTGGAATAGGAATGAAGTCTCAGTGGGGTTGAGAAAAAAACATTAAGTATTCAACAGGAGAAGGGATTTATTTTTTCAAGAGTGGGGCTGCATCCTTATTTTGGGTTTGGTTTACAATCGTAGTGTAAGTGAGGCTTAATTCATCAGAGTGGTATAGGTATTTTTTTTCTTTTTCCCCTTTTGATCGGCTACAGTGGTATAGGCTTGGGAATTGGAGGCAGAGGATTTGAGCTCCTGCATGGGATGGATCCTAGAGAAATGGAAGATGTGATGAAGTGGAAGGAAACAAATGAAAAATTCTCAATTACATTCTTCCATCCCCTCTTTTTGGGTAGCATGGGTTGTAAATTTCCATGGAGTAGCATTTGGAAGATGGGAGTTCCTATGAAGTGTCTTTTTTTGTTTACTATCCTTGTTGACAATTTGGGGAAGAGGGGTTTTTTGCTCCCTAATTGGTGCTGCTGGTGCAAGAAAGCCAAGGAATTTACTTCAGAATGAGTTGGTTAGGGATTTGGGGAATGTTATTTTCTACTTCTGGTATACAGTAGGTCTTGCTTAGATTAATCCTCTAGTTATATTAGTGTTGCGTAGGTGAGTGTCACTTCTAGAGGATGGGGAAAGTATGGATGCTGGCACTTATGTAGCATGTGGAGGGCGAGGAATCCGCATACTAGGCTAAAGATGTCTTCCCTTCATAGTTTTCATTCTTGGCTTATCTTCCTTTGCTTTTGTAGATTTTATAGGTGAACTCAACTCCGTGGATGTTTTTTTATTTTTTTTATCTTGACTTGTGCACACCTATTGTACAGTGGTTGGCACCTTTAGTGGATATATTTCACCTATGTAAAAAAGAGGAAGAGGCCAAAGGAAGCAGCATTTTGAATTTTAGGGTTGGAACTTGAATAAGAGAATCTTGAGGGTTGGAACTCGATTTCCATAGGTCTATGGTTGATATGCCTTGAAAAAAGTAAAGGGCCTGTACTTACCTTACATTGGATAAACAAATTTGTTAAAACAGTTAAAGCAAATTTGCTTAATTTGGAGAAGCAAATTTGTGACCACACTAGTTAGCTTAGCTGCCATACTTGATGGTGTATACGCCTGCGGGTTTTAAGCTTTTTGTATCTATTTATTTAAACAAAATGGTTCCATGAATGGAGAGAATCAAAGAGAAAGAGAGAAATGGAGAGATAAGTGCAATACTTAACACATGACTTGTTTCCGATCCATACTTAAAACAATAGAAGAGTTTATCATTTATTCATTAACCTAAGGAAACCATTCTTTAACTTGTAACTGCATCTTAAATCAAAGGATTTCATGATAAATTCTTGAAATTTTTTAAGACCAAATTGACCTTCTGCAGAATATAGATTGATTCACTCAATTTTCATCCGAATAAGTCTCAAATTCCACCATAAGAAAAAGGCTGGAAGTTACTAATAGACATGATCACAACCCAAGAATAGGTTTCTAACCCAACTCAAATTTGAATTTTTACAATATGAGAACTCTACCTTACGTAACAGATCTATAAAACTATAAACGTCTAGATGAAAAAATTTGAGGAAATAAATCTTCTAAACCACTATAATGGATCAACAAATTTTAGTCAAGAATAAAATATAAAAAACCACATGTAACGCCTCGATTTTTTATCATAATAATAATATTATTAAATTCTTCGTAGCTTACATCCATTTCATAATAAAATTTGTGTAAAATAATGACATTGTTAAAATACATCAAGGTGGTTGTAAAACACTTCTCTTTCTCCTTGATCTTCCCCAAAAGAATGACATATCCATATTGCAACCACATGGTTACCAAATACCAACTAATAACATTTGTAGTTCAAAGAGCTAGAGAGAGAGATATTACATCTTTCTAGACAAGGGTCTTGATCACAAAAGAAAGTACTATCCAGACAATTTAGCTCAAAAGCTATAACAAATAGAGTGTCTGTGCTCTACCAAAATGTCCCATCTTCAACTCAATGGGGTGGGACTCCATCATCTTGACCTAAAATTGTTATTTTGATAGGAATTAGCAAAATAGCCCAGTAAAAATTCATTTAACGGAGTACATGGATATTTGATATTAATATGATCATGCTCAGACCATCTCCAACGGTATAGCAAATCTGATATCAAATTTGAATTTTGATGAAAATGGTACTATTCTGGGCTCCAACGGTTCATCAAACTTGACACCAAAATGAGATTTCACCAAAACTTTCATCAGATGGGCGACGAAGAAATGAATTCATCAAACATTTCGACCGTTGGAAAGAGGAGGAGGTTGACCAACGGTTGCTGATTGACCAATTGACCAACCGTCAACCAAAGGAAAGGTTCAAACAGTTCAAGTTCAAACCGTAAAAAAAAAAAAATTTGCCTAACCGACCACCCGGCGTCCTAAAAAGTTCAAAAGTTCAAAAATTCAAAAAAAAATTTTTTGGCCTAAGGTCGACCACCAGTTGTCCCGGGACACATTTGGTGAAAGGTGAACCGTTGGAGCATCTGTTAAAAAAAAAATTTGGTGAAATGGGTCATTTTTTACTCAAATTTGGTGAAAAATTTGAGTCACCGTTGGAGATGCTCTCATGCGATGTAATTGTAAAATCTATCCTTTCGTTTTACAAATAAAATGATTCTCTTGCACTTTTATTCAAAATCAATCAACCTCAAGTACAGGGTGGTAAATGTGCACCAGAAAATCCAAAGTAAGAGCCAAATACATATAGATAGGATTTATACATAAAAAATAGTCTCACATTTACCGAATCAATACGGAAAGACATTTGGGCACCTAAAATCAACACTTTTCCCACATGCTCTAGCATCAAGCCTGGAAAGGCAATTGGGTACCTAAAAAACATTTTTTCCCACATTTATCCAGCATCAAGCCCGAGACGTGCTAATCTTTGCTAACATACCCTGACCTCTATGTATGAAATACATGGATTCCATTGCACAAATTAGACTATTCAAAACTCATAAAACAATAAAATGTGTGTTCGTTATATAGACTGGCTTAAATGCATGAGTTCCATATAGAACAATTCACTAACGTAATACTTAAGACTTTTTGAATTAATTAAGGTGTGAGAAAAAGAAAAGCAAAAAAAACCACATCCTACATTTGAATCTCACCCAATGTATAATGATTTATGAGCAAGTCCGTAACATATCCAAATAAGACCGGAATTGGTCTAAGTCACATGGTGCCCTATCACCGTCAAAGAAAGCATTTAAGGATAGAATGTGATTCAAATTAGCACTTACCTAGTTGATCACACCCTTCCCTCTTCAGTGCACTCTTCTTCCAAGTCGGTATTATCAATGATTCGCAAGTTGGAATCAAATGATGGGCTTTCTTGACCATCAGTAACTACCTGAGTTGCACAATGAATCAAAAGAATTTATAATTTTTCAAATATACATAGTATTTCATCAAAATTACTATGAAAAATATGCAATATTGTCACAAGAGTAGAGAAGCTATTTATTGAACAATTAAAAATAAAACTAGTAGTGTTTAGATCATGAACTTCAGTAGGAATTTGAAAAAGAAAAGAGAAAAAGTAACAAGAAATGTGAATACAATATGTTAATTTTTTTCACTATTTCATTTTTCATTTTCTTTTCCAAATTTCTATCCAGATATACAAGCACAACTTAAATATAAAATACATATTTAAAAAAAATGAATCTAATTGAATAAGTAAAGTTCACACAGAATATTGACAAGCAAATCGTACCTTAATTTACTTTTTTTTCCGACTCCACTCATGCCATCAAAATTTCCAAAGTTCCAAGTAAACCTATTTTGTTACAAAAAAAAAAGCATTTATACTCTTGTTTCCAAGCATTAGAAAATATTTATAAGGACAAATTACACCAATGGTCCCTACATTTTGTCTCTCATATCATTATGGTCTCAACACTTTTAATCGACTCACTTTTGACCCTTAATTTTAGAAATTTGTTTTTATCAATTTGGCTCAATTGATAATACTGTTAATATTTTTTATGAAAAATTAACACCGAATTGTTGGTGTTAAGTCATTCAGTTGAGTAAAGTTATAATTTTGGTATTAAAAATATAACACATGCCAAGAATTGTAATCAATTGAGCCAAATTGACATAAATTCATGATAAAAATCAAGTCAATTGAAATTAGAGGGACTAAAGTAGAGAGATCATAATTTGCCCTATTTAGAACATAAAACAACAGCAAATCCAAAATAGTGAAACCTGGATCTTAGAAAAATTACCCGAAGACTGAGGAGGCATGGCTCTCACTCCTCTTCAGTCCCAAACCCTTCAAATGATGAAACCAAGGGGATCAAGAATGGGTCAAAGTTCCAAAAACCTACCAATCAATTTAAAAACATATCCATGAAAAATCATTTTTTAATATGAAAATTAAATTTTACAATCCGAATGAATAAAAAATTAAAAAAAAAAAACCATTGGAAAAATAACCAGATCAATGTAAAAAAGAAAAAGAAAAAGAAATACACAGATGTTTATCCATGAACTCAACACATGAGGTAAAAGATCTCAATCTTTAAAATGATAGAAAAAACCTAAATACTTACTTGAAAACAGACTTGAATCCTAACCCAATTGTTCAAAGCCTGGGTTTTTTTTTTCCACCGATATGACAAAATGGAAGAACAATAAAGTCACGAGATAAATTTGTCAATAAAATTTGATTTTGCGAATTATGTGGGCAACTTTGATTTATATATAGCTTAGAATATCTCGGTACACACTGGCCCCTTTTGGTGTAGCTGTTAAAACAGTTTATAAATTATAATTTAACAGATGATAGATTATGACTTTAATCAGAAGTTGTTAATCTATATGGTGTAATTATTGAATTATAAATTTAAGTTATTCAGTAATGTTTGTTAAATAAGTTGTGAAATAATTTTTTAAATTAATTTTTATTTTTTGTTATTTACTACTTGTCTACATTTCTCATAAAAAATAATAATAATAATCTATAATCCATTTAGATCTTTTTCTATTTTTAAAAAAATAAAAAATAAAAAAATCTAAAAGTATAACCATAAATTAATATATCTACAGCAGAAGCTGATAATCAGAAATAAGGGGTGAACATCTTCTGAGAATCAGCTTTTTTGAGTTAAAATAAATTGTTAGAATCAGACGCTGTTTGAAATAAGTTTAACCAAACAGTCCAAAATAACTTTTTTAAAGTTAAAAGTTATAGGTTAGCTTTGAAAAGCTAAAACAAACACCCCCACTAACTAGTACTAAGGCTTGGTTTGGCATATTTGAAAAAAATCAAAAAGTCAAAAAATCACGATCCTATTTCAGTCACACCACCTCTTTAACACATCACTTCAAACTCAACCTAAATTCAATCCATATTTCATAAAAAGTCAAAAAGTGTACTTATTTAGATAATTTCAAAGTCAAAAAGTCATTATCCTATTTAAGTTACATTATCTTATTTAAGTCACATCACCTCTCTAACACATCACTTCAAACCCAACCCAACCCAAATCCAACCCATATTTCATAAAAAGTCAAAAAGTACACTTATTTAGATCATCCCAAACAATCCCTAAGTTCACAGAAAATACAAATTTATTTTTCTATTTTTTTTTCTCAATTCATATTAATAATTTTTAAATAATAGTCTTTAGCTTTATCAATTTTAAACATTTAACTTTAACCCTAGCCACCATCTCTGGTCGTCATTACTGTCACCAAGGTCGGCCTTGGGCATAGGCTTACCAGGTTATGGCTTAGTAACTCTCAAAATACACAAAAAAAGTAGCCCTTTCTATTATAGTTTAGTGTAATATATAAGGTATATTTTAAGTCCAAACAAAATTAAAGAAAGTCCAAATTAATTTAAAATAAATTGGCTCATTGAAAAATTAAAAGATCCATTCAAAATTAAAAGGGCCCACTCTCTCTCCCTATCTAATTCCTCACCTTAACTCTTTTGATACAAATTTTTTATCATTTACCTTCAAAAAAAATTTTGGTTGAAGAAAAAAAAAATATGAAGAACCTCAAATGATCTAGTGATATTTATTAGTTCATTATTGGTTTTGGACCTGAAAATTTTAGAGCCAAGCCGTCACCGTTGGCAACCCTATCACCGCCTCTCGATCTCACCATCTTTTGCCCTTCAACCACCAATACCTTCCTATTTTATATGAATTTCGATTTCTCTATTTGTATGTAAAGCGAGGTCGCAGGAGGTAGGGGTTGTACATTGTAAAGTGAGAAAAATCTCAGAGAGTACATCGTAGAGGTGGGGCAATGGAAGTTGTGCATCGCAAGGGTGGAGGGATCGTAAAAGTAGTGGGTCAACGGTAGTGGAGTTGCATTAATGATGGTTATAGGGTGACGAGGCATATGGGCTAAGGGTGACGACAGAAAAAATAATTTTGAATAAACATATTTGTAATTATGTAATAAAAATAATTCATGTATATATGAAATTAATTATTTAACTAAATTGTTTATGTACAGATAAAATTATTGGGGCATTTACTAATAAATCATATATTCATGACTTATAGACCATAATTCCATAAATATTCTTATAAACTCATAAGTATTATCTCACATTAAAATCTTTCAAACGTAACATACTCACATTTGGAAACGTAATAAGACAATAGCACATACATTAGAATGATGTCATATTGTCACATTTGACAAAAGTTTAATAAGACAATAATGCACAAATATCCTATTGTCACAATTTAAGACTAATGACACATTTGGTAAAAATTTAATAAAATAATAATTCACATTAGAATAATATCACATTGTCACATTTTAAGAATGATACATTTAACAAAAATTTAATAAGATAATATAGAAATGTCTCATTGTAATATTTTAAGAAGAATGACACATATAATAAAAATTTAATAAGATAATAATGCACACATTATAATGATGTTATATTGTCACATTTTAATAATGATATATTTGACAAAAACTTAATAACACAATAATATACAAATGAAGTATACCTACATTCGAAATCTCTAACAAATATAGTAAAGGGTATCTTTTTCAAGTTCAATGGGACTAAATAGACTATAAGAAAATTCATGAAATTTCCCGGTTCATATTTTTCTAGGAAAAGACTTCTAAATAAATTTTCCGAATACGGAAAAAACAATCTTAATCCTATATATATATATCATGTTATGAAAACGTAAATTGCATTTCCATATATAGATAGATTTTCACTAATTATCCCTCATACATTTTTTGAGATCTTTATCTTAAATCTCTCAAATATTCAATTCTTAATTCACCTTTCCTTTAATTTTATTTCCTCTAATATTTTTTGAAAGATAATTTATCTTAAATTTATTATCTCTATAAATTACAATCTAGCACTTAGCGTGTGAATTAAATGTCCTAACACTTAGGTCATGTTTGTTTAGTGGGGTTGGACAATGGATTGGAGTAGTGTGGGTGTGGGTCCCACCCACACCTTGTTTAGTGATGATTTGGGAGGAGGAATTAACAGTGTGAAGGGTTTAGTAATCCCCTTTAGGAGGGGGATTAGCTTGGCTGGATTTTAAGTAGGATTAGAAAAAAAGTAAGTGGATTAAGTTTATATTATATTAAAAAAATTTATTTTTTTAATTGTATTTTTTTTTAAATCAAGTGTACATGTTTGTTTTAATATTTGTTTTAGTTTTTTTAATATAAAAATAATTTTTTTATTTATTTTATATAAAAATAATTTAACAATCTCATCAATAATCATCTCTCACACTATCATCAAAACAAACACACTTTTACTTGATCCTCACATTAACAATTTCTTCACTAACCATCATCTCATTAACATACTCATCTAACCTAATCCACCAAATAAATATAGCCTTAGGGGGTTGGCAACTCAAATTCATGAATAGAAAGTTGAACAAATTATGTGAATACAACTTTAGATTTACCCTTTTATCATAGGATCTTAGAATGATTTTTGAAAAGGAGATTTTGGCCAAATGCCCTTCATCAACAAAATTTCATAGACATAAGACATCATTTTGATGTTTGGCACACTAAGGATAGAAGCACACAACTTATAACTCATTCACAAAAATATTCTTTTATTTTTAAAAATTTTAAAGGGCAAGTTATACCATTAGTTCCTGTATTTTAATCCTTATATTATTTTAGTTTCTATAATTTCAATTGACCAAATTTTGGCCCGGGAATTTTTACTTTATTTCTGTTGGAAAAATAGTTTTATATAGGCATATTTTTTAGCTCAATTTGGGTGGACCCCAAACGTCTTTTGAGGTGGGTCCGAAGAGGTGAAGTGGTAAAGACGGAACGTCAAAACCATTTATAAGTGAATGGGAAGATGACATTATTTTCGGGTCTAACATTAATTTTTTAGATAAAATTCTTTTAAATTTTTTCAATAAAAATTATTGTGGGAATTTAATTTAATTCTAAATTCTAAATTTTAGGTTCCTTATAAGTTTTTTAAAATTTGTGCCTCTTAATTTATTTATTTAACTATTTCAATAGTTTAATATATATATATATATTTAATTAGATTAATATATATATATATATATATATTTGAAATAGTTTAAATATTATATTCCTTCAGTTGTTTGACTTGGTCCAAGAGTTAAGAAACTGTTACTTCCAACGGCTTCTATTCAAACATGGTTTGATAGTTGAAAAATGTTTGGGGCCCTAATTTTTGTGGTTCAAATGGCTCAAAATTGTCAAAACGACGTTGTTTTGGCAAATTCGAGCCATTTGAGCCACAAAAATTAGAGCCCTCTACCATTGCTGTTTGATAGTTTTTGCAACGGTCAAAACATTTATTCAAACTTATTTGAATAGTTTTGCACCTGTTCTCTTGGGCATTGCATCTGTTCAGGTCACAACTTGTTGCCTATATATACCAACTTCTAGCAATGTGTTAGTGTCCGGGTTTTTTTTTTTTGGAGGCTGCAATTTTGTCCTTTTGCGGTCTATTTCTTTTAGTATATTATTCTTTATATTTAGTTTTAAGAATAAAGATTCAGAGAATTAGAACACAGGTTTGGTTCGCTGAACAAATTGTTTGGAGTACTACTACAATTTGTGAAGATCATTGTATCCTAGAAAATAGACGCCACTCAACCGTAAGTACCAAAGCGGGGCGAATCTGTCTTAAGAACAGAGTGTCACACACTCGACTTGGTCTTGAATTATTTATTCGGTTCAACGAAATAAATTCTGTAAGATTTATTTTAGTTTGTTTGATTTAATTTCAAGTTATTTTATTTACACAGAAGATTGTTCCTACAATCTTAAGACAGATTCGAATTATTCTGTTTACAGAATTTTTCGTTTGTTTTTTTTTTTCTCCATTCTCCGTAAATAATTTCGGAAGAAAATTATTTTCTGTGAATTTACAAAATAATATTCCGGTTAGAAAAACAAATAGTGATTATATGCTATTTGACAGATAGTAGTAATATACTGTATCTTTTCTTTGACAACTAGTAGTACGATACTGGTGTCATTAACAATTCAGAATATATTTTTGTGAAATTTTGTCAGAAAATTAATTTTTGTTTTTTAGAAATTATTTTCTAAGTTTTCATTAATTAAAATTCTGCTTTCAGTATTTTAATTATTGAAGTGTTACTAAAATTAATTTTCTGTGTGAAATTAATTTGGTTAAATAAATTTTATTTTATTTCCAAATTAATTGAAAAATAAAAGTTATATTCTTATTTCTTTTATTTTACAGAATTTAATTTCTTGTGTGGAATTAATTTGGTTAAATAAAATTTTATTTTATTTCCAAATTAATTGAAAAATAAAAGTTATAGTTTTTATTTCTTTTATTTTACAGAATTTAATTTTCTGTGTAGAATTAATTTGTTTAAATAAAATTTTATTTTGTTTTCAAATTAATTGGAAAATAAAAGTTACATTCTTGTTTCTTTTATTTTTACAGAATTTAATTCTGTGAATTTGGTTTAATTTTTTGTATAGTGTAAATTCTAATTATAATTTTGTTTTATAAATTAGAATTGATGGCTACTGAAACAAATGCCCAAACAAGTACTACTGTGGTGGCTGCGATTGCACCAACCCCCTCTCCTGTGATGACAGTACCAGTAAATCACGGTAAAAAGCTAGAGAAGTTTTCAGGAACTGATTTTAAAAGATAACAACAGAAAATGTTGTTCTATCTTACAACTCTGAACCTGGCTCGTTTCTTCCGTGAAGATGCTCCTATCTTGAAAGAGGATGAAACCGACCGGCAAGTGGTTGCTGCGGTTGATGCTTGGAAACATACTGATTTCTTTTGCTGGAATTACGTCTTGAACGGACTTGACAACACATTATACAACGTCTACAGTCTAATCAAGACAGCAAAGGAACTTTGGGAATCGTTGGAGAAAAAGTACAAAACGAAAGATGCCGGCTCAAAGAAATTTGTGGTTGGCAGATTCTTGGATTTTGTTATGGTTGATTCAAAAACTATGATTAACCAAGCTCAAGATTTCCAACTCATTCTGCATGACATTCACACAGAAGGGATGTCTCTCAGTGAATCCTTCCAAGTTGCAGCCTTAATTGAAAAATTACCCAAAGGCTAGAAGGAATTCAAGAACAACCTTAAACACAAGCGCAAAGAAATTTCTATGGACGAGTTAATTGTGCGTTTAAGGATTGAGGAGGACAACCGCAATTCTGAAAAGCGGGCTGGTAAGAATCCTATGGAGTCTAAGGTAAATGTGGTGGAACATGCTTCAAAAACCAAGAAACATAAGTCTTCTGGAGAAAGTTCATCACAAGGCTCTAAAGGGAGGGGATAATAAAAAGTACAAGTTTAATGGCAAATGTAACATCTGTGACAAAGAGGGACATCGGGCCAAAGATTGTCGTAGCAAAGGCAAAAGTAAGAAAAGAACAAGCAAGAAGCCTGCTCAAACCCATATGACCGAAGTGGACAATATTTCCAATGGTATCAATGACATTAATCTTTCTGCAGTTGTTTCCGAGGCAAATCTTGTCGGAAATCTTAAAGAATGGTGGGTGGACACTGGTGCTATTCGCCATATTTGTGCCGACAAAAAGATGTTCACATCTTATTCTACAGTGGACAATGGTGAACAACTGTTTATGGGCAACTCCTCAACTTCCAAAGTTGAAGGACAATGAAAGATTGTACTCAAGATGACATCAGGAAAGAAACTCACTCTCAACAATGTGCTGCATGTACCGGACATTCGCAAGAATCTTGTTTCCGGATCTTTGTTGAGTAAGAATGGGTTTAGTGTCACGACCCAAACCCGGCCCTATGGGTTTAGCACCGTAACTGGCTAGTAATCCGAGATTACCGAAGGCTCTTTGACGATGTCTGATTAAGCAATCTGAGGCTGGCGGAAATATCTGATAAATAACTAGTGTCCATTGAAATGTGAAAATCATGCAAAAACATTTTTCATGCATTCAAAAGTTTAGAAACGATGCGATCTATACAATCATATACTACATTCAGATGCGGGGATCTAATCCTCAGTAAAGATCTGATGTAAAACAAGGCAGATCTATACTGATAGTACAAAAGCGGTGAGGAGGCAATGGGGACAATAAAAACACCCCAAGCCATAGCATGGCAACTCGGAACCTCTCGATTGAGGCACATAGGTGGCTTGACAAAAGCGGGGACCAACCCACGCTCCTAGCTCCGTGCAGGCTGAGAACCTACATATATATATAAACATGAGCTAAAGCCCGTGAATAACATAATGCGTAAAGAGGTTATGAATGAATGCCCTTACGATAATGAAATCAGTTCATTAAACGATATTTGATCTTCGATATTTCAATCAATCGGTCATATCACGGTACATCCATTAGCCTATAAACAGTAGGTCCAAAGGACCGGTCTTATGAACAAGAGTGATGGCCATCAATCGATGCAGTATGGTTCCACAAGGAAGCAAGCGAGCTCTGTAAGATAGATAATTGCTAAGGATGCCACAATGTCTGATTGAATACTGGACATACATTCATTCGATAAACAATAGCGACTCAATAAGCAGATTCGATTCGAGATTCAAAAGATAACCATTTTGAACATATCTTTACACAATTGTTACTCACAGAGATTGGGCTATAAGCGGCTAAATGGCGTCTAGAAACCAACCCTAAGCAGTTAACAAATAGAACACACACTAAGTTTCACGGTGGGAAGGATGATAATTAAATCCTAAATTTCCTCGGTGTGGTTCTATGTCTAAATCCTCATTAAGATGCCTTAAACTAGGCCTAAGGATGCCTAGGATGGGATGAGGATGCAAAAATATAGTTGGAAGGCATTTTTCAAAAGTTCTTTGGCAGGGTCTCGCTCGGCGTGCCTTCGCCGCTCGGCGAGGTTGCAAAATCAAAAGGCCGCTCGGCGAACAATACTTCGCCGGCGGTCTGATGAAACACAAGAAAAATCTTGGATGCTCGATTTTTCGCTCGAGCCACTAATCCTTCGCTCGGCGTGGCTCAAAAGCGTTGGTCGGCTCGAGAATCGCCGCTCGGCGAAGAATCCAAATCTGGAATTTCAGTTGCCTTCAACTCAAACCAAGCATTCTCAACTCAATTCTCGACCTCTTGGGCCCAAATTCTGGAAAATACATCCCAAAACAATGTATAACAAGTTTCAAAAGCCAATTTATGAATTCAAGCCCCAAAGGTGAGTCAATTAAATCCAAAATTCAAACCCATTTTCAAGAACAATTCCAAAACATACAATGCATGAGTTTTTAACCAAATTCAAGGTTCAAATCTTGCTCTAATGAGCTCAATAGTTGGAAAACAAAATGAAAACATGGACTATGGCTTAAACATGGACATGCATGTACAATTCACCATGAATTCAACTCAAAAATCATCAATTCAACCATGCATGTAACAATTGAGTTCCAATTCAACATTTTTAAGCAAATTCATGACTTAACTTCTCTAGAACCATGATACATGCAAGATGGAGCTCAAGGACAACAATAAGAAAATGAATTTCTTACCTAGAGTTTCAATTTCTTGTCTAGAAGTTCAATTTATGCAAACACACTTCAATTTACTTCAAGTCTTCAAACAAAATAACAAGAACAAGTCCCTCTCTCTCTAACTCTCTTCTTGGTCGGCTGTGATGTTCAAATGTGGCTGATGAAATGAGTTGATTCAAGTGTAATATGGGATCAAAGTGTTGACATAGTGGGTCACTAGGTGTGGCATAATGGTAAATAAGCCAAACTCTTCAATTTAACTCATAATCTACTTTAATCATTCCTAATCAATTTTCAGATAAATATACCATTAAATCACAAATATTTTACTGATCCCAAAACTCTAAACGGTTCCTAATTCGGCCGCCGATAAGGCCTTCAATTAGCAGTTTAAACACACGAATTCAAACAGATAATCAAATAATCAAACAGATGCAATATGCAATTCAATAGATAAACTTATTCGATTTGATTTGATTTCAATCGATCCATTCAAGATTTGATTAATCCAATTATCAGTCATTATCAGTTCAGTTTAACAGTAACCAGTCGCTAATTCAGTAGGTTATCGATAATCAGTACGAGGGTTGTTACATTTAGGCTAGTATTTGAGAGTGATAAATTTGTACTTACAAAGAATGGAATGTATGTAAGAAAAGGTTACATGTCTGATGGCCTTTTCAAGTTAAATGTAATGACCGCTGTACCCTCAGTTATTAATAATACTACATGTTCTTCTTACTTGCTTGAGTCTTCAAATTTATGGCCTGGTAGACTAGGACATGTTAATTATGGATCTTTGCGTAGATTAATTAATATGAAATATTTACCTAAATTTAACATTGATTCAAATCATAAATGTGAAATTTGCGTTGAGGCAAAATTATCTAAAACTCCTTTTCATTCAATTGAAAGAAGTACGGAACCACTTGAATTAATTCATAGTGACATTTGTGATTTTAAATCAATTCAAACTAGAGGTGGGAAAAAATATTTTATCACTTTTATAGATGACTATACTAGATATAGTTATGTTTATTTAATTCGAACAAAGGATGAAGATTTGAAAACTTTCATTCAATATAAGAATGAAGTTGAAAATTAACTTGGTAAGAAAATCAAGAAACTTAGAAGTGATAGAGGTGGTGAATATGAATCATCTTCTGGTGAGTTTTGTAAAGAACATGGACTAATTCATCAAACCACCGCTCCTTACTCACCTCAGCAAAATGGAATTGCTGAAAGGAAAAATAGGACTTTAAAAGAAATGATGAATGCCATGTTAATCAGTTCTGGATTACCTCAGAACTTGTGGGGGGAAGCAATACTTTCCACTAATTACATTTTAAATAAAGTACCCCGAAAGAAAGTGAATCAAACACCTTATGAAATGTGGCATGGTAGAGTACCATCCTACAAATACTTAAAAGTGTGGGGGTGTTTGGCTAAAGTGGCTATTCCTAGTCCTAAAAAGACTAAGATAGGTCCTAAGACCATTGATTGCATTTTCATTGGTTATGCCAAGAATAGTAGTGCATATCGGTTTTTGATTCATAAATCAGAACATTCCGAAATGCATGTAAATACTATTATTGAGTCTCGGAATGCATCATTCTTTGAACATGTATTTCCAAATAAGACTGGACAAGAGACTAGTACTAATAAGAGATATTTTGATGCTATTACTAGTAATGATTAAGAACATGATCAAGAGCAAGAGTTAGATCAAAATGAGGAAGAGAAACCTAGGCGTAGTAAACGTGCTAGAACCTCAAAATCTTTTGGTCCAGATTTCCTAACATTTATGTTAGAAAATGAGCCTTTAACTTTTAAAGAGGCTATGTCCAGTCCTAAAGCTCCTTTATGGAAAGAAGCTGTCAACTGTGAAGTTGAATCCATCTTGCAAAATTACACTTGGGAATTGGTGGATTTGCCACCAGGTTGTAAACCTCTTGGGTACAAGTAGATTTTCAAAAGAAAATTGAAAGCAGATGGATCAATCGACAAATACAAGGCAAGACTTGTAGTCAAAGGTTTTAGACAGAAAGAAGGTCTAGATTACTTTGACATATACTCACCGGTTACTAGAATAACATCCATTAGAATGCTAATTGCCATTGCATCTCTATACAATCTAGAAATTCATCAAATGGATGTTAAAACCGCTTTCTTAAATGGTGAGTTAAATGAAGAAATTTACATGGAACAACGGAAGGGTTTTACATTCGAGGAAAGAAAAGAAAGTGTGTAAATTGGTTAAATCATTATATGGTTTAAAACAAGCCCCAAAGCAATGGCATGAGAAATTTGACAAGGCAATGATATCAAATGGATTTAAAATTAATGAGTGTGACAAATGTGTTTATATTAAAAAGACAAACAAAGGTTATGTCATTGTATGTCTTTATGTAGATGATATGCTCATCATTGGTAGTAATAATGATATGATTAAAACTACTAAGAAAATGTTGAATAAACATTTTGACATGAAGGACATGGGCACTGCTGATGTAATTCTTGGTATGAAAATTACCAAAACATCAGAAGGATATGCTTTGTCACAATCTCATTACATTGAGAAAATACTTGACAAATTCAGCAAAGATAATGATCATCTTGCTAGAACTCCTGTAGATGTTAATTTGTATCTTTCTAAGAATATACAGGAAAGTATTTCTCAATTAGAGTATGCCCAAATTATTGGAAGCTTAATGTACTTGATGAACTACACTCGCCCAGATATAGCTTATGCAGTAAGTAAATTAAGTAGATATACGAGTAATCCGGGAGTAAAACACTGGAAAACAATTATAAGGGTTCTTAGATATCTCCGATTTACTCGTAACATTGGGCTTAATTTTACTAGATATCCAGCAGTACTTGAAGGATACTGTGATGCAAATTGGATATCGGATACTAGAGACTCGAAGTCCACCAGTAGGTATGTCTTTACTCTTGGTGGGGCGGCTGTATCTTGGAAATCTTCCAAACAGACTTGCATTGCTAGGTCTACTATGGAATCAGAATTCATAACCTTAGACAAAGTAAGGGAAGAGGCAGAATGGCTTTGCCACTTCCTTGAAGATATGCCAATATGGCCAAAACCGGTGCCTGCTATATGCATACATTGCGATAGTCAATCAGCTATAGGTAGAGCACAGAGTCATATGCATAACGGTAAGTCACGACATATTCATCGTCGACATAATACCGTAAGACAACTACTCTCTAATAGAATTATTTCCATAGAATATGTTAAGTCTAAAGACAACATAGCGGATCCAGTAACCAAAGGGTTAGCAAGAGAGTTAGTTGAGAATTCATCGAGGGGAATGTGACTAAAGCCTATTGAATAAGAGTTACCACAACAGCAATCCAACCTAGTTGACTGGAGATCCCAAGATCTAGGTTCAAAGGGACAACCGAGTTGTGAATGACTCAGAAGGATCACTGGAGAGTCTAACTCCTACTAAATTCTATGATGAAATAGTGATGACTGCAGCGTTTTAGGTTAATTAAAACTTTTAATGATTTTTATATCTAGGTAAACCTAGTGGAGTATGGCAGGATACTCTTCATAAGAATCACCTATGTGAGTGTGAATGGGCCTACTGTGAGATTTGTGAAGGGCTACAATTCTCTAGAGCACTCATGAAGACCCGGTTGTTGGGGCCAAAATGAACACAATAGTGAGAACTAAAGCGTATGCAGGGATATCTTGTGTGAGTTCTATTGTCTTGGTTTACACAAACGGCTGAACAGTTCAAGACATCATGTTCACTGATTAGCTAGTAAATCCGATAGTGTCTCACAAGGGAAGGTTCAAAGCCAAAAGCTACTTATCCTTTGCAGAATATTTTCAGTTTCTAAACTCTTTGATTAGATCATGTTGTTGTATTTTCTCTCCGTCAACTTCCATTCATGTGGGGGATCAATTTGGGTGGACCACAAACGTCTTTTGGGGTGGGTCCGAAGAGGTGAAGTGGTGAAGACGGAACGTCAAAACCATTTATGAGTGAATGGGAAAATGACATTGTTTTCGGGTCTAACATTAATTTTTTAGATAAAATTCTTTTGAATTTTTTCAATAAAAATTATTGTGGGAATTTAATATAATTCTAAATTCAAAATTTTAGGTTCCTTATAAGTTTCCTAAAATTTGTACCTTTTAATTTATTTACTTAACTATTTTAATAATTTAATATATATATATATATATATATTTAATTAGATTAATATATATATATATATATTTGAAATAGTTTAAATATTATATTCCTTCAATTGTTTGACTTGGTCCAAGAGTTAAGAAACTGTTACTTCCAACGGCTTCCATTCAAACATGGTTTGATAGTTTTTGCAACGGTCAAAACATATATTCAGACTTATTTGAATAGTTTTGCACCTGTTCTCTTGGGAATTGCATCTGTTCAGGTCACAACTTGTTGCCTATATATACCAACTTCTAGCAATGTGTTAGTGTCCAGGTTTTTTTTTTTTGGAGGCTGCAATTTTGTCCTTTTGCTGTCCATTTCTTTTAGTACATTATTTCTCATATTTAGTTTTAAGAATAAATATTCAGAGAATTAGAACATAGGTTTGGTTCGCTGAACAAATTGTTTGGAGTACTACTACAATTTGTGAAGATCATTGTATCTTGGGAGATAGACGCCACTCAACCGTAAGTACCAAGGCGGGGCAAATCTGTCTTAAGGACAGAGTGTCACACACTCGACTTGGTCTTGAATTATTTATTCGGTTCAACGAAATAAATTCTGTAAGATTTATTTTAGTTTGTTTGATTTAATTTCAAGTTATTTTATTTACACAGAAGATTGTTCCAACAATTTCAAATTGGTCTAATTCATTCCAATTGTTAACCTTTTTTTTTTTTTTTTTTTGTGACAAATGCACACATAAGCGTCACACGTCATGTTTTTAGTTATAAAATTATAAACTTAATCAATTTAGTGACTTAATCTCAACCAATTCAATGATAATTTTTCATTCAAAATCCTAACAGTGTTATCAATTAAACTAAATTGACACGGAATTTAAAATTAAATTAACAAATTGAGTCAATTGAAATTGTAGGTACCAAAATAACACAATCAACAAAATATAAAAATTATTGGTGTAATTTGCCTTGTTTGAAAATTTCATAATTTTTTATGCATGTATTGATTATTTTATAAAATTAATAATTTTAGAATCTTTACATTAAGATCTAAGATTCATTTTAACAATAAAACTCTATTAAAAAAAGAAAAAAAAAAGTAAAAATTTTAGGATTAGATTTCTCTTATATTCGCATTTCAACATAAAAGAACTTAAGGGGCCCATAAGGATCATCACGAGTCTCATTTCGATAATCCGAACTATTCATTTTTGTAGGGCCTCAATGTTTATCATCCATAAAAAATTTATGTTGATTTAATAATTATAACATTTTCATATTATCGTGTTTCTCTCGAAAAAATGAATGGTCTACATTTTCAAAAATGCATTTGTTGTCTATTTTTCATGGACAATTGTGATAAAATAAAAATGTTATGATTATCGGATCGAATTAGTTTTTCATGTATAATATACATTGAGAACTCTACAAGTTAACTGTTCAGATCATTAAAATGGGACTCATGATGAGTTTCACGAACCTCTTAAGTTATCTCATGTTGAGATGTAAATATGAGAGAAATCAAATCAAAATTTTACTATATGGTTTTAGTGTCAAAACACCATATTCACTATGACGGTTGCTATCACTAGCAAAAATATTTAAGAAATTTTTTATTTAAAGTGTAAAATTGAATTGTATTAACGACGTAAAATTGTATTACGTTATAATATATATTTATATATATAAGAATCGCTTAATTGCTTAATGTTCGTCTCTTTTTTTTTTTAAAAATTTTATTCTTTCATTTCGAATAATTTACTAATGGTGGCTTATATGTTGAGTGCAGATTTTTCATAATTACGCAAATATTCTTAATCAATTATTATATTTGTTTGGGATGATTTAAGTAAGTGCACTTTTTAACTTTTTATGAAAAGATGTGTAGAAAAGTAGAGAGGTGATGTGACTCAAAAAAGATAAAAAGTATACTTATATAGTACACCCCAAATCTTTTAGTAATTACAAATACACCCATAAGATTTGTTTAAAATATGATTTAATCCTATAATACTAGAAATTATAATTGTCGTTTGTTATAAATTTTAATTTAACACAATACTCAAGGGGAAAAAATCATTCTCCTATGCAATAATAAATTATCAAAATTGTTTATTAAAAAATATTTCTCATGTCATTAAAAATTATTAATCGACTTAATGATTTATTTATTTACAAAATGGTTAACTGAAAAATATTTGTCACATAATTAAAATTGTTAATTTACTTAATGATTTACTTATTAATAAGATTGATCATTTATTATGCGAGTACGAGTTATGCATTAATAAAATTAGTCATTTGTGTGTATATATATATGTATTTTCTTCTGCTTTTTATTAGTTCGATGAATTGTTTTAGTAGTTTTTTTTTAGATAGAAGAATTATCTTAGTATTTATTTTATATTCATCTGTTGAGAAAAGTTACACACCATAATTTTTTATTTTACAAATTCGAAAGGAATAAATCATTAGGTGTATAACAAATCAATATATATATAAATATATATAGGGAAATCCTTGGTGCCTCGAATTGAGTTGCCTTGAATGGCTCGAATTTGTGTTCACAGGGCGACCAGTAGGACAACCAGCCGGACGACTGGGTGAAGCACTTGTCTACTGTGGTTGTCACCTTGTCGACTGCAGCTGTCAGCCTTTTCAACGGACGACCAACAAAACAAAATTCGAGCTGTTCGAGGCAAGATCAAATTCGAGGTAGGTAGCATTGCTGATATATATATATATATATATATATCATACCACATAATTTTATCACATATTTAATAATTTTTTCTATTCAATTTTATAGAAAATATTCTAATTTTTAAAAAGTTATCAAAATATAAAAATTAAATATATTGTAATAATAGCTCGTGCCTTACACGAGCCTTTTCAAACTAGTATATATATATATATATATATTTCTATGCACCGTCTCATCATTGTAGCCCCTCAACCAATCACAAATATCTTATCTCTTACTCATCATGATGTTTGAAAAAATATGATTTCGCCCCCAAACTTTCATGTATTTTTTAATTTGACCTCCAGACTTCAATTAATATCAATTTTACACTCAAACTTTTAAAATTTTGATCAATTTGACTTCTGCTGTCACATTCCATCAATAATTGGACGGGATGTGCTGACGTGGGGGATAAATTGATTTTTAAAGTATAGTTTGGGGGGGGTAAATTGATTTTTTAATTGGGAAGCAAATTGATTTTTAAGGTATAGTTTGGAGGATAAAATGAAATTTCAAATGAATTTTGGTGCTACGTCAACACAATCTGTCTAATTGTAGACGGAATGTGATGGCAGTGGCCAAATTAATCAAAATTTCAAAAGTTTGAATGTCAAATTGATATTAATCGAAGTCTAGTGGTCAAATTAAAAAAAAAATGCATGAAAATTTGAGAGGTAAAATGATATTTCCTCAACGATATTTCTTAAACATCCAATATAAATGTAATTGACCAACTGTCAAAGGCAATCATAAAAGACAAGGGCACCATATCTAACCTATACTTGACCCAAATATAATTTGAATAAAAAAAAAAAAAATTCAAATGTAACTTTAGTCTCAAATTTTAAAAATTTTATTTTAATTTCTTTTATTTTTTTTTAAAAAAAATTACATTTGGCGTCTAAAAATTTAAGAATTTTTTAATCGTCAAATATTGATGACATATTATTAATTTAAAAAAAAAAATTCGCATCGCACATGTGAAGAAAATTTTAAAATATATATGTATAATGTATATTTTTATGCGGCGTCCAATAATACATGCGAAAAAAACCCATCAGTATAGTGTAATCAATTATTATAGTCAACTCTTTCAAATTTACATAAACATAAAATCTTAGTTTTTGTGCAGAAAATAAGGAAAGAAGGGAGAGAGAGGGGAAGTGAATTGCAAATGGTTAAAAAGAGAAAATAGAGGAAAAGAATACGAAAAAGAAAGGAAAGAGAGGAATGTGCTAGGAAAGTGCTGAAACCTTTTTGGATGGAAAAATATTTTTGGTTAATAGAATCCAACCATTAATCTCATAGAGTGATTGATTTGAACGGTTGTAACCAATTGTTAGAGGGGTGTTGATAAATCCCCCGAAAGGGTCCCCCGAAACCCCCGAATTTCTCTTTCAAGTAAAAAAAAAAAAAAAAAGAAAACAGAAAAAAAAAAAAAAACAGTTTGTCAAAAATGGAAATTAGGGGGATTAGGGAGAGTTTTTTTAGGGAGATTTTTCATTTTCCTTGTTGGGAGTAAGGTTTGGCAAGTAAGTTAGGATTAATTTGGATCACTAAAAGATAAAATAGATTAAAAAGTTAAGACAAAAATGTCACATTCATAATTATTTTATTTTATTTTCTTACAAAATTATAAAAAAGTCAAAAAATTATTCCCAAACGAAACTTGGCTAAAATAGCTAAAAAGTCCGGCTAAAAATTTTTTTCCCAAACGAAGGCCGAGACACTTTCAAAAACATGTAAAAAAAAAGAAAAAAAAAAAAAAGAAAAGAAGCACAAAACAAAACAAAATAAAACTGTTTTATTTTATTTAATGTAATGTTTTGAGAAATTGGTAAAAAAATTGATGTTTTTTAACTTTTTGGTGACTTTTTTGTGTAAAAAAACTAAAAAGCCAAAAAAATCGACTTCTCTAGCTTGTTGCCAATATATCCAACAATAATGAGATTAGTTGCTTGAATTTGACGTGCCATGAACCAGGAAAAAGGAAAAAACTTTTGTTTTCAAGAATAGAGACAATTAAAAATAAATTTGATGTGGGCATTGATATGTTTTAATTCATAAATTACTCTTTTCTCGTCTATATTCATTTTGATTCGATGTGTGCCACTTTTTTTTTTTTTGGAACAAATTATACTTTGCACTCTTGTATTTTGTACTAAATTTCACTTTCGTCCCTACGCATTAAATTATAATGGTCAACCCCTGCACTTCTGGTCAAATCTGACTATAGTCCCTACACATGAAATTGTGACAGTTAATCTCTTGTACTTTTGGTAAAATCTCACTTTGATACAAGTGTCAATATTTCATTTCTGTTACTTAGTTGTTTAAATCTTTAACAGAATTTAGTTATGTGACTACGACATAAAAGTAAGAAAGAAAAATCATCTACATTTTCCACTAATAAACACTTTATCCTAAAATTTACATCAAAATATCACTGTATTAGGCTAAAACAAAATGCAAATTATGAACAATTAAGAAAATGAACTAGGGTTTTGCATGAATTAAAATCACGAAACTCTGTTTTTCACAATAATATAGTTTTCTATCTATTCATTTTTCTTTTTCTTTGATTTCTTTGTCACATTTATTTTATTTTAAAATTTCTACTTTCTTGCCTTTTCGTCCAAATTTTTACCATACGAATATAAATATATATATATATATATTGTATTATATAATCTCATGTGCTTATCAAGTAAGACAAAGTGTATTGATGGAAAATCTGGATGATTTTTCTTTCTTACCCTTATTTCGTAGTCATAATTTTTGTCACGTGATTGAATTTTGTTAAAAATTTAAAAATGAAGTAATAGAAAAGGGATATTGATATTTGCATAGACACAATTTGAGTTGAATTCGCATCTAAATACTCATAACATTTCTGAAATAAAAGATCGAATAAAATTATAACTTAAATAGTTTTCTCAAACGGGATTGCCAATTACAAAAATCTAACAATAATGTTTTTCAAACATCCAATATAAATGTAATTGACCAACTGTCAAAGGCAATCAAAAAAGAGGACACCGTATCTAACCTATGCTTAACCCAAATATAATTTGAAATTTAAAAAAAAAAAATTTAAAAATTCAAATGTAACTTTAGTCTTAGATAATTTCAAATTTTAAAAATTTTTATTTTTATTTTTATTTTTAAAAACAAAAACAAAAAATTACATTTGGCGTCTAAAAATTTAAGAATTTTTTAAGCGTCAAAATATTTATGACATTTTATTAATTTAAAAAAAAATTGCAATGTGAAAATAAAATTTTTAAATATATATATAATGTATATTTTTTTGTTGCATCCAATAATACATGCAAAAAAACCCATCAGTATAGTGTAATCAATTATATAAATATAAAATCTTAGTTTTTTTTGCAGAAAATAAGGAAAGAAGGGGAGAGAGAGATGGTAAGTGAATTGCAAATGGTTAAAAGGAGAAAATAGGGGAAAACAATGCGTAAAAAAAAGAAAGAGAGGAATGTGCTAGGAAAGTGCTGAAACTTTTTTGTGTGGGAAAATATTTTTGGTTAAGAGAATCCAACCATTAATTTCATAGATGGATTGATCTGACCGTTGTAACCAATTGTTAGAGTAAGGTTTCGTTTGGCAAGTAAGTTAGGATTAATTTAGTCCACTAAAAGATAAAATAGATTAAAAAATTAATAAAATAAAAATATTATATCTAAATCATAATCATTTCACTTTTTTTAACAAAACTATAAAGAAGCCAAAAATTATTTTCAAACGAAACTTTTTAGTTAGACTAAAATAACTAAAAAGTCAAGCTAATTTTTTTTTTTTTTGTCCAATGAAGACTGAGACATTTCAAAAACATGTAAAAAAAACAAAAAAATAAAAATAAAAATAAAAACAAAATTAAAAAAAACAAAATAAAACTGTTTTATTATATATATATATATATCTCCAACAATAATGAGATCAGTTGCTTGAATTTGACGTGCCATGAACCAGGAAAAAGGAAGCAGCTTCTGTTTTCAAGAATAGAGACAATTAAAAATAAATTTGATGTGGGCGTTGATTTGTTTTAATTCATATATTACCCTTTTCTTGTCTATATTCTTTTTGATTCAATGTGTGCGTTTTTTTTTTTTTTGGGTAAATTACACTTTGCATCTCTATATTTTGTATCAAATATCACTTTAATCTCTACACATAAAATTATGACAGTCAATATCTTACATTTCTAGTCAAATCCCACTTTGATTTCTGCACATAAAATTATGACAGTCAATCCTTTGTACTTTTAGAAAAAGTGTCAACGTCTCATTTCTGTTACTTGATTATTTAAATCTTTAACAGAATCTAGTCATGTGACTACGACATGAGAGTAAAAAAGAAGAATCATTTACATTTTCCACCAATAAACATTTTATCCCAAAATTTATATCAAAATATCACTGTATTAGACTGAAACAAAACGTAAATTGTGAACAATTAAGAAAATGAACTAAGGTTTTGCATAAATTAGAATCACAAAACTCTGTTTTTCACAGTAACATAGTTTTCTGTCTATTCATCTTTTTTTCTCTTTGATTTCTTTGTCGCATTTATTTTATTTCAAAAACTTTACTTTCTTACCTTTTTGTCCATATTTTTACCATACGAACATATATATATATATATATATATATTGTATTATATAAGTCTTATGTGCTTATCACGTAGGACAAAGTATATTTGTAGGAAACATAGATGATTTTTCTCTATTACTCTTATTTTGTATTCATATTTTTGTCACATAACTGAATTTTATTAAAAATTCAAAAATGAAGCAACAAAAGAGGGACATTGACACTTACATAGGGACTAAAGTGAGATTAGAGTAAAAGTACAGGGGGTTGACTATCAGGATTTCATGTGTAGGGACCAAAGATTTGACCAAAAGTACATGGAATTAGCTGTTATAATTTCATATGTAGGAGTTAAAGTGAAATTTGGTGCAAAGTGTGAGTTACCTTCTTTTCTTTTCTTTTTTTCCTTCTTCTTCTTCTCCGTGGGGTGTGTGTGCAGATAAATGCATGCATGTAATGAGTAGGTGTTTGAAAAAATCTAAAAAAGTCACATTTAAAAATATATATATTTAATGATTTTTTAAAAAATTGTGTCTATTTTTTTTTTTTTTTTTTCCTTCTGACTTATCTTGTGTAGACAAATTTTAAAAGTTAAAATTGAAAAAAAAAACAAAAACAAAAACAAAAGCAAAAACAAAAAGCCAAAAATAAGTGAACTGTTTTTGAATCTTTTTGGTCATTTCTAAACTCTTTTCAAAAATAATTTAATTTTCAGTACATCTAGTTAAATAGAACCCACAACACAAGCCTAAATCTTCCACAAAAAAAAAAAAAAAAAAAAAAAAAAGCAAACCCAAATACCCAATCATACAACAAGAGCCAAGGAAGCAAAGTTGTGGATAGGGTAAAAGGGTGACACCATAAAACAAAAGTGTTAAATTTCCAGATCTGAAATAGAAGAAGCGCAAATGCAGTCAATAACTTTCATCATTATTGATCTTGTTCGAGAAAGAATGTTATGTTTGTTCATTTGTTATTATTTATGATCTTCTCGTTGTTTGTGTTTGATGGATAAGTGTTCGGCCTACCATCAGGCTTGATTCTACAAAAACAAATATCATGATATATTTAGGGTGTGTTTGGTAACGTTTACGTTTTTAGTTTATATTTATAAAAATTTTATAAAGTGGTTTTTTTTTATTTTTTATTTATTTTTAGAAAAACATAAACTACAAACGCGTTTGGTAATTGACAAAATGTTCAAAAAATTTTAAAAATATAAAAAATAGTGAGAAATTGTAAGTGGTGGCAAGTGGCGGCAGAAGACGGTGGTAAAAAGTGGTGACGGTGGGTGGTGGATAGCTGGTGATGGTGGGTGGTGGTGGGTGGGTGGTGGCGGCGCGTGAGTGGGTGACGGTGGCGGGTGGTAGCGAGTGGGTGGTGGTGGTGGTGGCGGGTAGTGGTGGCAGGTGGGTGGCGGATGGCAGGTGGTGGTGGGTGGTAGCGGGTGTGGTGGCGGGTGGTGTGGTAGTGAGTGGGTGGTAGTGGTGGCCGGTGGTGGCGGGTAGGTGGCGGGTGGTGGTGGTGATGGGTGGGTGGGTGACGGGGGCGGGTGGTAGGGGGTAGCGAGTGGGTGTTGGTAAGTGGTGGGTGGTGGTGGCAGGTGGGTGGCGGGTAGGTGGCAGGTGGCTGGTGGCTGGTGGTGGCAGGTAGTGGATGGTGGTGGCAGGTGGGTGGGGAGTGGTGGTGGCAAGTAGGTGGCGGGCGGTGGATGGTAGGAGCGGGTGGTCTGTGGTGGCGGGTAGGTTGTGGCGGTGGCGTGTGATGTGGCGATGGCTGGTCGGTGGTAGTGGCGGGTGGTGGCAAGTGGATAGTGAGTGGTAGTGGCAGGTGGTGGTGGGGGGTGGGCGGTGGGTGGTGGTGGCAGAAGACGGTGGTGAAAAATGGTAGCGGGTGGTGGCTAGTGTTAGGTGGTAAAAAAAAAAAAAACTCAAAACTCAAAATGAAAACATATTTTTTGTGTTTTCATTTTTCGGCCAAATTTATAAACTGAAACCACTGATTTATAAATCAAAAATTTTACCAAATAAGTTTTTATTTGAGTTTTTAAAATTTTTGTACATATAATCAGAAAACTGAAAACGTAAGTGTTACCAAACAGCACCTTAAGAACTAGCGTATGCCCGTGCCTGAAGGCACGATATAAATAATATTACGATTAGAATATAATTGTAATCCCAATACTATTTAATTTTTTTTAATTTGATAAAATCACAAATTTATTATAAAATTTTGGAATTCTCACGAAATTTTGGACTTTTCAAGAAATTTTTTTATGCTTGTTCTTAATGCATTAAAGTGTTATTATGAGAGATAATAATCATATGTGTTGGGCCTTTTCAAAAAATTCATATGTGTTGGATTTCAAAGAATTTTTTTTATACTTGTTCTTAATGCATTAAAGTGTTATTATGAGGGTAAGACTTGGGAGTTGGGAGAAATTAATAAATGCTAAGTTTTTTTTTTTTTTTTTTTTTTAAATAAAAAAATCAGGAAATTTAGATTGGAAGATTAGAGCTCTCACAAGCCTTGGGGTTAAAAACTCTTTTTTACTTAATATATAGTATAGATATGTGAATTGTGATTTAAATTTTTTTTTTTTTTTAAATATCTTCTTTTTTTTTTTCTTTTTTATATTATATTAAAGTTTAATATTTTAATAATAATCATATGGGTTAGACTTTTCAAGAAATTAAATATATTTTTTTTATTATATTATATTAAAGTTTAATATTTTGATAATAATCATATGTGTTACACTTTTCAAGAAATTTTTTTATGCTTGTTCTTAATGCATTAAAGTGTTATTATGAGGGATAATAATCATATGTGTTGGGACTTTTCAAAAAATTCATATGTGTTGGATTTCAAATAATTTTTTTTATACTTGTTCTTAATGTATTAAAGTATTATTATGAGGGTAAGACTTGGGAGTTGGGAGAAATTAATAAATGCTAAATTTTTTTTTAAAATAAAAAAATCAAGAAATTTAGATTGGGAGATTAGAGCTCTCACAAGCCTTGGGGTTAAAAACCCCCTTTTGCTTAATATATAGTATAGATAGCTAGATAGATAGATGTGCCTAGCATATATGCAATTTCCACGAGTATACATATAGTGCTGCTTTTACTTATATAATTAATGGAAATTGTATGTATGCTCATAATGTCCTAGTGTATTATGGGCATACATACATTGTATAAAAATATGTGTAAAATATATTGAATAAAAAGGAGAAAAAAAAAAAACAAATAGAAGGAAAAATAAAAACGGGAGAAAATAAAAAAATAAAAAGAAAAGAGAGAGAAAGGCGGGATCACAGGATCATAGAAGGAGGGTTGTGAGAAAAGAAAAAAATAAGAGAGAGAGAGAAGCAGGAAAGTAGAAAATGTATATGTAAAACATTTTTTGAAAAATATATCTCAGTCATTGTTTTATAATTTGAACAGATTTAAGCCATTCAAATGTCTTAATAGTATAAAAATATGTTGAAGAGTCAAAAAATGTCCTACTTTATTAAAATATGTTGAAGATTTATATGAAGTCAAAATTTACGAAGTATATCAGGTATTCAATATATTTAAAAATAATAATTAATTATTCAAATTTATTTAATTTGTGGACTAAAAAATTCATTAATATAATCTCCATTACACACAGTAAAATCTAGCTCCTAATCTGCAATCTCAGACTTTTCTATATAATATGAATAAAAATAAGTGATCAAAAAGGAAAAAAAAAAAAATAGAGAGAAAAATAAAAATGAGAGAAAATAAAAAAATAAAAAGAAAAGAGAGAGGATCATGGGATCATAGAAGGATAGGTAAGAAAAGGAAAAAGTAAGAGAAAGAAGCGGGAAAATAGAAAATGTACATGTAAGATATTTTTTGAAAAATATATCTCAACCGTTGTTTTATAATTTGAATAGATCTGAGCTGTCCAAATGTTTTAGTAGGACAAATGTGTGTAGGACAAATTCAAAAACCATTCTGCTTTGTTAATTTGAATAGATCTGAGCTGTCCAAATGTCCTAGTAGGACAAATGTGTGTAGGACAAATTCAAAAACCATTCTACTTTATTATATAGATGGTCACGAGACAGGTTTGTAATTCTCTGTTATGTTTCGTATCATATCATGGACGTGATAAATCAGATTAGTGGCAGAGTAGGTTAATTTTATAACTTAAAAATGAAAATACTGATAAAAATGGAAAATTATAGTGGTAATTACTATACTGTAGCCCTTTTGTCATTTTGATCCATATAATTTCAATTTACTCGATTGTAAATCTAAATTTATAATTTTGTCCCAATTTAATCCAATTGATTACAATGTTATTGTTTTTTTTTCTTTGTTTAATAAAAAAGCTCACATGAACTTCACGAAGTCGAACTTTGAGGCGTCTCTCAATATCTCATTTGTACACCTCGTATTTTTGTTTTCTGAGTCTCTAGCGAGTTACAAACAATAGTTTGAAGATGTCAAATCTTTGAATGGACGAGAAATTGTGGATTTTCACTCTCACATCAGCATATTACCACACCAATTAACATTTTTGACCATTTGGCTGAAAGAGAGCTTTCCCTTATGAGCAGAAAAATCACTAGTTGACATTTTGACAACAACAGTGTTCTCTGTTCTTGTATTGATATAATCAATTTTTGTTAAATTTCACATTCTTTTTTTTTGCCCAATTCAATTTCAGAAATGAAAGGATGAGATGTTTTTGTGAGATTTTTATATCATAAAATTCTTACTTAATTCACTAACTGTAAGGAAATAAGAAATTAGATATAGAGAATCCTCAACTCTGATGTGTTTTTGCAACGAACTACTCTCTTTTTTCTGTCTGTATTTCTTAAGGATTTTTTTGATTAATTATTGGGGGTCATTTAGGTTCAAGGTCCCAGCTCCCATGATAATAATGGCCCACTATGAGATTCATATCGATAATGTAAATCGTTGATTTTATAAGACTCTCTAACTCAATCGTTCATGCAAAAAATGAAATTGAGCAAATAACTATAACACATGATCATCTGACATTTCTCTTTGAAAAAATAGGCAGCAAGTATGATTTTAAAAATAGACTACCCATAATTTTAAAGATATACATAATTTGACCATGAAGCTATTATTAATCAATCTGGTTTTTTGCATCAATGATCTGCTAGAGGGTTCTACAAGATAAATAATTTCGATCATTGAGATAAGTCCAGTGATGAGCCCATTGGTGCTGTTTGGTGTAGCTGTTAAAACAGATTATAGCTTATAGCTTAACAGATTATCGATTATGACTTTAATCAGAAACTGTTAACCTGTTTGGTATAACTGTTGGATTATAGATTTAAATTGCTGAGTAGTGTTTGTTAAATAAGCTGTGAAGTAGTTTTTTCAATTAATTTTTATTTTTTATTATTCACTATTTATCTACATTTTTCATAAAAAATAATAATAATATTTTTTAGTCCATTTGAGTCTTTTTCTATTTTTAAAAAAATAAAAAATAAAAAAATCTAAGAGTATAACCGTGAATTAATATGTCCACAGCAGAAGCTGATAATCAGAAGCAAGGGGTGAGCAGCTTCTCAGAATCAGCTTTTTTGACTTAAAATAAGCTGTTAGAATCAGAAGCTGTTTGAAATAAGTTTAACCAAACAGTTCAAAATAACTTTTTAAAAGCCAGAAGCCATAAGCTGGCTCAAAAAAGCCCTACCAAACACCTTGTAACCCAACTATATGGTCGAGTTAAGAGATCCAACTGAAGACAATTGTATTCAATATGTTTGCAGCCAAGAAGACAAAGAACTGAAATTTTGGAGTCTTGGTTCATATTCATAGTACGCACACCTGTCTACATTCTGATTGCTGTAAGATTGAGCCCTTTATGTCCCCATGAATTGCTTCTCAAGTTCCACAATTATTCTTTGCCAAATAGACATTGTATTAAACTGTGCAACCCAAACTTCCACTAAAACTAGGTCTAGGAAAGGCAAAATGCAAACATTCTTAGTCTTATCCCAATTTCTGGAGAGGCTGTTTTTATGACTCTTAACTCCAAAACAACCTCTCCACGAGCAAAAAGGCCTTCTATTCCCCACTGAAGTTATACTGACACCTTGCAAACCCTAGGAACAAACAAAACATTGATGGAAAGTCCTATACAATTGCGAACCATTATTATGAAAGCAATCCGGACAAGAAAAGACAGAACAAGATGTTGTATCTCCATGACAGTCAAAACTATTAATTTGAAAATGTTAAACTAGAGAAAGTTGAGCATACCAAATAGATCTCAAAACAGTCATAAGAAAACCAAGCACAACCCACAAAAGGTAACTTCACAAATCTAGTGAATTATTTTATGAACAAACACACAAAGTAACACACAACATAAACAAAAGCCAACCACCACACATAAAAGCAAAGGCAAACCAAAGTTACCAACCACTTTTAAGTCTTTAATAGTTAGGGCCAATACCCTACTCAAACTTCATTCAAGTCCTTGCTATTTTTGCCTAATTTCCAAGCCTTATTGAAAACAAACTGTTGAAAAAAAAAAAAAAAAACACATTGCAAGAAAATTATATGAATAGCTTGGATGCTGATAATGGTTGAAAGCAAGTTAACCCCCGAGCAGGTATAAATCTCCAAATGATGCTTTGCTCAGCTTCTACTAACCTTTTTTGTTGATGAGACTACACCAAGGATCAACCTTAAGTTCTTATCGTTTTTGTTTTAGTTATGGATAAGTTGATGCGCGATATTCATGATGATGTGCCATGGTGTTTTCTTTTTGTAGATGATATCATGTTAGTGGATGCGACTAGAGAAGGAGTAAACACTAAAGTTGGAGATTTGGAAAAAAACATTTGAATCTAAAGGATTTAGGATAAGTAGAACTAAGACAGAGTATATGGAGTGTAATTTTAGTAATTGTTACAATAGGAGTAGAGGAGAAGTGAAGATCGAGAACTAAGAGCTACTTAAGAGTGAACATTTTCATTATTTAGGATCGATTATCATAACGAATGGGGAGATTGGAGTGGATGTGATCCACAGAATTAAGGCGGAGTGTCTTAAGTGGAGGAGTGCATCTGGAGTACTATGCAATAAATGAATACCCATTAGACTAAAAAGGAAGTTCTATAAAACGACTATTAGACCAGCGATGTTGTATGGGACAGAATGTTGTGCAACTAAGAAGCAACATGTAGAGAAGATAAGTGTTGCTGAGATGAGTATGTTAAGGTGGATGTGTGACAAGACTAGAAAAGACAGTGTTAGGAATGAGTACATTCGAGAATGGGTAGGAGTAGTGTTGATAGAAGATAAGTTGAGAGAGAATAGATTGAGATCGTTTGATTATATATAACGGAGACCAATAGAAGCAATAGTGAAGAGATACGATATAGTGACAGTAGATGGTAGTGTTAGGGGAAGGGGCAGTCTTAGATTGGCGTGGACTGTTATAGTAAATAGAGACATAAATCTCCTTAATTTGACTAACAAAATAGCCTTGGATAGAGTCGAGTAGAGAAAAATGATTTATACAGCCAACCCCATTTGATGGGACTTAAGGCTTGGTTTGGTTTGGTTTGGTTTAGACTACACCCTTCTTTTTTGTCATTCCTTTCCAAATGCTTTGCCTACACAAATAGAGCACATACAAATTTAAGGATCCAAATAAAAGAAGAAATACCATGGGTTCCTACTAAATCATGTGCATATATTTGTTTGTTTGTGTGTGTGAGAAAGTGGAAACAATGTTAACTACATGTTAACAACAATAATTGTGCCATCTCTACTGAGAGGGGAATCTGTGCCGAACTATGGGCCAAGCCAAACTACATATTTGTTAACTACATATCTCTTTGTGTGTGTAATAGAGCTGAAGGTGACAAATATTTCTCCTCCATACATTTACATACATTGTAATTTTATATATTTGGGTAAATTATGCAAATGGTCCCTGTAGTTTATACGACATGTCAATTTGGTTCTTGTTGTTTTAATTTGCTTAATTTTGCCCCTTAATTTAACGGATTGTGTCATATTGGTCCAATAATAGTAGCCGTTAGAAACTCAAACGATGTGTCAATTTGGTCCTTGTAATTTACTTGATATGTCAATTTGGACCCTGTCAAAATCAAACAAATTAAAAGAATAGAGACCAAATTGACAAATCGTGTAAACTATAAGAACCGAATTGACAAATTGTTTGAGCGCGTGATGACTTTCCGTTCACCAAACTTAATGGGTGTTATTTGTTGGACCAATATAACACAATCCGTTAAATTAAGGGATAAAATCGAGCAAATTAAAATAACAGAGACTAAATTGACACATTGTGTAAACTACAGAAACCATTCTCATAATTTACCCTACATGTTTTGAGTCACATTGACAAAAATAGTTCAAACTTTTCAAATTACGTATGAAAACAAGAGTTGGGAACAAGTCGTTTGTCAGTGTTTTCATTTTTGTTCTCGATTTTTGGGAAACTTAAAATGAAAACTAGTTTAACATATTGTTTTCATTTTCTTAAATGTAAAATCAATTCTGAAATTTTCAAAAAAATTAAAACGGAAGTATTTTCTTTTGTTTTCAAAACAAGTTTTCACTCTCTTGGTTCAACAAAAATAAGCAAAGATCTATACTTCACTCATAGAATCAATGACAATAATTTAAAATTATTTTTCACTACAAAATAAATACACTCCAAAATCTATATTCTAATATGCAATGAGTATAGTGTCATACACAATTTTAAACATTAAAGACAAATTTTAGATTGCATCCATGATAAAGTGAGAATAAGAATAACAACTATCTCTTTTTTCTCTAACTCCACTGCGTTCAATTTGTGAAACTTGAAACATTTTGGATAAATTTCTACATTTTATTTTAAAAAAAAAGCAAAATTGAGTGCATTATTGCAAGACTAGTGAGTTATGTAAGGCTAGGGGTTCATTGCATGTGTCCCTAATTTGCATTGGTTGGGCCAAAGGCCCTTGGCTACAATATGTTCTTGATTATCAAAACAATTAAAATTGAGACCATAGCTTCGCCTATGTGTTGCTATCAGGCAAAAAATCCTGTTGAATTCTCGACTCATAAGATTTGCAAGTGCAAGCAATAATGATTTCATAGCCAATAATAATAATAAAAAAACTTTATAGCTTTAAGCGCATATTTACCAATAAATAACGCTGTTGGTGTGTTTCAGTATTGAATCAAAGTTGAAATCATCGAAGGGTCTTATCTCTTCTGTTTTCATATTGTAAGCCGCAACCAACTTTCCACTATGAAGACCAGTTTCCTCAGAAATAAAGACCAAGATTTGCCCATCATTTAGCCAACCAATAGCAACGAAAGTTTGACAAAAAAAATTTTCTCCATCTATTTCTTCTCTAATCTTGTAAAGTTTAGCACATTCACCGCAACGTAAGTCTTTCAGTATGCATATATGAATCTCTGCTTGACTTTTCGCAACGCAAGAAAAACTATTCCTTAGCTCAAGAGACCTATAAAAGCTCCTAACAAATTCATTTGGAACTTCAATGAAGTGAGAAGTTTCTTCATAAAGGTCAACAACAAAAATATGGTTGCTCATTTGAGGGTAATAAATAGCCCCTCCAATACAAACATCTATGTTCTCCACTGAAGATTTTACAATGGCATACACCATGTACTGCTCAATGTGAGAAATGAAAACAATATGAGAAGAGAACAAACGCTCACCATTCACAACATGAAGAGGTAAGTACTTATACTACATTGTCACATGATTCCCAACAAAAAGAAATCTATCACCATATAAGCCGAAAAACAATAATAAACCCTCACCGCTAGAGATCATTATTTGTCCAGGACAATATGGGTATGTCATTTTGCATTCTCCCTCATTAAACTCAAGGAAGCTGGAATGTAATGGCCTACAAAACTTTTGGAAGAACAAGCCACCCTTTGATTGAATGAGGTGTGCCTTGATAAAAGAATGGTCAGCTATAATTTTAGCCCAAGCCTTGCACACATACCTCCCAGAATAATGCAAAAACTCAGTAGGAAGACAAATAAGAATCTGAAAAAAGATGTCCTCGGGAAGAAATGAAATGTTATTCTTCTGTTCCTTTGTTTGAGAGGAAGTGGTCCTACACAATAATGTAGAGAACATGTAAGAATTGGACAGAAGTTCAAAAATAAGACAAACAACAACAATGTTCACATATCTATGGAATAAAAAGCTATAGGTTTGGACATGAAAATGCCTTTGGCACAAAATGAAATACAAAAAGAAGAGAAACACATACAAAACAAAAATCTCACTCAAACCAGCTAACCAAAATAATAAAAGTGTGGTCTTATTATTATTATTTTTTCTCTTTAATCTTTCATTTGTTTGGATAAATTTTAGAGGCACTCGCGCCCTAGTAGAGATCTTGAATCTTGCTCCTTTCTTATTGGTGGAGGAAAACTTTTTAATCTTCATTTTAGATTGGTAAGGTGGTACTTCACCTTTCTACTAGTTCAATTTAAAATAATCTTCATCAATCAAGTGTGAGATGTTTTTGTTGGAAATATAAGAAAATAACAAAAATAATTTTGAACCTTTGCAAAGTTGCCCTACTCAAGATCATCAATTTATTTTCCAGAGCTGTAATTTGACAATTATTAATTTCATCAAATTGCAACAAAGGGGAAAGAAAATAAACAATATAAAACTTACTACAAACCAATCAAAAATTTCACCTTCTGAAAGTAACAAAATTTAAGCAAGTCATTAAACGAGAAAATTAGCAAAAGGGAAAAAAAAATTAATGATAGGAATAATCACAATCAAAAAGAATAAGTGCATATGTGTTTTATGTTGGAATGAAAGAAATTACGGCCTTGTTTGGTTTGTTTTTCGGAAAAAATTTTGGGAAAAATTCTCTAGAAACAAATTTTCAAAAGTAATCAAACCAAGCAAATTTTTCCAAAAAAAATCTCAAAATTTTGTTTGGTTACTTACTTTCCAAAATCACTCTCTCTCATACACATCAAATCAATCACTTTTTTTAAAACTTTCTCCCCAAAACAATTTTTCAAAACCATTTCTGAAAAAAGGCAAACCAAACAAGTTTTCGTATTTTTTATCTCAAAAACTACTCTACAAACACAAACCAAACACACCCTACATGTTTGTAAGAAGGAACAACTCGAATCCCTATTATCTTCTTCTAGATCTAGGGCTCAGTTATTCCAAACTTCAAATGCCAATGCCTTGCTACCCAAACAAAAGCCTCCTTCCTTGTTTCACTTGTTTCCCTTGTACTCAAATCTCTTAGATCTTCACAAGGATTGAGGCTCGAGAATTGGAGGAGAAGCAAATGAAAAAATGAAAAGTGAGATCGTACAAAAGATAGGATGCGTTTGATCATATTACTAGTTGAATTATAGAATATGTGAGACTAGGGTTAGGGTTAGAAAGAAGAAGAAGAGAGAAGATGGAGAGTAAACAAAAATTATAGGAATAGCTATTAGGGTCATACCCTCCACCTTAACCCATATTTATATTAGAGTAATAAAATAACATAATGACAATAACACTCTCACTAATAACAACAAAAGACACTCGATATATAAATTACATATATTCTAACATTACCATTTTTTATTTTTTTTTGTGTGTGTGGGCTCGAAATAGCCTTTTTTGGAAGATTTGTCATTAATAACCTTACTCTTGATTTATATTACCAAATGAAATATATATATATATATATATTCTAAGAATGGAAATATGCACCTCAAGCAAATAATACAACCTTAACAAATAAAGAACCCCAAACAACGAAACATAACATGGAAAGAAGATAATAAGATATAATTTCTTGGTCACACTAGTATGTTCCTAACTAAAGTGGAAAAGATTAAGGACTTTGGTCTGGAGTGTTCTTGATATGCAAACAACTAATAAATTTACTACATAGTTGTTAGCAAAAATCTGGTTTGGGTCAAATCAGCAGAGGTGATTCGACAGAGAAACCACAATTTCACAAACAACAACAAATTAAGTGATTGTGGTTGGTGTTCTATGCCTTGATAGATTCAAAGACATCTTTGGAAGTTGTAATGCGAAGAAACAAATGGAAATAAATTGAAAATTGATTGAAGAACAAGTAAACTTGCCACTTAATTACAAGAATTAAATTACAAGTTCAATGTGCATAACAATTGACAGAGGAAGAACTTGGCCACAAAGGCTGAATTATAAACAAACTACTCCTACACAAAAAGCTACTGTTAATTAATTTAAGTTACTTCTAATTTCACATGAGTTGTGAATTTGGTCGAAGATCTCTCTTTACTTCGAATTTCCAGCCTTTATACTGCTGGCCCTGCCACTTCTCTGTTGCCACATGTTCCATTATGGAGCCAATTACCTTCACTTCCTGTACAACTGCCCATGATCTCCATAATCGCTGATAACTGCTTCTTTGCTGTAGCATTCTTTTTATCCTGCAAACAAGCCACATACCCTGTGCCATTTGCATGCCTAACTTCATGGCTTGGCACCTGGGCCACGTTTGGCCACATCTTACTACACTCTCAGATGAATCGACAGGAAAAACTGCACCTGCCACATCTACTCCTATGACTGTCTCGCTGCTCTGCATTTTGGGACTCATATTCCATTATGAACTCGTGGTCTTCACCCCTAGCACCCATTGGATCAACTCTCTGCATTTATTATGCTTAATTGATAGAGAATATAAATTTTAGTGTCAACAATGTCCCCTCATTCAAGACAAAAAGATGTTTTTGTTTTGAATGAATATTAGAAAGGACAAAATAAAGTTTGGACACTTATATATTTGGGCAGTTCATTCAGATTTATAAAGACAAATCCACATATCAAAGCCCAAAAACTTATAATAAAACCCAGATGCTAAAATTGACCAACACGAAATTAAATAGGTCTAACTATTAAGCCCAATTATCAGTAATAAGCCTAAACCCAATTAGGAGGGTCCACCATAAGCTATTTGAACGCCAGAATTCAAATCATCACTTCACTACTCTTAATCCCTCTGTCTTACTTTGTTCTTTGTCTCTTCAAACCTTCTGCTTCGAAACCTTTTTGCTCATAAACTCCAATGGCGCCCAAACGAGTTCAAACCAAAGGAAAGAAACAAGCAAAAACGTTGCTGTGCAACGCTTCCCAACTGAGTTCCTGCAGCTACTCTGTCAGCACATCTTCAACAGCTGCATTATTCCATGTCGCGATAGTTTTGCACAAGGGGAATTGGGCCTTACTTTTACTGTTACCATTCCTAATGAACTTACTCATTATTATCCTATCACAAACACCGAAATGATGTTCTTCAATAAAGTGAAGCTGGCTTGGCATCATTGGGACTCAAGCCCTAACCCCCTACGCTCATGGCAAAAACCTAACCCTGACTAGAGACTTTGGGTCCAGTGAATGATGGTATACGATATTGATCTCTGGAGGGCTTTAGGTATTTATGATGCCATTAGACTGTCAACCTTTGCCCTAGACATGGATAAATGGGCCATCAGTGCTACTGCTTGCTTTTGGTCTATCTCCTGCAACTCTCTTATCTTGAGGTATGGTATGATTTCTCTCACCATTCTTGATGTCATTCGTTTAACTGGTCTCCCTACTTCTGGCCAACATATCAATGCACTTTTAACCCCAAAGACACCTATCAAACTTGATATTGACCTTAGTTATGGAAAATTCTAGACTACGTATCAAAAGTTTGGCCTTGAACCCTCAGACGAAGAGAGAATAACTTTTTACCTCTTGTGGCTTTCTCAACACTTCTTGTGTGTTCTTGGCTTTAAAATCACCAAGGAATACTTAGCTCTTGCCACATATATCCAAGAAGGCATAGAACTAGCCTTTGATCCTTTTCTTTTAGGCACCCTGTATAAAGGTCTATTCTTCTTAGTTGATAAGGAAATTGATCATAACTGTGGTGGCCCCCTCTGGCTTTTCCAAGCCTGGCTTTATACTTATTTTCCTAAAATCAGGCCACTACCCAAACTCCATACCTCTCAGTATGTGAAAGCTATGCTGAATTCTTTCTCTCATTCAGACCAGCTACCTCCAATTCCTTCACTAAGGTGTTCACTATTCTCTATGAGCTACCTATCGATAAGGATCCTCAGCTTTTCATCCCTTTCTAACATCTTCATTTTACTTCATCCAGACTCACATATATTAATGTTGAACCCCATACTCTAGATGATGACTGGAGACAAAAACAAAAAAAACTTTTGGGCTCAAATTCTTACTCCTAGATATATTCTGGTAGGAGGGTCTATCTCCACCAGCAGACTCTCAAACTGCAGCTTTGAGAGCTATAACCCTTGCCAATAGGCCAGGCAAATGGGTCTGTATCAAGCTATTTCCTATCCTTATTTTTACCCCACAATTCATGAACAAGTTCGGGTTAGATTTCAATTTAAAGACCATTCAGATATGGAAGCTCTCTTAGCTAAGAATCAAAACTTATTTGATTAGTTTAGCTTCTATTATTGCAACACCACACCTTACCTTACTACAAGATTTAAAGAATGGTGGCTTCTCATGAGTGCATTAATTTTTGACAAAGAAGTTCAAGTCTACCTCTGGAATGTGTATCCTGACAACAGGAAAGGGGTGGAAATGAGCATTGGTAAACACTTGTGCTCTTTTTTACCTATACCTGTTATTAAAATTGCCTTCCTTGGGTGTGTATTGGTACTGACTTGCCATGTTTCCTTCATGCAGCCAAATCTCCTGTCAAGGCCACTCTTTTAGCTATAGAGATGCCTGCCCAAGCCATTCCAGCCTCTAAAAACAAAGGTAAAGCTCCAATGAACCCACCAAAGAAGCACAAAGGCAATCCCTTAAACACCACTAGTTGTGAAGGATTCATCCCTTACAACCAAGGTGTTGAGATTGAAAGGAGGACTAAGAATAGACAAGAAGAAATTCAAGAAATCCTGTCCTCTCAACCACAATTGGAGGGTGGTGCAGCTTGTGAGAGGAGATCAAAAAGAAAACAAGAACAACTAGTCCTTCCTCAAACTGCAGCTCCTGCTGCACCAACCTCTTCTTCTTCTAGCAATTCTTCCTCTCTTCCTATAATGGTATAGATTTCACTCAAATTTTGCTAAACCATTATATATTATGTTTAATGTAATGACACTCTATTTTACTTTTCTTTCTCTCTTTCAGACATACAAGAGGAGAAAAATTCTCTCTCCAACTGCATCTCCTTCTCATGAGGAATTGCCTGAAACCCATACCAATCTACCCCCTTCTTTGCTTGAGAATAAACAGCTTCCTGAACTCAAATCAATCCCCCTTCTATATTTGCAAACCAGACTAAACTGCCCTCTCCTCAATCAAACCCAGAACACTAACATCCCTATCATGAAGAACAAATTGGTCAAAAGAGAGTAGGCCTAAGAGAATTGGCCCCTGAACTAGCGCAAATTCTGTCTGATATTCCTCAAGGAATAGTTCTAGGAGACTTAATGGCCTTCCCTCTCAGAAGGGTGCGCCATGGAACAAATGAAGTCATTAATTTCCTTGGAGTGGCCTCTTCCTCCTAAGAAGAATTAGAAACCCTTGGCCATACCAGAAAAACCCCAACTGACTTGGGCCATGTCAGAGAAACTCTCATTGACTTAACCGACAACCATGACAGCCATATAGCTCTTGTCGACAGAAGTTCCCTTGTCCATGACCTTGTCTCTGACCAAAATGATAACATTCATCAAGACAGTCATGTTTCATTCTTCAACCAAGGGAATGAGGTTGATAGAGCTGACATTGAGGTATTGGACAACAAATCAACTTCAAGTGACATGAGAACTCCTCATGAGGTGCTTATATAACCAGTTCACTTCCACACTACCTCTATCCAAGTACCTTCATTTCAACCACCTTCACCAGTAGATACCCCCTTAACCAGTAGATACCCCCTTAACCAGTAGATACCCCCTTACCAATCCATACTAAAATTCCTATGAGTCAAGGGATAGGGGCTAGCCAAACCCAGATGTTATGGCCACCAATACTCCCACTGCTCAAACATTATCAATACAGGTAATATTTTTCTCACAAATATACACCTTATCTTTTCATATTTTCTATGTGGCCTAATAATCTTTCTTTATATTGTCTTGCAAAACCACTATATCTTTCCAGATACCACTGATTGCTGAAATGGGAGTATAGACCACACCAACCCAAAGTCCTTCAAGGGAGGCTTCAACCATCTCCATCATTTCCCACATTGAAGCTACCACCATACCTTTGACAGAAGTAACCTCACCTCCAATTACTTTCTGTTTTATATTATATTATATGTTACTTTCAATTGTTAACTTCATTCTCTGATTGTCACAGCCTGCAGTTGTCCATCCTTTCACAATTAAAGACTAGCTTCTTGGCATTTCTATTGTACAAGAAACTGTTGCCAATCTTTTTGTCGAAGAAAGAGTAAAACAACTAACTGGTGAAGAACAAAAATTGGTGGATCAGTTCTTCAACTTTCTTGACCAGCCCTTAGATGATTTGGGCCTTTCTCACACCACAGTTCTGATTGACTGTTTGCAGGCTTTTGCGCCTCTAGTGCCTCAACTCTTTGACCCAGACCAATTGCAAGCTTTCCAAAACTTCCTTTCAGAACTTCCAGAATACTCAGTTGCTATCAATCAATTTCACTCTGAGCCAAAAACTACTGAAACTCAAAGGGATCAAATGAAAAAAGTAGTCACTGCTCTGACTGAAGCCTCTACTAGATCACTGGCCCTTAGTCTTCATCTTGCCAATCTCACAGGAGAAGAAGCCTAACTGGAAGCTTAGCTAGCATTTGTGAGGGCTTAGAAAGCTGCTGCTGAACAAGAACAAGCCAACCTTTCTTAACAAATTCCAACTCTTCTTGTTCAAGCAGAAGGTGGCCCACTTGCAATTAAACAAGCTCAAGCCAGACTTAGGCAAAATAAAATTAGGCGCCAAACTACCCTTCAAGCTCGGAACTTTCAATGTACTTTCAAAAAGACGAAACCAAATGTATTTATTTTGATTGTACTCTTGACATAATTTAATGAAAGATCTCTCCTCTTTACTCTAGTTTATCTTGGCTTGTCACGTATGCTCACTCTTATGCTTTTATGAATTATTCATGCATTCCCACATAGTTGGATAGTATTTCTTTATGTATTTACCATTAATAACTCTCTTGTGTGGCTCACCTTCCAAATGAAACAAGATGGTAAGCTCCTCCACTAAGGACCTTATGTATTTTAAATGGACCTTCCCAGTTTGGAGACCACTTGCCATATTTTGGGCTTTTTAAGCCAACTGGTAAGATGGTTTTCCATACTAACTCTCCTTCAGAAAACACTTTACTTTTCACTTTCTTGTTGCAGCTTCTCTCAACTTTCTTTTTCTGAGCTATCAAGTGATTAAAGACCATAATCCTTTTTTTTTTCTCTAAGTCTTGCAATTCAATCGACATGGCTTTTGCATATTCATCTATAGGAATATCCAAATGCCTGGCCAGTCGATTAGACCTCATAGTTACTTCAAGGGGCAACACAGCATCATGCCCATTAACCAACTCATATGGAGTTGTTCCTGTGCTATTTTTTCTTGAGTTTCTATAAGCCCAAAGAACTTCTAAAAGAAGGTTATGCCAATCCTTAGGATTGTCTTCAATCATCCTTTCTAAAGTGTTCTTGACAATCTTGTTTGTTGGCTCAGCCTGTACATTTTCCTGAGCATAATAGGGTGAGGAATTCAATAGTTGAATGTCATATTCTATGGCAAACCCTTTAATCTCATCTCTATTGAACACGGTGCCTTGATTGACAGTTATGGATTGGGGTAAACCAAACATATGGATCACATTCTTTTTTATGAACTCAATGACTTGAGTCTGTGTCACCACTTTTAATGGTACTGCTTCTACCCATTTGGTAAAGTAATTAGTGGCTACTGGCAAATAAGAATGTGCTTTTGAAGAGGCTGGAAAAATTTCCCCTATCAAGTCCATGGCCCATCCTTTAACAGGCCAAGGTTTCACCACTAAATGAAGACTTATGGCTGAAACTCTTTGAATATTGCCATGTTTCTGGCAATTCTGACATTCTTTTGCATACATTATGCAATCTTTTCTAATAGATGGCCAAAAATAACTATGCCTGTTAATCAACCATCTCATCTTGTCACCAGCCTGATGGGCCCCACAAATTCCCTCATGTGCTTCAGCCATGGTTTTCATTTGGTCTAACTTACCAATACAAAGTAAAGTCAAACCATCATGTGCCTTCCTAAATAATTCATCTCCCATGATAACATAATTTAGGGCTTGATATCTTACCTGCCTATTACTCCCTTCACTAGGATTCGATAGGTATCTAATTAAAGGAAACCTCCAATCTTCATCTGTCACATCCAACGTAAAAATGGGCAAGAAATTTCTACACCTATTCCTAAGTGTAGAAAAGTTTCTCCTCTTAATTCGAATCACCCTTTCTTGAGCTCCCTTAGGAATTTTTAAACCAGAAGCTGCTTGAGCCATTTCATTGGCTTCCTTATTCTCCAGCCTATATCTATGTGTAAATGTGATATGGTCAAAGAAGTTGATTAACCATTTGACCTCTGTCAGATACTCTTCTAGAGCACCATTTACACATTTGAACTCTCCCAAAACTTGTCTAATGACCAACTGGGAATCCCTAAAAACTTGAAGACTTTTAATTTTGAATTCTATGGCTAACTCTAGGCCAATTATTAGAGCTTCATACTCAGCCTGATTACAAGACTGAATATGTTGTGCTTCCAACTGATATGCAAATTGGTACATTTGCTTATTTGGTGCAATCAACACAATACCTGCTCTCATTCCTTCATCTGTCTTTGAACCATCAAACATCAACTTCCAAGGTTCATTCTCTGCCATATTGAATTCATATAAATCTAAATTGATAGATGTACAAGGGTGTTCTGCCAAGAAATCGGCCAAGGCTTGCCCTTTGACTGCTTTTTGTGGCACACACTTGAGACAATATTCAATTAATGCTAAAATCCATTTACACTGTCTTCCTCTCAAGATTGGTTTAGACAACATGTACTTGATAACATCTGTTTGTGCTATCACAAACACTTTTGTGGCCAACATATAATGCCTCAGTTTAATGGCTGCAAAATAAAGTGCCAAACATAGCTTTTCGACAAAGTTATACCTAGTCTCAGCATCATTTAACCTTCTACTTAGGTAGCAAATGGCTTGTTCATGACCTATATCACTTTCTTGAGCCAATAAACAAACCAATCGATAGGTCAGAAGCTGAAATGTACAACTTCAGAGGCTTTCCTGCCATTGGGGGCATAAGCACTAGATGGTTTGTCAAATATCTTTTGAGTAAATCAAAAGCTTCTTGATGGCATGTTTTCCACTTAAACTCATGGTCTGACTTGATTTTCACCAAAGGAGAAAATGCTAAGTTTTCTTAGCCAAATTGGCTATGAATCTCCTCAAAAAATTTACCTTCCCAAGAAAAATTTGCAGCTTTTTTTTGTTGGTTGGGGGTTTTGCCTCCAAAATTGCTCTGGCCTTATTAGCATCCACTTCTATCCCTTTGTGGTGTACTAAGAAGCCCAAAAAATTTCCAGCAGATACCCAAAATGCACACTTTAAAGGGTTCATTTTAAGTTTGTAAGTCCTCATTCTTTGAAATGTCTGCTGCAAATGTTTGAAATGTTCATCAAAACTGTCAGATTTGATGGCTACATCATCTATGTAGACTTCTAAATATTTTCTAATCAAATCATGAAAAATAAAGTTCATTGCCCTCTGGTATGTTGCTCCTGCATTTTTTAATCCAAAAGGCATTACTACCCATTCAAATGTCCCTAAAGCACCAGGACACATGAATGTTGTCTTGTGTGCATCCTTTGGGTTAATAAAAATCTGATTATACCCAGCAGGACCATCCATAAAGGATAAAATCTTGCTCTTGGATGCTGAATCTACTAACAAGTCAATCACTGACATGGGATATTCATCTTTGGGAGTTGCTTGATTTAGGTTTCTAAAATCTATGCACACTCTTAATTTACCATTTTTCTTCATAACATGGACAATATTAGACAACCACTCAACATATCTGGCTGTTCTAATAAAATTGGCTTTGAGTAATCTTTCAATTTCCTCCTTAACCAATAAGGTGACTTCATTGGTCATCCTTCTTGGGGGCTGTCTATGGGGAAGGAAATTTCCTTTAATTAAGAGCCTATGCTCTACCAATGTTCTATCTAATCCAGGCATTTCTTCATAATTTCATGCAAAGCAATCCACATACTCAAAAAACAAACCAACTAGCTTGCTCTTACATTCATTAGATAGATTAGCATGTACATAGATAGGCCTTTTACAGGCCTTACTCCCTAAGTTATATTCATCTAAAGGATCCTGCACATCTGCTTTAAGGTCATCAAGCTTAGCAGGAGCTGCCTTCAAATGTTCCAGTTGCACCTTTATAACTCAGAGGGCTACTATCGATAACACATTCTGCCCAAGAACAATTAGGCAAACACTTAGGGCTAAACTTGCTCTCAAAGAAGAAAAAAAAAAGCCTAGAAAAAGTAGATCTAATTACATTAGATGTCTCATCCAGGTTGTCTTCTTCTGTCACTTGTACTTGCATTACTCCTCATCCTCAGCAACCTCCTCTATCACAGGCCTTTTTTGCTTCTACATCAGGCTTGGCTTTGCCAATTCCTGGCCTATCGACTTAAAACCTTCCTCAATGAAAGTCTTGAACTCTTCATTTGTCAAATCTTTCCCCTGGGACTTAACCTCTTCCTTATCAATCACAACTGGACCCAAATCCTCATCATACAACATAGCTTCTATGTTATTAACATCAGCAACAAAGGGGTTTGCATCTGCCCAGTAAACTTGCATCCCTCCTTTACCACCACTGGTTAAGGAGATTAATGCCTGATGTAGAGAAGAGGGTAAACAACCATTAAGGTGTATCCAATCTCTACCTAGTAACACATTGTAGTTAGAAGTGGAGTCTATTACAAAGAAAGTTGTTCCCATTGACCTGGAACCAACCTGAAGTTGTAAAGCCACTACTCTTCTGGCCTCAGATGATCTACCAGCAAAATTACTTATGTTCACATTAGTTGGAAGCACGTCATCGACAGATTTCCCAATAGCTTTCAGTGTCCTAGAAGGAAGAATGTTGACAATGGCTTCATTATCAACTAACACCCTTTCCACTAGCACCCCATCTAAATAAGCTCTGACATATAAAGGCCTTAGATGCCTAATGAGCTTGTCTTCTAGTTTTTGTAGCACAACCTTTTCTTCATTGACAGACCTAACCACCTTAATTGACCTCAGTGGCTTGGTTTATATCTCAATTACTACTATCTGAACTGCTGGTTCAGTCAAATCTTCAACTTCACCTACCAATTTATCTGGCTGATTTGGCTTGGCCTGAAACCTCTGAGGAATGGCCATAATCATGTTGCACTCCTTAGATGGAGGCAAAAAAACCAAACTGAATGACAACCAACTTCTCTCCAAAGTCGCCACCAGAACTATCTGACTTGACTTCATCTTCTTTAACCCCCTCATTATTATTCATGTCATCAATAGCCATCTCTCGATCCTGAAACCCTTTCATTACCACATCTTTCTCATTGTTGTCATCCTCATTTGACATTAAATCTTTCTCTAACTCTTTCAATTTCTGCCTCAGCAAAGCCTTCTCAGAAAGCTTCCCAATAGGTTTGTCATTTGTCTTTTCTGGCTCCTTTTTCCTTTTCAGAATTTGAACTGGTTACACTGGATGGGCTCCAGAAGTTGAACCCTTCATTTCCTTTCCTCCAATAGCAAAAACCAATCCCTCTCTAGTCCATACTAAATCTTGTCTTCCAACTAGCTTATCCTCTACAGCTGTAGACATCATGGCATGGAACCTTCTTTGTTCTCTCCTTTTCTGAGTTCTTGTTTCTCTCATTGGTCTCCAATCATTTATTCGGAACTTTGGGTGAGATACTCCTTGCCATCGTAGATAAGATGGAAATGGAGGCTTTACCATCCTTGGCTAAACTAGTTGTACTTTTGGCCTCACTCTTGGGCCATGATGTTGTTGATGAAATCCCCCAAATGGTCTCACAAACTATTGCTGCTCTCTATATGGCCTTCTAGTCTATTGATGGCCACTATGTGATACTCCAGATTGCTATTGCTAGCCACTGTATGGCCTAGTTAAAACCCTTGGGCTTCTATAGGGCTTAGAACCCTTGTGTTGTTTAAGCATAGCCCGTACATTACTTGATCCACGAAAGCATAAATGAACAGGATCTCCTTGGAACAAAAATGGAGCATCATCCTTACCATAGTTCTCCGCAGGACCAAATATCCCTGGGTCTGTCCCATCATAGAACAAACAATCATTGTCGAAAATCTGCAGATCACCACTACCCATAGTGTTAAACTTCAAGCCAACATTCTTTCCAATTTTTTGAATACCATCAATCACAATGGCCTTGGATTTTTCTTTCTCAGTACCACATCTGAAACAAATGGACCTCTCACCAAGCTCTTCCTGAACCTTTTTCCCTTTTGCTTCTTTTGCCATCTTCTCTATCGTCTTTTTGTGGAGTTTCTCTAATTCTACCAAGAGAACTTTGGAATTTTGTCTTTCCTCTTTTGATCAATTGATTGGAAGTCAGTTTATACCATGTTAACCTATACCATGTTTGGGAATGGGTCACTGTCGACTACTATAACCCCTTTATCTTTTTCAGCATATTTCAACATTTCTTTTTGAATTAAGTCCTATACACAATTTCAAAATGTAACACAATTGTTAGTGGAATGCTTGAAAAAATTATACCATTTACAATACTCCTTGCCAACCCTGTCCCTTTCTTTGGGAATGTTGTGGCCAGGAGTCAAAGTTAAAAACTTGTTTTCTAATAACTCATCAAATAATGCATCTGCTTTTGATAAATCAAAAGAGTACTGCTTATGTGACACAACCACATTCTTTTTGGCTGGTTGTGTTGCTGGCATGCTCATAGGTTTATCAGCTTTCCTTAGTGTTTCACAAACCACAGGTTTTTTCCCTATTACTTGAGCCACATCTATGTCGATATCCATGTTAAACTCAACCTCTTGGCAATAAGTCCCTAATAAGGCTACATTTCTTTGCTGCTCTTCTCTAAGAATGGCCTCATAACTAGTTGCCCTTAAAGACAACTCAAATAAGTCTCTAAACATCATACCCTCAAATTTGTTCCTAAGTTCAAAGTCTAAGCCATTTTGGGCTAGTCTTATAACTTCTATTTCAGGCATGTACACACGACATCTATTTTTTTTCTTTTTTAAACCTGTCGATGTACTGTTCTGCACTTTCTCCTTGTCTTTGTTTAAATTTTGATAAATCCACCATCGTCACTTCAAGTTCAGTTCTACAGAACTAGGCATGGAACTGACTCTCCATTTCTTGCCAAGTATGAACAGAATTTTCTAGCAAGTTAATAAACCATGTAAATTCCACTTTCGACAGAGAATGAGGAAAGAGTTTTAATTTTAAATTGTCATCATAGCCAGGTTCTCCACATTGGAGTATGAACCTACCTACATGCTCTATGGTTGATTGTCTCTCTTTCCCTATAAATAGAGTAAACTCAGGAATCCTATAATTTCTTGGAATGGGGGTCGTTTCTACCCATGGAGGGTAAGGACTCCTAAACATTGGCTTATTTGGCCTTCTCAAGCCTAGGCTATACATTTCCTGTATGATGTTCATTATTTGCTGCCTATTATTAATCTGAGGGTCTAAGTATTGTTGTTGTTGTCCTCCTCCTTGGACTTCTGGTAGGAAGTAAGGAAAAGGGGGAACCAGGCCCTCTAAGCCTTGGATGCATCATGTTAGGTTTATAATATGGTTGTTGCATGGCATGGTCTCGTATATTCTGGGGCCTTACTTAATTAATTGGCCTATTTCTTTGTTTTTCCATAGCTTGATAACCTGCTACAGCCCATTGTAGACGTCCCCGAACGCCCCGGGAGGGCTAAGTCCCGTTCCGTTCATATTGGGTTTACTACAGTTCAGAATCGATTTGTGTCGGTTCTAAATCTGAACCAAAGAGTCCAACTCTGGCAAATCGTTTTGAAAAAAAATAGATTTTGAAAAGTAGTGCCAAACATGGACTGCTTTGCCAGATTACAGAGTCGCCACCTAAATATTTTAAAATGGGAAATTTAGGAAACCCTGACTCGGTGCCGAAGGCCACATGTCCGTCATTACCAAAGTGGTCTTGGCTCGGGAGCTTGGGTACGATCGGGGAAGGTCAGCTATGAGCACCCCCTTTTGCCTGGTCCGAAGACCGGCCTCTACTAACCGTGATATCTGATTTTGAAAACATTACATGCTCTTATTCCGATTATTAGCCTAGAATTACTATGTTATGCGCGTAGCAAACAAGTATAGACTAGATTGCCTAATTTGGAAATAAACATTGCATATCCGTTCGTTTTGAAAACAGTTTGAAATTGCTACTCGCAAGTAGGCTAAAATACGGATTTCAACGAGTTATTCCAACTCAAGCAATCCAACCTTCACCCACAGGCATTCAAACAGTTTATCTCACATAAGCATCTAGCCGCATGGTAAGCATACTGTCATGGCAACATTCACACGCATGTGGTATGCTAAAGCGTAAAATACTTACATCGTACTCCGTGCCAAAACAATAAACTAGTTAGCAAACATGCATGTCCTCGTTCATGTTAAGTGGCTAATGCAACACAAGCAAGGATGCAATTTAGAATAGGCTCGGCTAACCCTAAACATGGCACATGAAATGTAGCAACTACCACGTATTCAATTTGGAATTGAAAGTACGATGCAGTTTGCATGATGTGCCGAGCTCAATGCATGTTCAGACAAATGTATGGATGCACGTATGCATTGCATAAGGTATGCTAAAATAAGTATGCCCTAATCTACCATCGAAAGCGGGTAAATAAAAGGGATAGAAAGAAATGGGCGTTTGGAAGACATACACCCACTCACACACACTTATTACAACTTTGCCCTCGCCGAGGGACGAAGAATATACAAATTAATTAACTACGCAAGCTAATTAAAATATTACAAATCAACTAAATTAATTAAATAAAATAATTAATCTAATTAAACAGTAAATCGCCTCGGGATGAGGGCCAAATGCAGCGCGTGCTTGGGACTCGCTCGGAATCGCACTGTCATGCATGATTTGCCTCTGTTTCCTCTGCTCTCCTCCTCAGAAAATTGTCAAAGTCCCAGGAGTGCCTCTCAGGGCATTGGGGAGTACCACCGGCTGGGGTAGGGCACCATCGGCTGAAGAAGGAGGCCACCGGCACTAGATGAAGTTATCGGCTGGAAATTGACTACCGGTCGGCACTTAACACCTGCAGAACCTGCAACCCACAGCAGCAGAGGACAACAACATGCATGGCAATGTGATTCAAGGTATTTATGCACTAAACACACCCCTTATCATGTTATTGACTCAAAAGGGCATGTGCCTCATTTCCCGGACCACCAATCGCGCATTTCCATGCATGATGGTCCTAAGAACCAAGAATGCAACTTTCATTTCAAATGCATGCAATGCAAACAAGCAAACAAGGGTGCTCAACCTCCATCATACTTCACTTCAAGAGGCCAAACATGCACAATACAAATGCAACCCTAAACATGTCAACTAGGCATGCAACATGGACTATGCAATATGTTCATGGAAAGGGTTCAAACAAGCATGCAAGGCAAGCATGCAAACTAATGGAAGGATGGTCTTATACATGAATTAGGCAACTCAAATAGTCCTAAAATCAGTGGCCAAAACCAAGGAAATGGGGGCTAAAATGCACACATACATGCATGCAATCATGGTCCAACACTTAGGCACAAACATGGCAACTCTCAAGCACACTTAAAGAGACCAAACATAGACAATGAGCATGCATTGTAAAGCTCTGGAAATCATGTTAAACATGGTGCCAAACCAACTAACAAAGCAAGCCAAACAAAGCATACAAATGGTCCAAGCATTAAGGCAAGCCAATGGGGCTTTAAACTATACTTATGCAAGACAAATATGGCATTCATTGAACAACCTAAAATAGAGTTTTAGCATGTTAAAACAAAGACAAATGGCTACTTAGATGGCATCTAAGAAGCTTAAGCACAAAGGCATGCAACATGGCCAATGAATGAAGCATTCAACACGTGCTTTTAAAGCACTAAAGGAGCAACTAAGGTAAGCATACAAGCACACCAAAGGGACTGAAATAACATGCTAAATGGTTCCAAACCGTCAAAATGATGCAAGCAAGGCATGCTACGTTCTCATGCTCTTAAGGCCAACAAGCCAAATACAAAGGAGCTATGTAATGCAAGTCATGGCCGACCTAAACAAGCATGGACAGACCTTATTCATAGTAAAATAAGCATACAAGCTTCATGGATCTAAGCCTAAAACATGCTAGAAATAAAGGCACACAACCTAGACATGTTAAGGGACTATTATGGCATTACAAAGCAACTATGCAAGGCATGCAAGGGGTGCTAAAACCAACTTAGAAACATGTCATATCATGGCAATATAAGCATGAAATGCAGCCAAGACATGCTCAAAACACAACCAAACATGGTGCTCCTTTGGAGGCCAAAACTTGCCCTTTTCAAGGACATCAAGGAGAGGGGGTGGCCCTCCCCTTTTTGAGACTCTAAGGCATCATCTTCACCACTGAAATCCCTCAAGATTTCAGTGGTGAAGAGATCCTAACACCAAAGTCTTGGATCTCTCACAAAATGGCACAAAAAGTGGCCTTTCAAGGCCTAAGGGTGGTCAAACTTGCTCAAACCACAAAACACTCTTAATAAACAATAAAGAGGCTTGAAAAAAAGAACTTTTATGTGTTATAGACTAAGCACAAAAACTATTTTAAACTAGGCAAAAATGGAGTGCAAAAATGGGGTAAATAAAGTAAGTTTTGCTCACCCTTGTAGACCTCTTCAACAATGGTGATGTGGTTGCCTCCTTGAGCACCAAACCAGCTCCAAAGCTCCAAAACAAACCTCTGGACCCTCAAGAACTCAAGGAAGGTGAAACACTAGGTGTTTTTGTGCAATAGTATGACACAAACACCTAGTGTACTAAACAAGAGGGAAGAAGAGAGATAGGATGTGTATCTATCCTAACCCTAAAAACCAGAGCTTGGTCTGTCTAAAATGTCTAAAATTTTGTAACCTCTAGCCAAGAAGAGGAGTGGTCCTCCTTATAGGCAACAAAGCTTGCAAAGCTTACAAGCTAAGCTAACTAAGAGGGTCATCCCTCCATACACGTGTATGGAGGGGAACCAAGACTATACAGCTGTCTGAAAATATCTCATAAAGCAGCTGTAAAGTGGTCGGCAGGGCAAAATGGTCATTTTGCCAAAAGGAGTGCCGACCGGCACAATATAGTGCCGATGGCAACACCAGCCAGCCGGTGGCCTCTAGCCACAGCCGGTGGTATGTGGGGGTGCCTCACAAAGCATTCCCTGCCCCTCTAGGGCAAAACACAGGTGTTTGGTGCAAAACCAGACACAAAACGGTCAAGTTCGGAGGTCCTGAGGCAAGGCGCGCGAGCCGAGAACTCCGGGAACTCCAAACGAACACGAACATGGATAATCACCGAGTGTTCCAACGGTGACGTCCAAGTCTTGAGGACGGTCAAAAATGGGGTGTCTACACCCATCAAATGATTGAGTACCATACATTTGTGGCCTTGATTGCCCCCCAGGTCTCACTCCCCTATTATTTAAGTTGTGATTAAACATTGAGTTTGTAGGGTATTCCCTCTCAAACATGGGATTTATGGTCATTCCCTCTTCATATCTTTCTTAAAGTGTGGGAGGTCTATAAAATGACACATATTCATTTACATTTTCATGCTGTTGAGGGGCTACAGGAGGTATGAATTGTGCTTTATTTTCCTGAGTCTCATCCCCAACCCTTCTTGATTGGTTGGGCTTGATGTTAGCCTTCTCAAACAAAGCCAACAAGTCATCTATCATCACTTGGTTCTCATATGCAGACATAGAACCAATTCTTTGCTGAGTATGTAGCAGAAGAGCCCTTCTTGGATCAATAGGAAGACAACTAGACTGGTTAGTTTTGGCCACATTTTGGCCATTTCCTTGGCCTATTTCTTGTCTATCCACTGAATGGCCATCACCTAAGTTGTCATGCACTTATTCAAGTCCGCCATCCAACTCTTCTCCATCTTCAACTCTTTTCTCAGAGTCTTCAAAGACTTCGTGTTATTTCTTCCTAGCCATCACTCCAAATTAGATAGGTCCCACTGGGTGTGCCAAAATATGTTAGCAAAAATCTAGTTTGGATCAAATCGACAAACGTGATTCGACAGAGAAACCACAATTTCACAAACAACAACAAATCAAGTGACTGTGGTTGGTGTTCTATGCCTTGACAGATTCAAAGACATCTTTGAAGGTTGTAATGCGAAGAAACAAATGGAAATAAACTAAAAATTGATTGAAGAACAAGTAAACTTGCTACTTAATTACAAGAATTAAATTACAAATTCAATGTGCATAACAATCGACAGAGGAAGAACTTGGCCACAAAGGTTGAATTATAAACAAACTACTCCTAAACAAAAAGCTACTCCTAATTAATTTAAGTTAATCCTAATTCCACGTGGGTTGTGAATTTGGTCGACGATCCCTCTTTACTTCAAATTTCCATCATTTATACTGCTGGCCCTGCTACTTCTCTACTGCCACGTGTCCCATTATGGAGCCAGTTACCTCTGCTTCCTGTACAATTGCCCATGATCTCCATAATCGCTGATAACTGCTTCTCTGTTGTAGCATTCTTTTTATCTTGCAAACAAGCCACGTACCCTCCATCATTTGCATACCTAACTTTATGGCTTGGCACCTGGGCCACATTTGGCCACATCTTACTGCACTCTCAGATGAATCGACAAGAAAAATTGCACTTGCCACATCTACTCCTTTGACTGTCTCGCTGCTCTACATTTTGGGACTCATATTCCATTATGAACTCGTGGTCTTCACCCCTAGCATCCACTGTATCAACTCTCTGCATTTGTTATTCTTAATCAACAGAGAATATAAATTTTAGTGTCAACACAAGTGCCCAAGTGTCAGTGACAATTTGACAAACATAAGCATTGGGATTTCAAGGCAACAAAACCAAAGTGGCCAATAAAACCCCCCTATGTTGATAATTTATGTTCTTATTAACGGAACTTTATATAGAAAATCAAGTGGACATTACTAACATCAAAATTTAATGGGTAAATTGCATTGTTAGTCCCTACACTTTGTTTGTTGTGTCATTTTGGTCCCTATAATTATAATTAGCTCAATTTTGACCTTTAGTTTTAAATTTTGTGTCAAATTAATCCAATTGAAAATGTTGATTAGGGTTTTTGAAAGAAAATGGTCACCACGTTGGTTGAAATTAACTCACTTTGAGTAATTGTAGACACCCCATTTTTGACTGACCTTAAGACTCAGACGTCACCAATTGAGCGCTTGGTGATGTTGCATATTGTGCTCGTTCTGAGGTTGCGGAGTCTCGGCTGCGAGCCTTGCCTCCGGACTTCCAGACTCTTTTGTGGTTTGCCTCGGTTTGCGAACCAGGCCCTATTTTCTTTGTTTTCTCTTCCCGAAGGGAGGGAGAGGTCTCGTAGATCATCTCTCAATGGCCATAGGCTACGTTTCGTGGTCGTAGGCTATTTTTCCCGTTTGGAGCCCGGTTCTCGATTTTCGGAGCTGTCGGTCGTGTGCCTCGGTTCAGGACCGCCTAACTACCTCTGATTGCTCTGGTTTTTGGCACACACCTTGTTTCCTCCCTTTTGAGGGACACTGTGACCTGAGAGACCACCTTCGTGGTCATACGCCACTTTCGATGCCTAACAGCCTGTTTTCGGGGCCCCGAACTGCGCGTTTTGGCCCCCGAACCTTCGTTTTGCATCCGTCTTGGTCCATTTTTGGCAAGGACCTTATTTTCATTGTTAGAAAGGTTGTAGGAGGGTGGGAGACCAGCAATTTTTTTGAAAAACCAGCTTTTCTCTTCATTGCTCTTTGTCGCCTGTTTTTCTTACTAGAAAGCTGGTTTTTCCCATTCCCGGGCCACTTTTTCTAACTCTCCACCACACCATTGTGTTGTACACACCTGGGAGGCCACCAATATGGGTAGGCTGACCAGTAATTCTCCTTGACCCTTTTGAACCCCACTAAAAAGCTGATTTTTCTCTCTCCTGAACCACATTTTCTGGTTTTTGACTATACAGCTGTGTTGCACTCATCTGGGAGGCCACCTTTTTGGGGTGGCCGACCAGTAATTTTTCTTGGACCTTTTGACCCCTGGTTGGCTGACCAGGGGAGGTGGCCGGCCGGCCACCTTGGCCTTTTGAACATGGTCGGCCAGTCTTGTCTCCTCAGGTGCATTCCAACTGTGCCAGATGTTTTGCACCTGACCCTCTGTCCGAGGATTTGTCCTTGTTTTTGGTCCATTTAAGGTGGTTTTGCACCCTTTTCTTAGCTTCCAAAGGAAGTTTGACCCTTTGGTCAAGCTTCTTGAGGAAGCTTGACCCTTTTGGTTTAGCTTTCTCAAGAAGCTTGACCCTTTTGGTCAAGCTTCTTTTAGAAGCCTTGACCCCATCTCTTGGCTTCTCCAAGAAGCCTCACCATTCTCCCTCTATATAACACACACTTCACCTCCATTTGTAAGGGTTAGAAACTTTGGGCTGAAAAATAGACATACAACCCTCCATCTCTCTACTTTGAGCCTCCAAACCCTAGTTTTCTTGCACCATTTGCACACCAACCCTTAGTATAACACCTCCATCATCCATTCCAGAATCTTGGAGCTGATTTAAAGGGGTTGAAGGTTCACCAACTTGGTCCAGAAGCTGCTGGAAATCTGCTCTTCAAGGGTGAGTCCCTATTTCCCCTTTTCTTGCCTTATTTTGCATGATTAATTATCCTTATTTGTAGGAATTTTTGGGATTCGACCCAAACTTTAAAGTGTCTTATTTTGACCCCCTCTTCAACTTTTTTTAAGGGCACTTTGCTTTTTGAGGTCATCTACTTCCCCTTATCCTCTATCTCTCTCTTAGGGCTATTTTTGCATCATATTTTAGGCTTACTTGTGAATATTTTCGAGATTTATCATAAACTAGAAAAGTTCTTATTTTGAGTCCCTCTTCAACTTTTATTAAGGGTATTTTTCATTTTGGGGTCATCTTCCCCTATGCATGCTTCATTCCTTCATGATTAGGGCCATGCATTAGAGCACTTGCATTGGCCATGGTTTGGCCTCTTAGACACTGAAATCCAGTGGATTTTTAGTAGCTTAGATGTATTTTTGAGGGCCAAAATTAGAGGGGGGTGACCCCCTCTCTCCTTGTCTTGTTTGGTAGTCTTTTGGGCCTTCCAAAGGGACCCTATTTTGCATGCATCGAAGTCATGTTTCAGGCCTCATTCTGTGAGTTTTGGGGTCTGCCTTGGCTCTTTCCAAGGCCTTTTTGGCCAAATTTTATGTCTACAATGCATGTGCAGAGCAATCCCATCCAAGGCCTTTCAAAGGGGCCTTTCTTTGCAAATTTCCTAGACCCATTTCAGGGCCATTTTGGTGAGTTTTAGGGTTTTCATAGTCCATTTCCAGAGGTGGTTTTTCTATGCTTCATGTTTATCTTGTATGTGCTTAACAAGCCCTTGCATGGCCCTCCAAAGAAGCCCCTCATTTTTGCATGCATTGGTTGCATTTCAGTGATTATTTGGGCATATTTTAATATGTTTTATTCACTGTTCTTGGCTGGTTTGATGAGTTCTCATACGCTTCATATACATGCCATGTAAACCTTGTTTGCTAGCCAATGTTGCATGCTATTTTAGTCCATCATGTTAGCATCTTTTGGCCATGCCTTAAACTGGAAATGTGCATGTTTTGGGACTGCCGTGTCTCTGTCTTTAGACTTTAGGATCAAATACTGCTTGCTTTGTGTACTTGTGGTTCAATGCATTGGACTAGTTTTGGGTTTCGGGGCTTATTTCATGCATTGGGTGCCATATTTCCATGATTCGGGACCATTGCGCATCATATTTTAGTGCTGGAAATTGCATATTTGTATGCCATCTTTCATCCCTTGCCATGCTTTGGTAGAGTGGCATTTGATGCCTTAGGTTCGGTCTGTGGTATTCGTGCATGTGTGCACGCATTTTGGTTGTCTGATTTTCATCTAATGGCCACTGATGTGAGTGTGGCTGAGGTCCACTCATGTTGGTATAACTCCATCGTGCATTGTGTATGCCATTTCATAGCATTGCGTATGCTAGGTTGTATGTTAGAGCATTGTGTATGCCATGCTACATCGAGCATTGTGTATGCCATTTCATAGCATTGCGTATGCTAGGTTGTATGTTAGTTGCATTGTGTATGCCATCTCATTTGCATTGTTTTTGGGATAGGAGTTAGCCCAAGCACGGGAAACGAGGGACGCTTTCGACTCGAGTGACTACGCGTGTCTCAATTCGATCATGACACTCGGATTAACCATGATGGAGTCTCGGTCTTGTTGTGTTTATAAGTGCATTCATTTCACATTGAGTCGTGCGATTCGACTCCTCGGCCATCACGCATCGAGATGCGTGATTGGCAGCACGAGGATCGAGGTATGCATACATATGTGAAAATATTTTGCCATGCCCCTTTCTTGCTCTCTGTTGCAGCAAATCAGAAACCGGCAGTCTTTTGGAGCTTCGTGCAATATTCCGAGCTTAATTGTAAACAGAGGCTAATTGGGGCATCGCAATGGATTTCCGTGCAAGGCAACTCAAGCATGCATTATTCATCATTCGGAACAGAGCTGAGGCAGTCCATAGATTTGCGTGCTAGTTTACTGCTTTTCTAGTTTAATTTGTTAAATAATTAGGATTTTGTATTTATTCAGACTGTACTATTCATTTGGACTGTATATTATTTATTTGGACCCTCCGAGCGGGGGCACAATTGTAATAAGTGTGCGTGTGTGTGATGTATGTCTTCCAACCCCATGTCTTTCTCCCTTTTATTTACCAGCTTATGATGGTTAGATTAGGGCATGTTTTAATTAGCATACAGTATGATAGCATGTTTGCATTCATTCATCTGTCTTGCATGCACGGGGCTCGGCGCATCATACTAACTGCATTGTACTTCAATTCTGAGCTGAATACATGTTATCCATTGCATCTCATATGCCATGTTTAGAATAGCCGAGCCTATCTTAGTTGCATTTTGCATGTGTTGCATTAGGCATTTCTGTATAGTTAGGATCATGCATGGATTTCTAACATAGCTTCTTTTTTGGCTTAGAGTACTCGGTAAGTCTTATGCTTTAGCATCATTGCACGCGTGTGAGTGACTGCCATAATAGCATGCTTACCATGAGGCTATATGCTTATGTGATATATCTGCCTAAATGCCTGTGGGTGAAGGTTGGGTTATTTGGATTGGAACAAATCATCGACTGTGAGTTTTAAGCCCACTAGATAGTGGCAAAACCATATTTTCTAAGCCCACCCGAGAGTGGCAAAATCTGCATTTTAAGCCTACTTGCGAGTAGCAAACCATCTTCCAAAAATGAACATGAAATGCTTTGTTCCAATTCAGGCGATCAAATCTATACTTGTATGTTGTGCACATCACATAGTAAATCTAGGCTAATAACCGGAACAAGAATGCATAATGTTTTCAAACTAGATATCGTGGTTAGTAAGGGCCGATCTGTGATCGGGCGAGCGGGGGTGCTCACGAAGTGACCTTTCCCAATCATACCCAAGTTCCTGAGCTGAGGAAACTTTGGTGATGACGGACATGTGGTCTTAGGCAAACGAGTCAGGGTTTCTTAAAAATAAAATATTTAGGTGGCGACTCTGTATCTGGCAAAGCAGTCCATGTTTGGCACTTCTTTCAAAAAAATCTATTTTCAAAAACGATTTTCCGGATTTGGACTCTTTGATGATTCATCGGTCTTGCATTGCACTCTGCGAGATTAGATATAGGATCGTGACATTGAGTCCTGAACTATAGTGAGCCCAAATGAACAGAACGGGATTTCCTTCCTGAGACGTTCGGGGACGTCTACAGTTTCTGGCGACTCTGTTGGGGAATTAGAGAGCTTGACTCGAACTCATGATATCTTGTTTTGATTACACTTATGTATTTCTTTGCATTGCATGTGCATTGGTGCGCCTAGGACACCGTGTTTGCCATCTGCTATTCCTGAGCGGTTTGCCAGAGGCTGCGTGCCATAAGGCTTACCGGTTACGGGCTCTGCCAGTATGGAAACACAAACCCCGGTTTTACCGGGGCACCCTTTTGACCGTTCGATCTAGTGCATATTCGGAATCCGTAGTGACCATTCCAAGCTAGGACAGGTTGCCTACCTGATATAGGTTATTTGAAACCGCTGCGTGCGTAGTGAAATCCTAGTTCCTGACAAAATAGAACAGGGAAACCCTACCCCAACATAGGAGTGTTTTGGCTCTCACTTGTTTGTTATGTGCTTTAGAGTGCGTCTCTACAGGAATGCATGTATCAATTTACAAGTCGGGGTATCAGGCCTGCGGGCATCAGAATGTGAAGAATCAGTTTTACCCGAGGGTATCATATTTGAGGCAGAATTTTGGGGGCAGAATTCAGTAGAGGGCACAGTCATCCTACTACGCTCGTATCTGTTTTGGTGAAATCAGGCTGAAGTGCTGTCTGTTTTCTCTTTTGCTAGGGGGCAGTCCTAGAACCATAGCTTCAGAAGGCTCCGATATCCCACGAGGTTCATCGGACTTAGCCGATAGACTTTGTCGTCGAGATTGATTCAAGGGCAATCGTTGTTCCTTTGCTGGAGGCAGTAAAGGGCCAACAGTACGATCACCGCTCAAAGAAGCTACGGATTAGTGGCCCTTATCCACCCCACCAGTGAACAGTCAGGCTGACGACTCAGTTTCTACTGCAGGGATAGATATACCAGTCAGTCAGATGGATCAACAGAACACGTTAGGGATGGAGACAATGATGCGTCAGATGCAGGAAAGTATGAAACTCATGCAGGAAGATACTGTCCGCCAAGCAGAATTTGCCAAACAGCAGGCTGCGGTCATGGCCCAACAAGCAGAGCTAATCACCAGATTGCAACAGCAAAACGGAGCATCTGCTTCGCATCAGCTCCCCCCCACCAGTAGATCCAATACCCGGGGAAACGCCAAATGTCCAGGAAGGTACGGACATTCCGACAGGGCCGGCTCCGCCCCCAATCTTACCCCAGCTATCTAAAGCACCAATCAACCTATCAGACTCTCCTTTTGAGCTCGAGGTAGACCATATAGCGTTGAAGTTGAGCAAGCTTGAAAAGTTGTTCAAGAAATCCGAAGGGGTAAAGTCCATCCCGGACATTGAGGACGGGTACACCGACGCAACTGTGACACTGCCGGATAGGTTCAAGATGCCACAAATTGATCGCTTTGACGGATCCAGTGATCCCATGGTACATTTATGGTTGTTCTCAGACATACTACGGCCGATGGGCCTTAGCAGACTACAAAAGATTTACTATTCGGCCGGACCCTGTCAGGTGTGGCCGCTATCTGGTACGCGAAGTTAGAGGACGATGTCAAGCGAAGTTGGGATGAGATGGCTGAGGCCTTCGTTGCGCAATACTCTTACAACACTCAAATCAAGATTACAACCCGTGATCTCGAAACAACAAGGCAAGAGCCTAAAGAGAGCTTCTCGGAATTCATAACCAGGTGGAGGGCAAAGGCCTCGATGATGACCCTAAGGCCCACTGATAAGGATCAAATACGGATGGTTGTATGTAACCTCCAACCTAAACTGATGCAGAAAATGATCGTGCTCCCCTTTCCTACCTTTTCAGATTTGCATGAGATGGGGGTATAGATTGAGGATGCCTTGAAGCAAGGCTTGATTGACAATGACAGAGAGCAGCCCAGGAGGGCGTTTTTCCGCAGTTTGAATGCGACCACCAGCGGTGATACAGTTGCAAGATCTTCTGAAGTAGGCATGGTCACCGCCACCGCACCAAAAAAAACCACCCCATTCACCAGTGCATTTGGGAGTAGCTCGCAAGCAGCCAAATATCCACCCCAAGCCAAGAAGGTTTTCACCCCACTTTATATGCCTTTGTCAAAGGCTCTAGGGGTTTTGATCAAGAAAGGGCATCTGAAGCCCCTGGAGCCGCAGCCATTACCAAAGAACCTCCCTCTCTCACACAACCCAACCGACTACTATGCCTTCCATCAGCGAGCTGGCCATGACACTGACATGTGCTTTCGTCTCTGCCACGAAATACAAGATCTGATCGACAATGGGGTCATCGTCGCACCAAGTCCTGCAAAGTCTATCGGCACTTGATTAGTGAACTTGGGGGGAATAATGTGACTATGTGATCGGGGGATGAACCACCTGCGGATGGCACTCGATTTACTCCAGATATGGCGTATGGCATGCACCATTTTGAGCATTTGGCGAATGATACATTCTGACTTGGGTATTGAGTCAGTCTTGTTGTTTTGTTTTGAGTCTGTCCTTTTGTTTTGAGTCAGTCTTTTCATACTGAGTCAGTTGAGGTCTGTCTTGACGTATCGAGTCAGTCCTGTTGTATAGGAGTTGGGTGATCCCGGGGGTGTTACCTCGGACATCACTGTTTTGTTTCGTGTTTGTCTTTTTTTCTTTCTTTGAGTCTGTTTCTACCGAGGAGCCAGTTGTGCCAACAAGTCTCAATGAAACAGCAGTGGTTTTCACACTCTTGTATTTGCTTTGGCCGTGCGCCAGTTGTGCCAGAAAATTTGAATCAAACGGCAGTACTTTTCGCCTACTTTTCTGTGCCTTGAATTCATTGCATTGACCTAAGTTTTTCAAAACTTTTTGAACACTGCGGTGAAAACAAAGAGGAAGGAATTCCTCGGGATTTGAAAAAAAATTGATCAAGTGAGAGAAAGAGAGGCATGCTAAGCCCTTAACGAATGAGATCATGCTTGTTAGTGTGAATACTGGGAAGGATCCTGGCTTGATCCAGATTGGTTCCGCATTGTCTTCAGCGCGAACAATTTGTCGCTTTCTTAAAAGGTTTCAAAAATGTTTTGCGCCGTCTTATGAAGACCTGTGTGGAATCTCTCTTGAGATTGTGCAGCCTAAGATCGCTCTCAGCCTCGAGACTCGACCCCTTGCTTTCGAACCTTGAACTTAGATTCAGAATGTTCAATGGTCAACCATAATGTGAGGCCTGTGTGGCCGGATCAGAAGCAGCCCTCGAACTAGGGGCAGGGAAGTCAGATTAGGAAGATTAGATGTCGTTAAAAGAAGCTTGCAAAGCTAGATCAGAAGCACCCCTCGAACTAAGGGCAAAAGATGTCAGATGTGCTCGAAGAGCCGAAGATGGATCATTCCACAAATCAATGAAGATCGGCAAGAATGCCAAATCCCAGAAGGGAGGAAAGAAGAAAGCATCGCTAAAGGACAACCTAGTTCCTATCCACAACACTAGGGGCAAATTCACCCTCCATTGGATGGACTCTTGCATCGTCAGCGAACAGCAGTCATTCTCTTGGATTCAAATGACTTCAAGATCTCAAAACCATTTGACACGGACAAAGCTACACTTTTACCCTTGAGAGGCTCGCTGGGCCGAAAACCCGGAAGGGCGGCCCAGGCAAAAGTTAGAGCAAGAAAAGAAGAAAAAGAACGAAAAAAAAAAAAGAGAAAAGAAGAAAGGACCAAAAAAAAAAAAAAAAATGCAAAGAAAAAGAAGAAAAATGAAAAAAAAAGAAGGAAAAAGATGAAAAGAAAGAAATGAAATGAAAAAAAGAAAAGAAAAACATAGCTCGCAAGGTTGAAAACTCAGAAAGGGCGGCCTTGGCAAAAGTTAGAGTGCAAAAAGAGAGGTTAATACCCGAGTGTACCTTAACCCCGAACTACGTAAGGCTTGATTCCCATCTTTGGGCTATGTAGGCAACTTCATTCTGAAGTCCAGCCGTAAAACACTTCAAATTCGACTGTGTCCATGTGATGGTTCTGGTCATCTTTGTCTTCTCCGTATCTGAGGATTTGGTTGTGTTCGTTACTCTGAGGATTGACTACAATGCACTGCGGTGCCATTCAGACAAGGGGCGACTTTCCGTTGCCATTCAATGCGCTGCGGTGCCATTCAAACAAGGGACAACTTTCCGTTGCCATTTAATGTGCTGTGGTGCCGTTCAAACAAGGGGCAACTTTCCGTTGCCACGCAGCTCCCCTCAAGCAAGGGGCAATTTTCCTTCGAATATGAGGTTGTGCATCTCGAGAGTGGGTTCTATGCTCGTTGAGCAGTGGCCGTTTGCAAAAATAGTTTTGAGAATTTTTACTGAGATTGACTAATTCTCTCGAAAAGTATTCCATTTTTCCAAAACTGGACCATTCCTTGGATCCAAAAAAGGAAAATTTTCAGTGCTCACAACCTAACTTGCATGATTTTAAAATCAGAAAGTTGAATAAGCATGTTAATCTAACTCTCATTTTGGTCAAAATTGTTTTAGTAGAAAGCCAAAAACAAAAAATGGTCAAAATGATGAACTAGGGGCACAGTTGAGTCAGGTGTTCTGTCTTTCCCTTATTATCAACATACTTGCCAGAAAGGGCACTCTACTTGCCGGAAAGGGCATCGTATTCGCCAGAAAAGGGCACCACTGAAGCTAATCGTAAAGGGCTGAAAGCTCTCTCATCCTCTAAGCAACAAGGTATCAAGCCATGTGTGAAGCACGAACTGGAATGGATCAAGATGTTCCGCTTCCTCATCTGGACAGATCTAATCACGTCCAAACTCCCCAGCAGAGCATCGTTAACCGATGTTAGCTGCAGATTTGCTACACACCCAATTGTAGCGCAGTTCTTTTGTGGAAGAAATTCACTGTTGTGAACAAGAAGAAGAATCTAGCGGAATGCTAGGGGCAAGACCCCGCAACTTTCTGTTTATCCATCAACCACTCAAGGGAGGGATTAAAAAATGAGAGATTGAAAAATAGAGAGATGTGCGCTGAGAGAAAAAGTGAGAAAAAGGGCTTTTTCAGAAAAATAGAGATTGAGTGCCAGAGTGTTATGAGAATCACAAATGAGAGAGGGTGGGAAACAATACCCGGAGAAACTGGCTCCTCGTATACTAAGAGGTCTCTCATCTTTGTAACGCGTCTGTGTGTTGTGTCTTTTGTTTTGTCTCAATTCTTGCTTTGAGTCGTTTCGAGTGTTACTCGATGTGTTTAGGTTGTTTACATTTGTTTTTCCTTTGTCGAGTCGTTTTGGCTGTGGTCAGTTGTAGGCTCAATACCCGGTTGAGAATCCTTTTCTCATTTCAATTTCAAAAGAAAAATCATCTTGTGCTTAGAATGTTGTGCCATTCTCCACATTTGCGCAAAACAGGATTTGTTCTTTCGTAAAACTACAGGGTTTAACCCGGGTCATGTGAGAACAATAGAACAAGACCTATTTGAAGCTATATGGGTTCCAGGCTACGAAGTAAAAGAAAAGAGGAAAAATTGGAGCATTTGAGTTTGTTTCAGTTTCCGTGATTATACTCTCTGTGATTATACTCCGGATGTACCTCTTTAGGCCTTGTCAGTGCTTCGAAGTATGAGTGTGCCTCTACTCCCAAACTCAAGCTTGTTTCAACGACAGAATGGCAATCGAAGTGCTCCCTCATAAAACCAGCCCCTGCCAGATGCATCTTGGCTGTATTTGCAATGAGTTCCTAGGAGACCAACTACGACGGTGGAAACTAGAGTTCAGACAGCTATTGCCTAGAACGCAAAGGTTCGGGATTTCCGAGACTAAAGTCTGGTTTAAATACCCAAGGGTCTATCCTCGGCTTGAAATCTGTATGGCAGCCCCATAGATTGAGATAGCATGTGAATGCGCCTCGATCCTGGATACTCAATCAACCTAGTCTGTCACCCCGTTGGAGAATAGGGAAAGTTGTGAACACGGCCAGGAAGGAAAGGTAGTAACTGCGGTTTGGAAGTACAATCAAGAAAGTGCAAGAAGAACCCACTCTTTACAGCTCAAAGTGTTTCTGCGGAATTTTCAACTCATGTCTTCGATGTGTAGCTCATCGTCAGTCGGCATGCACGAGGTGTATCCTTTTTGGAATGTATCGTGACCCCTCCTAGAGGTAAATTGGAGGTTGCGTTTGGAATTTGGTCTCCTTAAGGCTTGTATTCCCTTATTCGGTATTTTTGTTTCAAACGGGCGTTGTCACACGCGTTCCAGTGGCATTGTTATGCTCATTCGTTGCATTGTTATGCACATCTATCTAGCATTGTTATGCTCATTACTTGCATTGTTATGCACATCTATCTAGCATTGTTATGCTCATTCGTTGCATGGTCGTGCACATCTGTCTAGCATTGTTATGCTCATTACTTGCATTGTTATGTACACTCCACCTGCATTGTTATGCACCTTTTCACTTGCAATTGTCGTCTTTTCTCCTCTCGCATGCGGTGCGTTAGGACATCTTCAGTTTCGAACATTCGGACGAGTTCCGGTGTTCATTCATACATTTCCTCTCTTGCGTGTGATATGCTGAGAGGTTTTCTCTTGCGTGTGATACGCTGAGAAATTTACCTTTCCTCTCTTGAGTGTGATATGCTGAGAGGTTCACCTTTTTTCTCTTGCGTGTGATACACTGAGAAATTTACCTTTCCTCTCTTGCGTGTGATATGCTGAGAGGTTTTCTCTTGTGTGTGATACGTTGAGAAATTTACCTTTCCTCTCTTGCGTGTGATATGCTGAGAGGTTTTCTCTTGCCTGAGAAATTTACCTTTCCTCTCTTTCGTGTGATATGCTGAGAGGTTTTCTCTTGTGTGTGATATGCTGAGAAATTTACCTTTCCTCTCTTACGTGTGATATGCTGAGAGGTTCACCTTTTTTTCTCTTGCGTGTGATACGCTGAGAAATTTACCTTTTCTCTCTTGCGTGTGATATGTTGAGAGGTTTTCTCTTGCGTGTGATACGCTGAGAAATTTACCTTTCCTCTCTTGCGTGTGATATGCTGAGAGGTTCACCTTTTTTTCTCTTGCGTGTGATATGCTGAGAAATTTACCATTCTTCTCTTGCGTGTGATATGCTGAGAGGTTTTCTCTTGCGTGTGATACGCTGAGAAATTTACCTTTCCTCTCTTGCGTGTGATACACTGAAAGGTTTACCTTCTTCTTCTCCTGTCTGTGATACGAGGAGAGATGTTGTGTGTGAAACTCCGGGTATTCTCGGTAGTCGCTTTTAGCCTTCTCCGCGTGGGACGCAGTGAGAATTGCATAATTTTCTTACATCCTTTCTGCATGAAATGTAGTTAGATTTGTATTCACCTGCTTAAAACTGTTGCACGATATGCTTCATTACAGCTTTCTTTGCATGATCATAAATTATATTCGGCTTCTTGCATTGTCAGTTGCATTTTGCCCCTGCCTGCGGGCACATCTCTTTGATTATATTACTTGTTTGTCTAAGTCTTCGGCCTCGTCAAAAATGGGTCGTCTCTGGGCTTTGACATTCACTCCCGTCACTTATGACTTCCGAGTTACACAAAGAGGGCAATCAGAGACACCCCATTTTTGACCGACCTTAAGACTCAGACGTCACCGATTGAGCGCTTGGTGATGTTGCATATTGTGCTCGTTCTGAGGTTGCGGAGTCTCGACTACGAGCCTTGCCTCCGGACTTCCGGACTCTTTTGTGCTTTGCCTCAGTTTGCAAACCAGGCCCTATTTTCTTTGTTTTCTCTTCCAGAAGGGAGGGAGAGGTCTGATAGATCATCTCTCAGTGGTCATAGGCCATTTTTCCCGTTTGGAGCCCAGTTCCTGGTTTTCGAAGCCGTCGGCCGTGTGCCTCGGTTCGGGACCGCCTAACTACCATCGATTGCTCTGGTTTTTGGCACACATTGTTTCCTCTCTTTTGAGGGACATTGTGACCCGAGAGACCACCTTCGTGGTCATACGCCACTTCCGGTGCCTAACAGTCTGTTTTCGGGGCCCCAAACTGCGCGTTTTGGCCCTCGAACCTTCGTTTTGCATACGTCTTGGTCCATTTTTGGCAAGGACCTTATTTTCATTGTTAGAAAGGTTGTAGGAGGGTGGGAGACAAGCAATTTTTCTAAAAAACCAGCTTTTCTCTTTGTTGCTCTTCGTCGTTCGTTTTTCTTACTAGAAAGCTGGTTTTTCCCATTCCCGGGCCACTTTTTCTGACTTTCCACCACACCATTGTGTTGTACACACCTGGGAGGCCACTAATATGGGTAGGTTGACCAGTAATTGTCCCTGACCCTTTTGAACCTCTCTAAAAAGCTGATTTTTCTCTCTCTTGAACCACATTTTCTGGTTTTTGACCATACAGCTGTGTTGCACTCATCTGGGAGGCCACCTTTCTGGGGTGGCCGACCAGTAATTTTTCTTGGACCTTTTGACCCCTGGTCGGCCGACCAGGGGAGGTGGCCGGCTGGCCACCTTGGCCTTTTGAACCTGGTCGGCCAGTCTTGTCTCCTCAGGTGCATTCCAACTGTGCCAACTGTTTTACACCTGACCCTCTGTCCGAGGATTTGTCCTTGTTTTTGGTCCATTTAAGGTGTTTTTGCACCCTTTGCTTAGCTTCCAAAGGAAGTTTGACCTTTTGGTCAAGCTTCTTGAGGAAGCTTGACCCTTTTGGTTTAGCTTCCTCAAGAAGCTTGACCCTTTTGGTCAAGCTTCTTTTAGAAGCCTTGACCCCCTCTCTTGGCTTCTCCAAGAAGCCTCACCCTTCTCCCTCTATATAACACACTTCACCTCCATTTGCAAGGGTTAGAAACTTTGGGCTGAAAAATAGACATACAACCCTCCATCTCTCTACTTTGAGCCTCCAAACCCTAGATTTCTTGCACCATTTGCACACCAACCCTTAGTATAACACCTCCATCATCCATTCCAGCATCTTGGAGCTGATTTAAAGGGGTTGAAGGTTTACCAACTTGGTCCAAAAGCTGCTGGAAATCTGCTCTTCAAGGGTGAGTCCCTATTTTCCCTTTTCTTGCCTTATTTTGCATGATTGATTATCCTTATTTGCAAGCATTTCTAGGATTCAACCCAAACTGGAAAGTGTCTTATTTTGACACCCTCTTCAACTTTGTTTAAGGGCACTTTGCTGTTTGAGGTCATCTACTTCCCCTTATCCTCTATCTCTCTCTTAGGGCTATTTTTGCATCATATTTTAGGCTTACTTGTGAAAATTTTCGAGATTTGTCATAAAATGGAAAAGTTCTTATTTTGAGTCCCTCTTTAACTTTTATTAAGGGTATTTTTCTGTTTGGGGTCATCTTCCCCTATGCATGCTTCATTCCTTCATGATTAGGGCCATGCATTAGAGCACTTGCATTGGCCATGGTTTGGCCTCTTAGCCACTGAAATCCAGTGGATTTTTAGTGGCTTAGATGTATTTTTGAGTGCCAAAATTAGAGAGGGGTGACCCCCTCTCTCCTTGTCTTGTTTGGTGGTCTTTTGGGCCTTCCAAAGGGACCCTATTTTGCATGCATCAAAGTCATGTTTCAGGCCTCATTCTATGAGTTTTGGGGTCTGCCTTGGCTCTTTCCAAGGCCCTTTTGGCCAGATTTTATGTCTACAATGCATGTGTAGAGCAATCCCATCCAAGGCCTTTCAAAGGGGCCTTTCTTTGCATGTTTCCTAGACCTATTTCAGGGCCATTTTGGTGAGTTTTAGGGCTGTCACAGTCCATTCCCAGAGGTGGTTTTTCTATGCTTCATGTTTATCTTGTATGTGCTTAACAAGCCCTTGCATGGCCCTCCAAAGAAGCCCCTCATTTTTGCATGCATTGGCTACATTTCAGTGATTATTTAGGCATATTTTAACATGTTTTATTCACTGTTTTTGGCTGGTTTGACGAGTTCTCATACGCTTCATATACATGCCATGTAAACCTTGTTTGCTAGCCAATGTTGCATGCTATTTTAGTCCATCATGTTAGCATCTTTTGGCCATGCCTTAAACTGGAAATGTGCATGTTTTGGGACTGCCTTGTCTCTGTCTTTAGACTTCATGATCAAATACTGCTTGCTTTGTGTACTTGTGGTTCAATGCATTGGACTAGTTTTGGGTTTCGGGGCTTATTTCATGCATTGGGTGCCATATTTCCATGATTCGGGACCATTGCGCATCATATTTCAGTGCTGGAAATTGCATGTTTGTATGCCATCTTTCATCCCTTGCCATGCTTTGGTAGAGTGGCATTTGATGCCTTAGGTTCGGTCCTTGGTATTCGTGCATGTGTGCACGCATTTCGGTCATCTCATTTTCATCTAATGGCCATTGATTTGAGTGTGGCTGAGGTCCACTCATGTTGGTATAACTCCATCGTGCATTGTGTATGCCATTTCATAGCATTGCGTATGCTAGGTTGTATGTTAGAGCATTGTGTATGCCACGCTACATCGAGCATTGTGTATGCCATTTCATAGCATTGCGGATGCTAGGTTGTATGTTAGTTGCATTGTGTATGCCATCTCATTTACATTGTGTTTGGGATAGGAGTTAGCCCAAGCATGGGAAACGAGGGACATTTCGTACTCCAAGTGACGGAACGTGTCTCAATTCCCGGTCGCCGACACTCCGGATTAACCATGATGGAGTCTCGGTCTTGTTATGTTTATATGTGCATTCATTTTACATTGAGTCGTGCGATTCGACTCCTCAGCCATCATGCATCGAGATGCGTGATTGGCGGCATGAGGATCGAGGTATGCATACATATGTGAAAATACTTTGTCATGCCCCTTTCTTGCTCTCTGTTGCAGCAAATCAGAAACCGATAGTCTTTTGGAGCTTCGTGCAATATTCCGGGCTTAATTGTAAACAGAGGCTAATTGGGGTATCGCAATGGATTTCTGCGCAAGGCAACTCAAGCATGCATCATTTATCATTCGGAACAGAGCTGAGGCGGTCCATAGATTTGCGTGCTAGTTTACTGCTTTCCTAGTTTAATTTGTTAAATAATTAGGATTTTGTATTTATTCGGACTGTACTATTCATTTGGACTGTATATTATTTATTCGGACCCTCCGAGCGGGGGCACAACTGTAATAAGTGTGCGTGTGTGTGATGTATGTCTTCCAACCCCACGTCTTTATCCCTTTTATTTACCAGCTTATGATGGTTAGATTAGGGCATGTTTTAATTAGCATACAGTATGATAGCATGTTTGCATTCATTCATCTGTCTTGCATGCACCGGGCTCGGCGCATCATACTAACTGCATTGTACTTCAATTCTGAGCTGAATACATGTTATCTGTTGCATCTCATATGCCATGTTTAGAATAGCTGAGCCTATCTTTGTTGCATTTTGCATGTGTTGCATTAGGCATTTCTGTATAGTTAGGATCATGCATGGATTTCTAACATAACTTCTTTTTTGGCTTGGAGTACTCGGTAAGTCTTTTGCTTTAGCATCCTTGCACGCGTGTGAGTGACTGCCATAATAGCATGCTTACCATGATGCTATATGCTTATGTGATATATCTGCCTGAATGCCTGTGGGTGAAGGCTGGGTTATTTGGATTGGAACAAATCATCGACTGTGAGTTTTAAGCCCACTAGATAGTGGCAAAACCATATTTTCTAAGCCCACCCGAGAGTGGCAAAATCTGCATTTTAAGCCTACTTGCGAGTAGCAAACCATCTTCCAAAAATGAACATGAAATGTTTTGTTCCAATTCAGGCGATCCAGTCTATACTTGTATGTTATGCGCATCACATAGTAAATCTAGGCTAATAACTGGAATAAGAACGCATAATGTTTTCAAAACTATATATCGTGGTTAGTAGGGGCCGATCTTTGATCGGGTGAGCGGGGGTGCTCACGAAGTGACCTTCCCCAATCGTACCCAAGTTCCCGAGCTGAGGCAACTTTGGTGATGACGGACACGTGGCCTTAGGCAAACGAGTCAGGGTTTCCTAAATTTCCCCAAAAATAAAATATTTAGGTGGCGACTCTGTATCTGGCAAAGCAATCCATGTTTGGCACTTCTTTCAAAAAAAATCTATTTTCAAAAACGATTTGCCGGATTTTGAGTCTTTGATGATTCATCGGTCTTGCATTGCACTCTGCGAGATTAGATATAGGACCGTGACATTGAGTCCTGAACTGTAGTGAGCCTAAATGAACAGAACGAGATTTCCCTCTCGGGACGTTCGGGGACCTCTACAGTAATGCTAGGGATCATGAAAAAAATTCATGAAAAAGATCATGAAAGATTCTCCACCTTTAGATTATACATACAATAAAACACCACACTCTAATCAAAGAATGAAAAATCTTCATGATGCATTTCATTATTTTTTTTCATGATCCCTATCATTTTTCGTTCTGTTTATATGTGCATTTTTCATCAAAAAAATTAACAATCATAATCAATGGGAGTAAGAGAAAATTATACTGGTGGTCCCTTCATTTTGCCCCTTATGTCATTATGGTCCCTACCTTTTCAATTGGCTCAATTTTGACCATTGATTTTATATTTTGTTAATTTAGTCCAATTGATAATGTCGTTAGTATTTTTGACCCAAAAAAAATCACTAAATTGGTTGAAGTTAACTCATTGAGTTGAGTAAGTTTACAATTTTGCATTTGAAAATATAACGGTAAATTACACTTTGCACCAAATCCCACTTTGGTCCCTATACAAGTGTCAATGTCCTCCCTTTGTTACTCTATTGTTTAAGTTTTTAACAAAATTCAGTCATGTGATAAGCATATCACTATGAAGTAAGGGTAAAAAAGGAAAATCATGTCAATTTCTCACAAATGCACGCTTTGTCCTACGTGACAAACATGTGAGAGTTATATGTGTGTGTGTGTGTGTGTTGATATGCTGAAAATTGGAACGAAATTGTAAGAAAATAGAGCTTTTGAAATAGAAAACAATAGTAAAGAATTCGAAAAGAAAGGAAGAGGAATAGACTGAAGATTGTGTTACTGTGGAAAACAAAGCGTCGTAATTCTAATTTGTGTAAAATCCTAGTTTATTTCTTTAATTGTTCACAATCTACGTTTTATTCCTAATACAATTATAATTTGATGTTATTTTTTAGATGAAATGTGTATAAGTGGAAAATGGGGGTAATTTTTTTCCTTTGCCCTCATTTCATAGTCTATTTCTATGCATATTTTTCATCCAAAAAAAATGCTAAGAGTTGTTATCAATTGGAGTAAATTGAAACAAAGTCATAAATTCAGGGTCAAAATTGAGCCAATTGAAATTATAGGGACCAAAATGACACAAAAATCAAAGTACAGGGACTATTGTTGTAATTTGCCCATATAACAAAATCGTAAATTAAGGGTCACAATCAAGTCAAGTGAAATTATAGGGAACAATATGACTCAAGTAAAAATATAGGGACATCTAGCGTAATTTGCCCAAATTTGATTTTGACTAGTTGATTGTGAGAAAGTCTTTTAGGGTTATTACACTTTTCACTCTTACAGTTTGACTCAAAATTCATTTTGATTTCTATTGTTTCATTTGAACAGTTTGGTCCCTACACTTTAACTTAAGCTTCAATTTGGTTCTTCCATTCAAATTGGAGACTAAAATTTATGATTTGGGGATACTAGTCAATTTTCTGAGTGTACACATAGTAAAAATTAACAAAAATTTGGACAAAATGACCAAAATTGAACATAAAATAGATGACCAAATTATTTAAGAGAAATTTTCATTTTACCTTCCAAACTTTGCCTCGATGATCAATTACACCCCCAGACTTTGAATAATTTCAATTTTACCCTCAAAGTTTTTGAAATCGTATCGATTTGTCCCATACCGTCACATTTAAACAAAAAATGTTTAAAAAAAATTACATTTTGGCCCTAAATTTCAAATTATAGATGCAAACTCACCCTTTCTTCTCCTCTCTCATCATTCTCTGAATTACCCAAATCCCTCTGCCACCCTCATCCCTTATCCACTGTCATCTTCTCCACCACCACCACCACTACTAAGAAGCTCTTTGCTGTCACTATACACATCAAATTGTCTCCATCATCATCAAGAATGGCGGCGGCACCATGAAGTCCTTGTTCCTTCAAGCCTCTGTAATCTCTGACCTCATCTTTCTTTCTTGCGTCGGCATCTACATTATTTTTGCCTACGACGGTGGCCCCGAGATCAACCAATGGTTGAATCGACTCGGCATCCAACCCAAATTCCTGAACGGCCTGTAACTCACCAACACTTGCACAATCATATCACTCCATGATCCTAATTTGACAATAGGGTTTATTATAATTTCACAAATTGAAGTTTTAAAGCCAACAAATCTCGAATATGCCAAGCAAATTGAACCACAACCAATGACTTGAAGACTGTGAACCCATCTTTTCATGGTTTACAATAGCTGGAAAACAATTTTTGCATTATGTTTGAAACAAGTGGGATTTGAGTTTTCTGGGGGTGATTTTGGTTGTTTGAACTTGAGTTCGCTCAAGCGGTGTTTTGGTCGCTCGAGCTACCTTTTCTACAGAGATAAACTTTTGAGAGTTAGATCTCTTCACTCAAGCCTACGTTTGGTCGCTTAAGCGATATGTTGTTTCTGACGCTCGAGTGCAAGTTTCATCGCTCGAGCAGTCTGTTTGTATAAAGTTGCGAGAAAAGTCAATTTTTACTCACTTTTTGGATTCCTCTTTCTCTACAAAATATCTTAGCTCTTTTGCTCTCACATCTCTCTAAAACCTTCCCCGTAAATCTTCGATATCTCACAATCCATGGATTTCTTGATATCCGTGCTTTGGGATTTAAGGTTGGGCTTGAGGAGATGATCGTTTTAATCGAAAAAAGTTTGACTTTTCGTCTCCGTCGATTTTTAGGATTTATTCATCTTTTCTTTTGCTTTTGAGATAAGGATTTCTTTAATGATTTTCATGTTATTTAGCTTTGTTATGTGCTATTTGATTAAAGTAACATTTTGAGGGATTTGGGTTTAATTATATTATGTTTTGATGTCTAAAGATGGGGGTTTCCTTCAAGTGTTTTAAAACATGATTTGGGAATTTGAAATGATGAATGGTATTGGTAATTGATGAGTTGGTTTTGAAAAGAATGAGAAACCCCAAGTCTTTTTATGAAAACCCTTGATTGGTGTTCAAGGAGGAAAAGTGAATTGTTTGTTATGGAATCATGGTTTTGAACCATATGGAAATTAATGAGATTTCTTTGAAAGAATGTTGAGATAAAACTATATTTGTCATGAAAATGATGTAGGAATGGTTGGTTTTACTCTTTATTGATATATTGTCCATTTTGAAATATGTTGAATAGAGATATATGTTTTGACTATCAGTAAAGGATAGCATTGTGTAGACACCTCATTTTAATTGGCCCTAACACTTGGGCGCCTTCTTTTGATTACCCGATGATGAAAACAAGAATATGTTTCTCACATAATTCTCAGAAAGAAATATGGAATTTGTGCTTCATTCCTAACCCTAAGCCTGTTTTGGTCAAGTGCTTAAGTTCCGTTCAAAACTCTCCTTTGAAACCTTCTTTCTGCACTTTGTTCCGAATATTTTCATAGTATTTTGAGGCTCACTTTTAAACTTCAAAATGAAACCTTTTTTGAGGAAATCGAGCAACGAATAGTATGGAAATAGGAGGAAATGATGAAAATTCGGTCGAAAAATCTTTTTTCGTGCAAAATAGTCAGCCACAGCCAATGTTTTCGGTCGGCCGGCCGGCTAGGTTTTGGCTGGCTAGCCAAGGTTTTTTGGCCGGCCAGCTAATTTTTCCAAGAGCAGGCTAGTTTCGGCAGAATTCCTGTTGAATGCGTGTGGGTCACACCATTTCAGATCTTTTGTTCATATATTCATGCACGAGGTACACACTCACCCCCTTCATTATCTTCCCTTGGCCTACATTGTCAAAAGGGGGATTGTCTTCTTCCCAAAAGAGGGTATCCATTTTCAACCACCCTTATCATCCAATCAACCTTGTCTCCCACCTCCTTGATTGAGCCTACCATCATTGTTTATATGGAGAGATAGAGAGGATCAGAACGGGAAAGGATGGAAAAAGAAGAGAGGAGAACTAGAGAGCAAAAGAGAAAAGTTTTTGTTTTAAGCCAAAACACTTCCATTTTTCCATTCACTGATATACCACGTTTTCATACATCAAAACCATCTGATAAATTTTGTTATGGCCAAATTTCAAGATTCTTGATCAAAAGAGAGTGAGTGTTGTCAACAGAGAGAAAAACAGAGAGTTGTAACTCCCCCTACACTGTTAAATAGCCTAAAAACACCATTCAAACAAGAATTTTCAAATTGAGAATTGAAAACACACTTCCTAAACTTGAGGGTAATCAAAAGGAAGTTTAGAAATCAAATCCATCATTAGAAGGTAAATTTTGTACACTTTTCATTTTTTTTTTTTTACTTTCTTGCATTTTCTTTTTTCTATTGCTTTTTTTTTGTTTTGATTTCATATTATAAACTTGTTTTAAGCTAACTGGAAGTGGTTAGTTGAGCCACTTGTATATTTTCTATTTTGTCTTTTCTAGTGTTTGAACAAAACAAATTTTTCGATCTGGCCTGATTCAAAAAGTTAGCCGGCTAGCTCATCTTTTGATCAGCTAGCTACTTTCTCCTAGACAAAACCCAGCAGTTTCTCGGATGTCAAGTAGAACAATCTCTGATGATCTCCGAGGCCCACTGGAGCTTCTGTTTTTTTGCTTATTTATTTTAGTTTTAGAAACACTTGTGAGGATTTAATTTTGTTGTAATATTTTTATTCCTCTCCTCTCTTATTCAGATTTGTAATATTCAAAGTGATAAAATAATTCCGCACTCCCGCTTCTTTATATCTTGTTCTTTTATTTGCTTTCCCTATCTGTACATATGTAGTATATCATGCTTTTCATCATGTCCGTGCTTTGCATCCATGTTTTATGCCTTAAGATTCGACTAAATTTGCATTTGTGGGTTTAATCGTTTATTATGTGATTTTTTGCGCTACCTCATGTCTTGAGACAATTCACATGCCATATAATATAAGCCAAATCTTTAGTTGAATTTCATGAGTGAATTGCATTAGGATCTTGTATATAGGATCATGCATTTGTTTACTAACTTTATTTTTTGTACTTGTTTGCGGGACGTCGGTAAATATGTAAGTTTTTGTACTTTAGCATCCCGCTTGTGTGTATTTTTCTGCTATGTTTAGCATCTTACCATGTGGTTGTATGCTTATTTAATATAACTCTATGCATGCAGTAGGTGAAGATTGTGCTATTTAATTTGGGATAAATTTTATTTTCATGATTGCACTATTCAAAACATTTTCAAGATAATGAAATCAAGCTGTTCCAAAATAGACAACACAGTCTATATCTGTTTACTTCACATAGTAAATTTTAGGATTTACTAAATAATTGGAATATGAACATGTGGGCGCCAGATAATGTTGATGTACATGCGAGAAAGCCGAATAACAGGTCTGAGGATAATCAGGATAAATATTGTATTCGGCTCCATCCTGGACAATTCCAAAGCTGAATAAACTAATCGGCTGCAGAACCAGTTGAACAACAACCGAATAAATAAACGTGCAATAGATTAAGAGTGGGCTCAACCCTGGGGCCCAAAAGAAGATATAAATAGAGGAACATCAGCTAAAGAAAGGTATGTGACAAAAAACCTAAGAAACTTAAGACATAAGTAAACGAGAGACATACACTAGCTTGTCCGTTAGAGTGCTAATTCTGGTACCCTCGACCAGAGTGTTTATCACTTTTTTCAGGTGACATTCAGAGGATCAGGAGCGTCCTTCAAGATCCAAGAGTATTTCTGGATCACATCACCACAATTGGCGCCGTCTGTGGGAATACTCAAGTACATCAATGGCAGGCGTAACGGAAGATTCTCCGATAGTCGCTGACGAAACTACACCAAGAGATGACCTCACTCCAAGAAACATGCTGGGACTGGAGAATATCGCCGCGCGACGTGCCTTGAACTTTGACTCAGTAGCTCAGACCTCACCCTCAACTTCTATGCATGAGACTATGCAGATGATTATGGATCAGGCAAAGTAAAGTGAACAGCGGCTGGAGAACATGATTGCTGAGAATGAGTGCCTACACCAGGATTTGGCTTTGGAGGTGGCGAAATCCCAACAAGCCACATGCCAAGACCGGGGTCGACCTTCGAGAAAGAAAGATGGTCACCAACGTCGACTTTAGAAATGCAATAATGAGAGTGATTCAAACTCGCCATCCCTGGAGCCTAGAAAGAAAGGGCGCGTTCTTGTATCTAGCTTGTCTGAAGGAAGTCCATATGTACAGCATAGACGAAGGAAAAGCGATAATTCGGATGAGGAAAATAAACACGACCCATTCGTGCGATGAATTGCCAAGGCTGTGCTGCCCAAGAAGTTCAAGGCACTGTCGTTCACCCTCAACGACGGAAAATTAGACCCAACTGATCACATTCATCATTACAAGCAAGCAATGACCCTCCATGCAGATGATGAAGCCCTTATGTGTCGGATATTTCCAAGCAGTCTAGAACCACTGGCCGTGAGGTGGTACTATAAATTGGAGCCGGCATCAATTAAGAGCTTCCACTAACTCCAAAAGTCATTAAGGGTGAGATTCATCACTAATGAGGTCCAGCCGAAGCAAGCCGACTCTCTCTAGGCCATGCAAATTAAACCGGAAGAAACTCTTCGTGAATACTCAGCCCGCTATTGGGAATGCTTTAATCTGGTTGATAATGCTTGCAATGATTCCATGGCCATCACCGCCTTTAAGATGGGATTGCATCCTGATAGCCCCATCTGCAGTTCATTGACCAGGCGTCCCCCCAAAATCGTTTGGGCATTAATGAAGAAGGTTAAAGAATACTGCAAAGTGGAAAATGATACCCTTCAAGTCAAAGCCGGACGTAAAGCCGTTGAGATGGCCACATCGGGAGTTGTTCAGCCGATTAGCGTCGTGCCTCCAAGAAGCCTCGAGCAGCGAAATCGACCCAAACGAGACAAAAGGCATGATTCGCACCGATCAATTGGCCAATGTTCACAATGAGCTAGTGAACAGTACCAAGTGGATAACAGGCGCACAAGGCGTTCAGGCAAGAAATACACAAAGCTGACAGAGCCGATCAATAATATTCTGTCGAAAGTACAACACCTTATGTACTTCAAATGGCCGCCCAAGATGACGTGACCTCTGGATGTGAGAAGACAAGATAAGCGGTGTGAGTATCATAGAGACCATGGTCATGACACCGATAGTTGTTATTCATTAAAAGATCACCTTGAAGAGTTGGTGCAAGACGACCATCTTACGCAATACGTCCGAAAGAACAATTCAACAAATACTGTAGCCCTACAGCCGGAGTCGCCTCCTCTTGGTGTAATTCATATGATATACAGCTTGTCGGCGCCACCCAAGGTGCACACAATCCAGTTGCCATCTAGCACCCATAGCCCTCTGACACCATCAAAATGGCCACATGACACCGGAAGGATCAGCTTCGATGACAGTGATTTAGTTGGAGTGAGCCACCTCCATACTGATCCCCTTGTCATCGAGCTGCGTGTAAACAGATTCACTATTGAGCATGTTCTCGTTGACCAAGGTAGCACTTCGGAGATAATGTATCATAAAACCTTTGTCAAACTTGGTTTCACCGATTCGGACCTGTCTTCGGTTGATTACCCTTTATTCGGCTTCAATGCTAACTCGGAGTATCCTTTGGAAAGGATCACACTGCCAGTATAGACCGGAACTAGATTAGTAGACGTAGAATTTCTAGCGGTCAAGCTCCCTTCGCCATATAATCTGATCATGGGAAGAACTTGGTTACATACGATGCAAGCCGCGCCAAGCACCTACCACCAACTGCTCTATTTTCCGACTGAATATAGTATTGAACAAATTTGCAGCTCTCAGAAATCGGTGCAGGCATGCTATCTTCTAGCTACAAAAAGACCGAGGGAACTAGACGTGCATTCAATTGAGGTATCGGATAGGGAGAGTCTCGAAGACATTGGGAGGATCCCAAGTGAAAAAGCAATCGAAGCCCTGCATCAGGTCGAAATTGATGGAAATCCTAACAAGTTTTTCATGATCGGCGCTTCTTTCGATTACGTTGAAAAGCAGGAATTGGTAGTCTTCTTACTTAGCAATATTGATGTGTTTGCGTGGTCCCCATACGAGATACAGGAGTAGATCCATCAGTGGCCCAACACCGCTTGAACGTTGATCCGAAATGTAAGCCAATTGTTCAAAGAAGCCGGCGGTCAGCCGCGGAGCATACTTTGGCCGTCGTTGAAGAGGTAGATAGGTTACTTGACGCCGGGGCGGTTCGCGAAGTAACTTATCCTACATGGTTGTCCAATATTGTGGTCGTAAAGAAGAAGAATGGCTCTTGGCGCGTCTGTGTGGATTTTACGGACTTGAACAAAGCTTGCCCCAGTGACTGTTTTTCCCTACCCAGAATAGACCAACTCGTAGATGCAACGGCACATCATCAATGTATGAGCATCATGGATACCTATAGAGGCTATCATCAAATTGCCATGCATCCAGAGGATAAAGAAAAAATCGCATTCCTCACCCCAAAAGGAACCTATTGCTACAAGGTCATGCCTTTTGGGCTAAAGAATGCAGGGGCAACTTATCAAAGACTAGTGACTTCCATGTTCAAGGAACAACTCAACCGTACCATGGAAGTATACATCAACAATATGGCGGTCAAATCCAAGGAAAAGCACTCCCATCTAGCCGATTTATTAGAAACATTCGGCATTCTTCGAAAGTACAAGATGAAATTGAACGCTTCTAAGTGTGCATTCGGCATCGGCTCTGGCAAATTCCTTGGCTACATCGTTAACCACCGTGGAATCGAAGCCAATCCAAGGCAGATCACGGCAATTCTAGAGCTTGGATCCCCTCAGTCAGTCAAAGAGGTTCAGAAGCTAATTGGGATGGCCGCCGTGCTCAACAGATTTATTAGTCGTTCCACAAATTGCTGCCGACAATTCTTTCACACACTTCGGCAGGGTAGAGCATTTGATTGGACTCCCGAGTGCCAGGTCATTTTGGACGGCCTGAAATCTTACCTTCGATCAGTTCCACTCTTGGTAACACCTACAGCCGACGATCCACTCATTTTGTATCTAGCAGTATCCAACTAGGTGGTTAGCGCCGTATTGTTAAAAGAAAAACTAGGGGAGCAGCGACCATTTTACTATGTGAGCAAAGCTATGGCCGACGCCGAGGCACGTTACCTTCCATTAGAAAAGCTTATCTTTGCTCTCGTCATTGTTGTAAGAAAACTGATGCACTACTTTCAGGGGCATACCATTGGAGTGCCAACGGAATGTCCCCTCCGGTCAGCGCTTTACAGCACGGAGGCATTTGGGCGCATCTTGAAATGGGCTCTTGAACTTGGCCAGTATGATATCCAATTTCTACCCAGAACTTCCATCAAAGGGCAAGTGCTTGCCGACTTTGTTGCCGAGTTCATAGGATCCCTGGCCGACTTTAAGTTTGATCAAGTGCAAACTAAGCCCGACTAGAGAATGTATGTTGGCGATGTTTGGCAGATGTATTGCGATGGGTCATCTAACTAGCGTGGCAATGGGGCTAGCGTAGTAATCATGACCCCTGAAGGGGCAATAATCGAACAGGTTGTCAAATTAGGATTCGACGTATCAAACAATGAGGCCGAACATGAAGCACTGTTAACCAGCCTACGAAATGCACTTCACGTAGGTGAGCGGCATCTGCTTGTTTTCTATGACTCAAAGCTAGTAATCAACCAGTTGAAAGGGGAATATGCAGCCAAAAATAACTGCATGGCAGCCTATATGAAAATGGCGAATTCTTTGTTCACGAAATTTGATCACCACGAACTGAATCAAATGACTCGGGATCAGAACACGCATGCAGATGCCCTGGCTTGCTTAGCCTCTGTTATCAACTCAGAAATTAAGCGGACAATTGAAGTAGGGTTTGTCCCCGGGCGGAGCATTGCCTCTTCAGAACCAGTTTAGGTCTTCAGAACAGCTCCCGATGGATAAGAAAGAAGTACACAAACTTCGAAACAAAGCCCTCCGATACTATTTAGATCTGCAGGGGAAGCTCTACAAAAAATCTCTCTCCAAGCTGTACTTAGAGTGTGTTCACCTGGATAAAGTCGAGGAACTTTTATCTGAAATACATGAAGGCAGTTGTGGAGCCCATTTGGACAGACGTTCTCTGGCTCACAGCACCGTATCGCAGGGGTACTATTGGCTGACCATGCGAACCGACGCTGAGTGTTATGTCAAGAAATGTGGTCAATGCCAAAAGTTTTCCCCTTCAACTCACCTACCAGCCGAGGAGAAATTCTATCATTAGTCCTTGGCCGTTCGCTCAATGGGGCCTTGATATCGTTGGACTGTTACCACGGGCCTCGGGCAACAGACGATTCTTAATTGTAGCAACGGATTATTTCACAAAATGGGTCAAAGCGGAGGCACTAACACATATTCAAGATTCAGACGTTAAGCGTTTTGTATGGAAAAACATCATAACAAGATTCGGCATACCACGAGCACTTGTTTCTGACAACGGTACCCAGTTTGATTGTGGCGTATATCGAGAATTGTGTGACACTAATGGTATGCGGCCCTACTTTTCCTCGCCGGCTTACCCCAAGAGCAATGGTCAAGTGAAGGCCACCAACAAGGTTATTTTGGACGGCATCAAGAAAAGGCTGGAGAAAGCTAAAGGCAGATGGGTCGAAGAGTTGCCCAGTGTGTTGTGGGCTCATCGCACTACTCTAAGGCGATCCGCTGGGGAAACATCGTTTGCTCTATGCTTCGGAACCCAGGATATCATCCCCCTAGAGATCGGCCTCCCAACCTTGAAATCGAAAGTTTTTGATATGGGCCGAAATGACATGATGTTGGCCTTGGACTTGACTCTGATTGAAGAATGCCGAGACCGTGCCCTTACATCTATGGCACGGTACCAGCAACAGCTCGCTTAGTCGTATAATCAACGTGTTCAGCTGCGCCGTTATACACCAAGAAAATTGGTCCTCAAGAAAGTGCTTCCCGCTGCTAGGAATCCGGCTGATAGAAAATTGGGTCCTAACCGGGACAGCCCCTATCAGATTGATTCAATCGCAGGGACAAGGGCATATCGACTCAAAGACATGGATGGAAGAAGCTTGCCGTGCCCATGGAATTCCACACACTTGCACAAATTTTATCATTAACTTGTATGGCATAACAACTTGTTTTGATTTTACGCCGTGTATATCTTTCTTTTTCAATATAATGTCCTCTTGCTCAGTGAGTTCTGGTTGTGTGAAAAAGCCTCCGAATTTGGAGCGCCCTTTATGAATGACACGCTCAGGCCGAATAAGCCTCCGAATTCGGAGCGCCCTTCGTGGAAATCACAATTGGCCAACGCAAAAAAAAGCCTCCGAATTCAGAGTGCCCTTCATGGAAATCACGATTGGCCAGCACAAAAAGCCTTCGAATTCGGAGCGCCCTTCGTGAATGACACGGTTGGGCCGAATAAGCCTCCAAGTTCGGAGCGCCCTTCGTGGAAATCACGATTGGCCAACGCAAAAAAAAAAGCCTCCGAATTCGAAGCGCCCTTCATGGAATTGGCCAGCACAAAAAGCCTCCGAATTCTGAGCGCCTTTTGTGGAAATTACGATTGGCCAGCACAAAAAGCCTTCGAATACGGAGCGCCCTTTGTGAATGACACGCTCGGGCTGAATAAGCCTCCAAATTCGGAGCGCCTCTCATGGAAATCATGATTAGCCAACTCAAAAAAAAAAAAAGCTTCCAAATTCAAAGCGCCCTTCGTGGAAATCACGTTTGGCCAACGCAAAAAAAGCCTCCGAATTCGTAGCGCCCTTCGTGGAAATCACAATTGGCCAACACAAAAAGCCTCCAAATTCGTAGCGCCCTTCGTGAATGACACGCTCGGGCCGAATAAGCCTCCAAATTCGGAGCGCCCTTCGTGGAAATCATGATTGGCCAATGCAAAAAAAAAAAAAAAAAAGGCCTCCAAATTCGGAGCGTCCTTCTTGGAAATCATGATTAGCCAACGGAAAAAGAGCCTCCGAATTCGGAGCGCCCTTTGTGGAAATCACGATTGGCTAGCACAAAAGGCCTCCGAATTCGGAGTGCCCTTCGTGGAAATCACGATTGGCCAATGCAAAAAAAAATCCTCCGAATTCGAAGTGCCCTTCTTAGAAATCACGATTAGCCAGCACAAAAAGCCTTCGAATTTGGAGCGCCCTTCGTAAATGACACGCTCGGGCCAAATAAGCCTCCGAATTCGGAGCGCCCTTCGTGGAAATCATGATTGGCCAACGCAAAAAAAAAGCCTCCGAATTCGGAGTGTCCTTCGTAGAAATCACGATTGGCCAACGCAAAAAAAGCCTCCGAATTCGGAGCGCCCTTCGTGGAAATCACGATTGGCCAGCACAAAAAGCCTCCGAATTCGGAGCGCCCTTTATGAATGACAAGCTTGGACCGAATAATCCTCCGAATTCGGAGTGCCTTTCGTGGAAATCGCGATTGGCCAAGATAAAAAGCCTCTGAATTCAGAGTGCCCTTTGTGCATGACACATTCGGGCCGAAAAAGCCTTCGAATTTGGAGCGCCCTTCGTGAATGACACGTTCGAGCCGAATAAGCCCCCGAATTTGAAGAACCCTCCATGAATGACACGTTCGGGCCGAATATGCCATCGAATTCGAAGCGCCCTTCGTGGAGATCACGATTGTCCAAGGAAAAATGCCTCCGGATTCAGAGCACCCTTCGTAGAAAACACGGTTGGCACAAACGAGCATCCGAATTCAGAGCTCCTTTCATGAATATTGTGATTGATAAGCGCCAACGCAATTGACATAAAATGGTAGATAATCATAGCTAAATTTATAAACATTGACTGAAATAACTTGCAAACATTTCAAATAATATGTTTCATTAAATTGATCGAGAATACATAATCCGCATCCAATTTGCGTTAAAAAGGTACAATGTGACGCCGAATGAATGCTTGCTACACAGAGAGCCTCCGCGGCCTAGAGAGCCTTGATCCACCAGTGCTTAAATCCACGATTCTCACATCGACAGACCTCATCGGCAAGTTTTTCCTTAGTCTTTTGTATCCCAACTTTTCGGCTGTCATAGAAGCCTTGTTCATAGGCCCTGGTCTTTACACCCTCTATCGCAAACATGCTTTCCATTTCTCGATCAGCAATCGCATGACTTATAAGCTGTTGGGTCACCCTTTCTTCCATAATCGGGTTAGCTTGGTCTGCCGATAACGTCTCGACAGCTTTGACTCTTCTTAATTCACGTTCGGCTTTCTTCACGCGAGCTTCTAAGTTTCGAATGCGTTCATCTTTCTACTCTATCTCCTGCCGCGCGGCACGTAGGCGCATGCCGATTTCATAGGTAGTGTATAGCCTTTTCACTGCTCTATGAACGCCCACCCGAAACACTTCGAAATTAGGTCGACCGATCATCGATTGCTGGACTTCTGGCAGAAAAATCTGTCGTGCGTATTCAACTGCCACATGTGGATCTCGGATGATTGAATCTACCTCCATCATCGGTTTGTTCCCGATAAAGACTGAAAAACTCAACGGGCGCAGTGGCCCACTGGCCTCACTTCGCGAATGAGGGGAGTTACCCCACTGCCGCTTCTCCTTACTAGGTGACATGCTTTGAGGACATGGAGAGTGATGCCTCTCGCGCTCCCCAGACGTGCTAATTCCCATTCGTGAAGGTTCGCCACCTTGATTCATTGCTGAGTCCAGCTCAACCAGTGTCCTACCTTTCCCTCTGCTATTGAAGAATAGTCTACTTGACATTCACACTTTTCTAACCTCATTCGACACACTAGGTTGAGTTGAGTTTGGACACACTAATGGAATCTACATGCACGAAGCAACCACCCCTTTTTATTATTTACGGGTGCACCGTTTCCAAAGCGATCCCATCAAAGTTCTGCACTATGAACTACCGATATTCGGCGGCCACGTTCACTAATCCGCTGGGGCAAGGGCAGATTAATTGATCTATTCGGCCTAGTATCAGTAAATTATGCGGAAATGATAGTCCGCCCCAGCCAATTCATGAACTACCGATATTCGGCGGCCACGTTCACTAATCCACTGGGCAAGGGTAGATCGATTAATCTATTCGGCCTAGTATCAGTAATTTGTGCCGAAACGATAGTCTTCCCCAGCCAATTCATGAACTACCGATATTCGGCGTCCACGTTCACTAATCCGCTGGGGCAAGGGCATATTGATTAATTTATTCGGCTTAATATCCGTAATTTGTGCCGAAACAACAATCTGCCCCAGCCAATTCATGAACTACCAATATTCAGCGGCCACGTTCACTAATCTGCTGGGGCAAGGGCAGATTGATTGATCTATTCAGCCTAACCTCGGTCCTTTAATTAACTAATTTGGCCTACTTTTGAAACCACGCAGTTGTTTTCCCATCGATTTATCTTATTAAATTGTTTATTTTGTTAAATTGTTTCAACAATCCCATTATGTGATTACAAATTTAACAAACAAAAAAACAAAGGAAATTTTCATTAATATATTGAGTACAGATGTAGTCATTTTACACATGAAAATTACCTTACATTCAACATCTAACCGAAGTAAATAAACAAAACTCTACAAAAACTATACGTAGAAGATTCTTACCAAAAATCAAGTTATCACCCTAATCAATCTTCAGGGTCAGACTCGAGTGGCTCAATGTCCACCTGCTCGTATGGAATCGGCTGGGCCAATGTCACATTAGCAGCAGTGAGGGCTTTGAGCCAGCCATGTTTGAAGCCCCGATTCTCGAACTTGGGCACTTCTTCCACGTAGTCCTCTAGGGCGGCGTCCTTCCCAGCTTGGAACACTTCCTTCGCCATTTTCGACTCTTCCAAATCGGCTTCCAGTTTGGCAATCACCTCCTGAGCTAACTTGAGTGCGTCTTCGCTCACGTTTGCCCTCTCTTCGGCAGCTAACCTGAGCTGGTCGGAGCTTTTCGCCTTTGCTGACTTGGCATCGGCCCTTGCACTTTCCTCCACCGCTTTCGACGCCTCGTACTCGGCTCTTTGAGAGGCCTCCATGGCCTTGCTCTTCTCACTTTCAATTTCTGCTTTCAGAAAGCCAATATGTTCAATAGCATCGTATTGACGGCAACCGATCTCGACTATCCTTCCCGCCGTCTACAAAACAAGGAATTAGAATAAAAATAAAAATATAGGTGGAAAACGATAGATAAGGATCAAGTCATGTACCAATATGGCCGATTGAGTGGCTAATGTTATTGCAAGCAAATCTGGCTCCGCTCGAAAAGTCATCCTGTCAGCCGGCAGGGAAATTGAGGAGGCCATGCTCAATGCCACGGCCGGATCTTTCAGAGTCGACGAATAAGAGGAAATTGGCACATTTTTTATCCTTGGTTGAACAACGAATGGCATAACCGAGTCCGACTACTCTATGTGCAACTGTTTATCAGTAGGGCTTTCCTCAGGGCCGACTTCCCTCTCGGTGGGACGCTTCTCCTCCCTCTACTCGGCCTCCTGACTCAACCGTTCGACTACCTGCTCTGTCTCGGCCGTCTCAATTTGAGCCGTTTCTTCCACGATAACAGGCAAAGAAGACTCAGTCACAACAACAAGTTCATAACGGATGGTCTCGGCTCTCCTCCGGGCGGCCATCCGTTCGGTGTTTTTCCTCCTTGCCAGCTGCGTAAGCGATTCCCCGGTCATGTTCTTAGGATACGAGCCAGGGAGATCCCCTAAATCATAAAAATGTCTTCAAAGGAGGCGTCCCCTCGACTTGAAGTGGATAGAGGGTTGGATAGATTAAGACCGACTTCTTCAAAAGCCAAGTTTAAAGCCTCGTCAACTTCTTCGGCTTCCAAAGTGGATTGACTCGGTGGCTCGGCGACTTCCTCGGCTACTGGTTCTTTGGCCTGCTCCGAATGAAAAGCTTCTAAACTAATTTGCCTAAGGCTTTTGAAGCGAGGGAAGATAAGGACCGTGAGCTGCTGTTCGCCCCGTGGAATCGGAATGTTGTCCGCGGCCAAAAATGTTGTGTAAGTCGGCTCGTACCTCAGAAGTGTATGGGTCGCCCTCCCTTGCTTCTAGAGGTTTGGACGGCCAAAGAACTGGAGTGCGGTTTTGATTTCTGCAAGCACAGCGTCATCAGCCAAAACTAGAACTTTCTTCAAATCGTTGCCTGCACAAATAAAATGATAAGTGCATGGAAGGAAAGCCGAGTAAATATAAAGTAGATAAACGTGAGGAACTATACAGCCACCTAGTTCTCCTTTCCGTCTAGGAACAGGATCTAGGCGATCTTCGCCTTCGCTGAATTCCTAGTTATCTCGAACAACGACCATGACATCATCAACTCGCTTGCCAAAGCTGGCAAGCATAGTCACCAAGTGATGGTCGATATCCTTGGCCCTGAGAAAATAGCACCTCTGCCGGCCAGAAGATTTGGCCAAAGCATAACAATGCCAAATAGCAGGTATGCCAAGATTGATCCTAAGGCATCGGTTCAACTCTATAATCCCTATTATGATTTGGAAAAAATTTACGTTGGGTTGAGAAGGGATTAGACCCTAATGGCGAAGGACGACCCTAAGAAATGGGTGAAGGGGGAAACGGACTCCGCCCTCAGCAATTGATAGGAGAGGAAAGATGATTGTACTTTTATCAGTCCTCTCCATATCAAGGGTGTTGTCTGCCACGAGTGACAGATGGACATCGTCGGGGATAGAAAAATGGCATCAAAAACTAGAAATTCGATCTGTAGAAAGGAGGTCTTTCAAATGTTTTGCCATCTTAGTTAGTCTAAGGAGTATGCTAAACTAAAAACAAACAAGGAAATGAGATTCGAAATGAAGGAGAAGAGAACTTACAAGAAGCAGAGGAGACAATGAGAAACGGAAGGAAGTTGCGGAGTTCGCAAAATGGAGGAGGTATACTGAAAGGCAGACCAGAAGCTTTGAGCATTAAAACAACATACATTCGAAGGGACAGCATAGTTTCAAATCGCATTAAATGAAGAAAGCGTACGAAGGGGCAAGAAGATGTAATGATGCCTAAAAAACGTGTGTACTGACATACGTTGGGATGAGGCTAACCACCATTTTTTCTTTGACTTTTCAAGTTCGAAAACAAACACGTCGTTCTAAACCAAACATGTCATCTAACTGGTGTTAATAGGATGTTTAGGGGGCAATTATGGACGCCGGATAATGTTGATGTACATGCGAGAAAGCCAAATAACAAGTCTGAGGATAATCAGGACAAATATTGTATTCGGCTCTGTCTTGGACAATTCCAAAACCGAATAAACTAATCGGCCGTAGAACTAGTTAAACAACAGCCGAATAAATAAATGTGCAATAGATTAAGAGTGAGCCCGACCCTAGGGCCCAAAAGAAGATATAAATAAAGGAACATCAGCTAAAGAAAGGTATGTGACAAAAAACCTAAGAAACTTAAGACATAAGTAAACAAGAGACATATACTCACTTGTCCGTCGGAGTGCTAATTTTGGCACCCCCGACCGGAGTGTTTATTCCTTTTTTCAGGTGACATTCAGAGGATCAGGAGCGCCCTTCAGGATCCAAGAGTATTTCCGGATCACATCACCACAGAACATATAAAGTCAATAAAAATCATATCATGGCTTAGTAAAGGTCGATCTTTTGATCGGGTGAGTGGGGGTGCTCAATTAATGACCTTCCCCCTTCATACCTAAGGTTCCGAGTCAAGCATCCTTGATTACGACAAACAGTGGCCTTGGCACGAGTCACGGGTTTTCTAATTTTCTCAAAATATTAGGTGATGACTCTAAGATCTGGTGATGTAGTCCATTTCTAGTAAAGAATTTGTAATAAAATAGATTTTCTATAAAATTTGCCAAATTTGGACTCTCATCTGTGTTTTACATTGCACTCATGAGACTAGATCGAAGAAATCGAGGGTTCGAACTATTAAATGTGCACGGATACCCCCAAACGATGTTACACATTGCTTGTTATAGAAATTGTATGAGAACTAGATTAACTAAAACACATCCACTCATGCATTGCATTTACTCAATTGTTTCACACTTATGCATTGAAAAATATTGTTTTGATGAAAATGGGTAAATACCGTGGTGAATCTAGTTATAGGGTATGGTTGTGATTATTTAAATTATCCCTTGTGTCCTTGGTGAAAGTCCAAAAATCCATGCAATCAGGTGTCGATCCTTCCGGTTAATACCGATAAAATGTCTTTTGGTAGTGTTTTTACAGCCTACTTGCAGACATGTACCTAGAGGTTCCCAACGTATGTATTTACTGTCTTGTTTTCAATCTTGAAGAAAAGATATATAAATTGTGGTTTGAACTCTGGCATAGCATTGTTTTGAAAAGGAAAAACACATGTTTTGGCAATGGCATTCATGTACATTCACCATGTGGCTTTGTTAAACATCATACATATCATTAAATTTGTCTCTATTGGACTTTAGCTCACCTTATGTAGAAACCAACTTTCAGGTGTTGATGGTGTGCCTCTGTCGAGGGGATAGCTTAGGAGGATATTGAAGTTGAACGCTCTTTTTTGTTTTGTAAATTTGTCTTGTGTAAGCCTAGGGCTTTCCTATATTGGGCTTCAACCCCTTTTGTTGTAACCAAGTGAAAGTCTTGGAAACTTGTAGCCTTTAAGGCATAAAATTGTATTTATTTGCTTTTGTTTGGATATATAGATCACATATAAATTCATAATCTAGGATTGATGAATGTATTAAAGCATGTAACATCTTTTGTACTTTAAGGAGATTAATGAATAAGGTATGGTTTTGGGAATATTTATGATATTAAATAACTGAGATTAGTAAACTTCCACATGTATGTTTGACAGTTATGAGGCGTATCGAATATCATTATTTTCGGGGTGTGACAACTATAGCTAAAAGAAAACTAAATCATTTTGGCCTAATTGGTTCAGACCATCAAATCGAAAGAGCATATATATCATCATGGTGCAGATGTCTTCAATGAAGAGTATGTTCCTGAGTTTAAAACACATACGTTCACATGCTAATTTGTACCAAAACACCTGACCTCCATGGGTGAAATACATATTCTATTGCACAAATTAGACTATTTAAAACTCTTAAAACAATAGAATCTGTGTGTGCATATATATAGACTAGCTTAAATTCTTGATTTTCACACAAGCTACCAAAAATATATTCCCATATAGAATAGTTCAATATCATAATACTTGAGCAAAGACTTATCAAATTAATAATGGTGTATAATTATTGAACAAAAAAAGAACCACATCCTACATTTGAATCTGACACAATGTATAATTAGCATGCGAATGATTTATGAGCAAGTCCATTCCATATCGATGTAAGACTGGAATTAGTGTAAGTCACATGATGCCTTATATTACTATTAGAGAATGCATTATAGGATAGAACGTGATTCAATTCAGCACTTACTATCGGTAAAGGAATCAACTTCGGGCCAAGATTACTATTGCCAAACCTAAATTGTCCTCAAAATATAATCTATGTATACTACTCAATGGTGTTATGACATCAATTGTTGTGCGATGGCAAGCTTTGAGTTAAGGTAATTTTTTAAATCAAAGATAAAAGTAAAATTATTATGAACATAAGGAGATTCTTCTCCTTCGTAGTTTGAGAAAGCCTAGGAACAAACAAAACATTGATGGAAAGTCCCATTCAATTGCAAACCATTATTATGAATAATGACACTATGCGAACAAGAAAAGATAAAACAAGACGTTGTCTCTCCTGGACAGTCATTTTCAATTTGAAAATGTTTTAACTAGAGAAAGCTAAGCATACCAAACAAATCTCAAATACATTCATATAAAAACCAACCCCAACCCACATTTTAGGTTCCTACATGTATACGCACACACAGCGGAAGCTAACTTCACAGATCTACAGAATTGTTTTATGAAGTAGGCAACACACAACATAAACAAAAGCAAACCACCACACACAAAAGCAAAGACAAACAAAAGTTTACCAACCACTTGCCCCGTTTGGGAACAGGCTAATTTAGTAACTTTTTGGTTATTTGGCTAAAATATGAGCTAAAAAAATTAGTATGTTTGGGATGACTTTTTAGCTTTTTACGAAAAGATGTGCAAAAAAGTAGAGAAAAAAGAGAATCTTTAACTTTTTGGTATGGGTTGTTGGCTTTTTGGCTAATTTAGAAATTTTTTAGCTTTTTGGCTAAAAATGAGGGTTCCCAAACGAGGCCGCTTCAATCATTAAGGAAAATACCCTGCCCAAACTTCATCCAATCCTTTACTATTTTCCTAATCAACTTCCAAGCCTTATTTAGAACTAGTTGCTTAAAAGAAAACAAAAAACAAAATAAAACATTTAGACAAAAAAGAACACCGTAAGAAAATTATACGAATAACTTGGACATCGATAATGGTAGAAAGTGATGAATTTCAAAGAATGAAATGAATTTTCTATATTATTCTTTCATCATATCTTTACAATGACAGATTACATTGATATTTATATACATTCATAACCATCTAATCTAACTCTAGTTCTAACTAATTCTAAACTCAACATACTCTAACTATAGCTAGTTACAACCACTAACTAATACAGTTATTATTCTGTTACACTAGATGAGTTGGCACTGCTTGTAGTGGACTAATTTTGCGGCGGCTTGCTCTGCTCTGGTTGCTCTGATTTATGTGATATCCTATCATCCCCCCGCAAGCGAATGGGTGGAGAAGACACCAAAAGCTTGTTTGTGAGAAATTGAAACCTGGTAGTTGAAAGAGGTTTGACGAACACATCTGCAATTTGATCCAAAGTAGGAATATAGTGAAGAACTAACTGATGGGCAGTAACCTTTTCCCGCACAAAATGGCAATCAATCTCGATGTGTTTGGATCGACTATAGAAAACTGGATTGGTAGCAAGGGAAAGAGCAAATTGATTATCACACCAAATGATAGGAGGAGAGAGAAGAGAAATAGCAAACTCAGCTAAGAGCATTTGCGACCAAGTGACTTCAGCAGCAGTATGAGCCAAAGCCCGATATTCAGCTTCAGTGGACAAACGGGACACAGTAGCCTACTTTTTAGAGGACCAAGAGATGAGATTTGACCCAAGAAAAATGCAATAGTGTGACAACGCCCGCGAGGGACCTCGCTACAGTTCGGACTCGATTTTGTTACGGTTCTAAATCTGAACCAAAGAGTCCAAATCCGGCAAATCGTTTTGAAGAAAAACAGATTTTTTTGAAAGAAGTGCCAAACATGGACTGCTTTGCCAGATAACAGAGTCGCCACCTAAATATTTTAAAATGGGAAATTTAGGAAACCCTGACTCGGTGCCGAAAGGCCACGTGTCCGTCATCACCAAAGTTGGCTCGGGAACTTGGGTACGATTAGGGAAGGTCACATCGTGAGCACCTCCTCTCGCCCGGTCAAAGACCGGCCTCTACTAACCATGATATCTGTTTTTGAAAACATTGTGAGTTCTTATTCTGTATATTAGCCTAGGTTACTATGTGATGCTCGCAGCAAACAAGTATAGACTGGGCCGTCTGAATTGGAACAAAACATTTCATGTTTGTTTGTTTGAAAATGGTGTGATGGTGCTACCCGCAGGTAGGCTAAAATGCGGATTTGCCACCCTCGGGTGGGCTTAGAAAACAGTGATGTTGCCACTATCTAGTGGGCTTAAAACAAGCATTTGATGAATTATTCCAATTCAGATAACTCAACCTCCACCCACAGGCATTCAAGGCAGTTATATCACATAAGCACATAGCCACATGGTAAGCATGCTATTCATGGCAACACTCACACGCATGTAAGGATGCTAAAGCATAACCACTTACCGAGTACTCCAAGCCAAAACAGAAGCTGATTAGAAATCATGCATGATCCTAAATATACAAAAATGCCTAATGCAACACATGCAAAATGCAACTATAGCAGGCTCGGCTATTCTAAATATGGCATATGAGATGCAACAGTTAACATGTATTCAACTTGGAATTGAAAATACAGATGCAGTTTGTATGATGCGCCGAGCCCGGTGCATGCAAAACAGATGAATGAATGCAAACATGCTATCATACTGTATGCTAAATGAAATATGCCCTATATCTAACCATCGTAAGCGGGTAAATAAAATGGAGAAAGAAATGGGGGTTGGAAGACATACATCACACTCACGCACACTTATTACAATTGTGCCCTCGCGCAGAGGGTCCGAATAAATAATAATACAGTCCGAAAATGAAAGAATAATACAGTCCAAAATATTACAGTCCGAAATAATATACAAATTCCTAATTAATTAACAAATTAAACAAGAAAACTGTAAAATGGCGTGCAAGCCAGGGACTGCTCCGCTGTTGATGAATGATGTATGCCGGGCTGCTTCGGTGCGAAAATCCACTGGGATGCCCCAATTAGCCTCTGTTTGCACTGTGTCTCGAAATGCGCGCCGGACTCCGAAAAGTTGTTGATCCTCGGTTTTGCTGCAACAGAGAGCAAGAAAAGGGCATAGCAATGTATTTTCACAAATATATGCATGTCTCGATTCTCGTGCCACCAATCACGCATACCGATGCATGATGGCCGAGGAATCGGATTGCACAACTCAATATGGGATGAATGCAGGTGAATGCTACAACAAAACCTAACTCCATCATGGGTAATCCGGAGTGTCGGTGACTTGGGAATTGAGACACACTCCGTCACTCTGAGTACGGTATGTACCTCGTTTCCCGTGCCCGGGCTAACGCCTATCCCAAACACGATGCAATATGCATGATATGTATGAAATGCAGCTAACATGTGATATAGCATGCACAATGCCATGAAAATGAGTAACCTCGAAATGCGTGCACACGGGCACGCAAACCGAGGTAATGCATGGATGCAATCTAAGATACAACCTAGTATGCACAATTCGGATGAAAATGAGATGAAAATAAGATGCCTTGAAAAGCGTGCACACAGGCACGCAAACCGAGGCGATGATAAAATGCAAATCGGATAAAACCGAAGTGCCTCGAAATGCGTGTCCACAGGCACGTAAACCGAGGCGATGACAAAATGAGAAATCGGATAAAACCGAAGTGCCTCGAAATGCGCGCCCACAGGCACGCAAACCGAGGCGATGATGAAATGAGAAAATCGGATACAACCGGCAGCCAAACGCGCCTACGTGCACGCAAACCGAGGCAATGATAAATGAGAAAATCGGATGCAACCGGCAAATAAACGCGCGCCTACGTGCACGCAAAACCGAGGTAATGATGAAAATGAGAAAATCGGATACAACCGGCAGCCAAACCGCGCCTACGTGCACGCAAACCGAGGCAATGATAAAATGAGAAAATCGGATACAACCGGCAGCCAAACGCGCCTACGCACGCAAACCGAGGCAATGATGAAAATGAGAAAATCGGATACAACCGGTGCCTCAAACGACGCCCACAAGCACGCAAAACCGAGGCGATGATAAAATGAGAAAATCGGATACAGCAGCCAAACGCGCCTACGTGCACGCAAACCGAGGCAATAATGAAAATGAGAAATCAGATACAACCGAAGTGCCTCGAAATGCGTGTCCACAGGCACGTAAACCGAGGCGATGATAAAAATGAGAAATCGGATAAAACCGAAGTGCCTCGAAATGCGCGCCCACAGGCACGCAAACCGAGGCGATGATAAAATGCAATGAAATGGCACACGGAATGCCGCGATGGGCTTACACCAACATGGGAGAGCCTCACCACTCACATAGAAATAGGAAGCCCGATAACGGAGGTGCCAAGTCGCGTCCATAGGCACGCAAACCGAGGCAATGCATTAAGGCATAAAATGACATGGGAAATGATATGCAAGCATGCAAACCAAATTTCAGCCACTAAATGAAGGGGAAAACAGCCCCGAAATGATGTGAAATGACAATCAACGCACGAAATCATCCCGAAATGCAATTCTAAGTGCCCGAAATGGCCTACGGCTATGCTAAACACGCAAAATGGGCACATGAAAGCAAAAACAGTAGTAAGGCAGCCCCAAAAATAGCATCTTTCCAGTACAAAATATAGCCAAATTGTAAGCATAGATATGGCAACAATAGCTTGCAAAAATACGGAAAAAGAGAGGAATTACAAAGCAAGTGGTATCTACCATGCTCAAACCCAAAAAAACAGTTCTACAACAATAAAGATGAGCCAAAAATATTCACATTTACAGTAGATGACATCCCTCAAAACAGTGTGTAGACATGGCAAGCATAGCATGCAAAATATGGACCAAAAGGGGCTATAACATAAGGTACCATAAGAAAACATAAAATGGCCTAAGACCCTTAATAAAATACAAATAATAGGCCAAAACAAGACACTTCCTAAGCCTGATGAAGGCCAGAAACAGAAGCTAGAATGGCCTAAACAAACATGCAAATTTACGGAAAATTTGATGGATTTCAAAGTAAGTACTAAAACCAATCCCCAAATGGCTTAAGACCCTTCACAAAACATGATGTATGGACCAAAATAAGACTCCTTCAAGACCTGATGAAGGCAAAAAACAGAAGCCAAAAGAGCCTAATAAAGCATGCAAGATAGGCATAGAACATGGATTCAAAGCAAGTGCATGATAGAGGAGGAAAACATGGTTGAGCCCTTCTTCAATGTTGAAGAAGGGCTCAAAATGAGCACAATATCAGTAGGTTTCATACTCCAAATCAGATCAAAAATAGGCTAATTAACTCATGCAATTTTACGGTAAAATTGAAGAATTTCAAAGGAAGTTCATGAAATAATCACCAAACATGATGGAGCCCTTCTTCAATGTTTAAGAGGGGCTCAAAAAAAGCCCACTAACAGTTTATATTATGCTCGAAATCAGATCACTCAAAAGCCAAACAAAGCATGCAATTTTATGGCCTAAAGAGTGGTATTGAAAGAAGTGTATCAAGGAGACACCAAACAGAGTTGAGCCCTTCTACAATGTTGTAGAGGGGCTCAAAATGAGCACAAAAGAAGTAGGGTTCAAAGCCCAAAAACTGAAGGGAAATAGGGTAAAAAGTTGGTCCAAGAAAATGATAGAAAAAGGGTTTTAGTGGCTTACCCTTGTAGACAACTCTTTCTTTGCTTCTTGACTTGAATTTGTTGATCCTTGGCCACTGGAAATCACTCCCTTACTGCTGAAATGGAGTTGGCAAAGGTGGAGCTTAAGGTTGGTGAAGGAATTGGCTAGGAAGCTTGAAGGTTTTTGAGTTTTTGAGATTGAAAATGGAGGATTTGTGAGAGAGGGTTTTGAGATAAAATTTTCTAACCTAGGCAAAGGGGCTGTCCAGCCCTTTTTGTAAGCAAAAAAAGGTGTAAAAGGGGAGGGAAATGGAGGCAATCTTTCCCTCCCAAAATATCCCCCGGAAGGGGTGATATTTTGGCAAAAATATCTGGACACAAATGGAATGAAATTTGGTGCCGAAAGCAAAGGTGGTGGCCGGCCACCCCACCTGGCCGGCCACCCACCCACCATGGCCGGCCGGCCACCCCCAAAAAATGAAGTAATGATTTTCTGGCCGACCACCATGCAAAGGTGTCCTCCCAAGTGTGTAGAATAAGGCCCTGGGGTCGGAATCGCAACTCAAGCGGTGAGTCACAACATAGAGCTTGAAGGAGAGGCTCAAAAATGAACTGCACAATTTCTGGCCGACCAGTAGTGTGTAGGGTCCTCCCATGTCCCCTGATCACAGATATGTAGCTTTGGTTGGAAGAAAATACCCCCAGGGTGTTCAACATTGGCCCTGGAGAGAAAACGGGCTCCGAGGAGAGCAAACCGTTATCTGGGATAATTGCTGGCCTCCCACCCCCAAAGGATCTTCCCGGTGTTGGAACAGAGGTACCGCCAGATTTGAACAAAAACTAATGAGAAATGAACGCCGAGCTAAAACCAGCACAATTCGATCAAAATGGGCCGCAGTGCCGAAGTGGCATACGGAAGCGAAGTGGGTATCTGCGACCCCAGTGTCCCTCGGAATGACAAAACAGAGGTTCCTGCCAAAAATCAGAGAAAACTGATACAAAATGAATGCTCGGGGCCCAAACCGCGATTCGGTCAAAACCCACATGAGCACCGAAGCGGCATACGGCCACGAAGTGGGCATCAGAGGCCCCAGTGTTCCTCGGAACTATAAAACAGAGGTGCAAACCAAAAACCGGAGAACTCGGAGATGGTCGGGTCGGGAAGCCGAGGAGGACGGCCCCGACGATCCGCAAAACCGGAACCTCTGAAATGGGCAAAATGGCCTCTGACCCACGAAATGTAACTTTGACGGAGATAGCCCTCTGGGACCACTCCCTTCCCTCAGGAAAGAAAACAGAGAAAACCGAGTCTGGTTCGCAAACCGAGACAAGGCACGAAAGAGAGTTCGGGCTTGGGAGGCGGGCATGCCACGACTCTGAGACTTCTGAACGAGCACAGTATGCAACATCACCAAGCGCTCAATCGGTGACGTCTGAGTCTTGAGGACGGTCAAAAATGGGGTGTCTACAAATAGCCAGAAGTAGAACGCCGATCTAAAGGATTACCAGCCCAATTTGAATCTGTGAAAGCCTGCAACTGAAATGAGCTAGGAGAAAAGGTGAGACCATGAGACAAGGTACCCTTAACGTAGCAGAGAATCCTCTTTACAGCAGAAAAATTGGCATTAGAAGGAGAATGCATAAATTGGCAAGCTTGATTCACAACATAGGCTAATTCAGGCCGGGTAATAGTCAAATATTGAAGACCGCCAACAATACTGTGATAAAGAAAGGGATTAGAGCAAGGAAGAACATCAGTTGTAGAAGAAGAAGGCTTGCTAGAGACCGGGGTGGCACAAGGTTTACAATCCGCCATACCAACTTTTACCAACAGTTCAGAAGCATATTTATGCTGGAAAAGAAAGAAACCCAGGGAAGAAGAAGTAACAGAAATGCCCAGAAAATAGGAAAGGGAACCCAACTCTTTCATGGAGAAAGCCTTGTGCATATGTGTTAACAAGGATTGAATATAAACTGAGTCATTTCCAATTAGAAGTATATCATCGACATAAATGAGCAAATAGGTAATAGTGGTAGAAGTTTTGTGAACAAACAAGGAGTGGTCACATTGACTCATGACAAAACCTTGAGAGATAAGAAAGGAAGAAAATGTGGAATACCAAGCCCGAGGTGCCTATTTGAGGCCATACAAAGCCTTATGAAGTTTACAGACCAACTGTGGGTGAGAAGGATCAACAAAGCCAGGAGGTTGAACCATATAGACTTCCTTTTCCAAACGACCATGGAAAAATGCATTGGAGATGTCCAATTGCTTTAAAGACCAGTTAGAGTGCAAAGCTAAACATAAAAGAATGCGTATAGTGGGTTGTTTGGCAACAAGACTGAAAGTGTCCTGAAAATCAATGCCATGTTCTTGAAGAAAGCCCTTAGCAACAAGGCGGGCTTATGTTGAGCCACCGTACCATCATAATTTTTCTTAAGTTTAAAAACCCACTTACACCCAATGGCTTATTTATTTGGTGGAAGAGGAACCAAGGACCAAGTGTGCTGCATTTGCAAGGCAGAATATTCATCTAACATGGCTTGAAACCAAACAGGAGAGGTAGGAGGGGATTTGTAAGAAAGAGGTTCAGTTGAGGAAGCAAGACTAGAAGCAAGAAACAAGAAAAAGAAGGAAGAGAAGAAGAAAGTTTAGACTTGGATCTGGTTTGCATACTATGAGTGTTAGAACTAGAAAAGGGAGTAGGAAGAGGTAAATGAATAGCAATAGAATTAATAGGAATAAGAGGCTGGTGAGACTGTTGTGACTGCTGACTAGGTGGAGACTGCTAAAGCTGCTGTGTATGTTGAGACTGCTGTGGCAGTCTAGGCTGCTGGAACTGTTGAGGCAACTGAGATGACTGAACAGGCTGTGGGGACAATTGATTAGGTTGGGAACGTGATAAAGGAGTAGGCAGAGGCTGTGATGGCAGCAGAGGAGACGGTGAAGAAGACATGGGATGCCGAGGCTGTGAAGGAACAAACTTAGGAGAAGAAGACCAAAAGAAGGAAGAGAGAGTAGATTGAGTAGGTGTAGTAGATGTAGGAGATGTAGTAGAAAATGGAAAAATTGTTTCATGGAAAACAACATGTTTAGAAATAAGAGTTTGACCAATTTGCAAATTGAAGCACCTGTAACCTTTAATGGATGGATGATAACCCAAAAATACACAAGGGCTAGATTTAGGTTGTAGCTTATGAGTGGAAGAAAATCGAAGCCAAGGCTAGCAAAGGCAACCAAACACTTTAAGCAAAGAATAATCCGGAAAAGTGTGAAATAAAAGTTGAAAAGGGGAAGCATGAGACAATGAAGCACTAGGAAGCCTATTAATAAGAAAAGTGGTAGTGGCAATAGCATCAAACCAGTAGGTGAGTGGTAAAGAAGACTGATGGAGAAGAGCAATAGCAGTTTCCATAATGTGCATGTGTTTTCTCTCAGCAACACCATTTTGAGAGGATGTATGAGGGCAAGATTGTTGATGCAAAATGCCATTGGTTTTGATAAAATGTTCCATTTGATGATTAATAAATTCTCCACCACTATCTGTTCTAAGGATTTTGAGAGGAAATCCAAATTGTTTTTCAACAAAAGATTTAAACTCCAAGAACTTGGAGTAAACCTCACTTTATAACTCAAAGGATAAAGCCAAGTATAGCGAGAGTAATCATCAACAAACAACACATAGTATTTATAGATGGAAGTAGAACCAACAGGGTGAAAGGGACCCCAAACATCACTATGAATAAGAGCTAATGGTTGATTTACATGAGAATTAGACAATTTGAAAGGCAACTGATGACTCTTGGACATAGAACAATCAATACAAGAAAATGAAGTTTTATTTGAACCTAAAGGTACATTCAAAAACTTATGAATATGTTGAAACTTGGAAGCTGAAGGATGGCCCAGCCTTTGATGCCAAAGTATGAATGAATCTGGAGAAGCAGTGGTGCTGTGAAATGCTTGTGGTGAAGAATGCAAAGGAAAATGATAAAGACCATGCGTATGGAAGCTTTTATGGAGTGTAGCTTTGGTATTGTTGTCCTGAATAGAAAAGGCAGAATTATTAAAAGTAATAGAACAATTATTGTCTTTGGCTAATTGCTGAACGGAAAGAAGATTAGAAGAAAGAGAAGGAACATGCAACACTCTTTTGAGTTTGAAAGAATGATGTGGAGTAGGTAAAAGACTTGAACCAGTATGATGGATAGGTAGAGAAGAGCCATCAGCCACAATGACTTTCTCAGAACCAGTGTAAGGTTGATAGGTAGTTAGATTACCAAGATCATTAGTAATATGATCTGTGGCAGCAGAGTCAAAATACTAAGGCTGAAGAGAACAATTCTGGGAAGCAACTTCAGAGGTAGATGTAGTGTAAGCTTTAGAACCAGATGAAGTAGGAAAATGCTGTGGAGAAGACTGATTTGACTGCTGAAAATGAGAATCCATACGATGCCAACACTCAAATGCAGAGTGATTTGGCTTGCCACAAATCTGACAAACCGAACCAAAAGTAGATCGAATTTGATTGTGATTTTTGGACTGATACCTTCCTCTAGAAGAAGAAGCATATCTTCCAGTAGACCTATTCCCTTTGTAATTACCTCGAGAATCTCCTCTGCAGGTAGATCTGCCATGATGATATGTAGAAAAACCTTTTGAAGAAGAAGCATTATCTTTCATAGCAGCATAGGCCAGAGAAAACCCAAAAGAAGATTTTTGTTTCCCTTCAATATGTAAAGCTTCAAAACACAGTAAAGAAGATAATTCATCCATAGAAATCCCTTCAGAACGAGCTCTAATTGTAGTTTTAAAAGCATCGTATTCACTTGGCAATCCATTCAATGTAATGAGAACTAAATCTTCATCATCAACCGAAGCTGAGGCAAGATGCAATTGATCAACCAATTCTTTGATATGACTCAAGTAGAGTTCCATAGACTCAGTTTTCTTAGAAATTGAATTCAATTTATTCTTCAATTGGTGGATATGAGATCTAGAAAGAGAGGTAAACCGCTTATTCAGAGTTAGCCATACCTCGAGCTAGTTTTGAGATGAAGAATCGAAGTGAAAATCAATGGTGAGAGAGTAGCAGTGACACAGCTGAGAAGATGATTATTAATCATCTTCCATTTAGAAAATTCAGGATTAGGTATCTCTTTTCTAGTTGAATCAAGAACAAAAGGAGAAGGACATGAAGACAATCCATCAACAATATCAAGAAGATCAGTTGCTCTGAGTATATTCTGTAACTGTGTTTTCCAGATTATGAAATTTGTTGAGTCAAGCTTTACATTGACGAAAGAAGAGAGATTAGAAATCAAGAGACCAAGATTGGCTGGAAGAGTAGGTGGTTCCGTTGAAGATGCCATGGATGACATCTCTGAAGCTAAGCTAGAGCAGAATCGCTCGATACCATGATGAATTTCAGAGAATGAAATGAATTTTCTATATTATTCTTTCATCATATCTTTACAATGACAGATTACATTGATATTTATATACATTCATAACCATCTAATCTAACTCTAGTTCTAACTAATTCTAAACTCAACATACTCTAACTATAGCTAGTTACAACCACTAACTATCTGATTATTATTCATTACCTTTGGATGAGCTGGCACTGCTTGTAGTGGACTGATTTTGCTGCGGCTTGCTCTACTCTGGTTGCTCTAATTTGTGCGATATCCTATCAGAAAGCATGTTACCTACCAAGCTGGTATATATAATTTTTTATAAACTCTGGTCTTATGCAGAGAAATAGATTTCATACTCCAAATGTTATAGCTCAACTTCTACTAGCCTTCATGTGGATGAGACTCCTCCTCCCATGTCCTTTCCAAATAGTTCTTGCAAAAACCAAGCATATAGATTTAAGGATCCAAACAAAAGAAGAAATACCATGTTCTCCCACTAAATCGTGTGTATACATACATGTATGTTGGTGTGTGTGTGTGTGTGTGTGTGTGTGTGTGTGTGTGTGTGAGAGAGAGAGAGGAAACAATGTTAAGTACATCTTAACAAAAACTATGTCATCTCTATATATATAGTAGTCAGGGACAAATATGTATAGAGCACTTATGCCCTAAGTTCATTTCTAAATATTTTGGGCCATTAGACCCAGACTTTAATCTCTTTGGGCCAAAAGGATATAATTTGTCCAAAAGGACAACAATCTTTTGAAATCAACCTATTTTTCTATCTCTTGAAATCACACAATTTATCTATCTATTGAAATTCACCAAACTATTTTCCTATCTGTTGAAATTCACCAAAGTATCTGTTGAAATGCGACACATGTCAGTCATTTAACACTTTATTTGTTGAATATCACATATTTCTCTAACTCACAACCGCCACTTGCTACCGCTGGTCACCAGTGACTTCTGACAACTTTTTTTCTCATGTGTCCTTATTACCAATTAAGATTTTACCTTGGATCTAATGCCTTATACCCTTTTAAAATGGACTTTTCACCAATTTTCTCATATATATATATAAAAATCTTACTGCTCTCTTTGCCTCTAACTCAAAGAGTGCTATCATATCATAACACAAGTCTGACGAGTCATCCTATCTCTTCCTTTAATATGATTACTTCAACAAAAATCAAACAAAGATCTACACTTCACTCGTAGAATTCATGACAATAACATTTGTAATTATTTTTCACCACTCTTTTTTTATATGGATTGGCTTCTCTCCCATCATTCATCGGATTGGAGAGGTGATGTCCGGCCCAATGGGCCCACTTTTGGGCACTGTTTCGATAATCTAAACTGTTCACATTTTAGGATTCATTGAATACATCATCCCTGCAAAAAAACAGGTCAATCAAATAACAACAACCACATTTTTTGATCAATTTTGTAAAAAAAAATAATGGACGGTGAGAAAATAAACGGTTCATACAAAATTAATTCAAACACGTACTTTTCATTATCTAATCGACTTCATTTTTTGTGGGGATGATTACTCGATGAACCCTAAAATGTGAATAGTTCAAATCATCGAAGCGGGGCCCAAAAACAAGTAAAAACTTGCCCAATGGGCCAGATTGTCCAATTCAGTCCGATGAAGGACGAGAGAAAATCCAATCCTTTTTTTTTTTTTTAAATTAATGTTCTCCAAATTTATATCCTAATATGCATTGAGAATCGAGTCATGTATAATTTTAAACACCAAAGAAAAAAAATTAGATTGTATTTATCTTCTCTAATTCCACTAGATTTAATTTGTTAAACCACAAACATTTTGGATAAATTTCTACATTTAAATTTTAAAAAAAAAAAAAAAAAAATCAAAATTGAGTGTTGTCAACTAACACCACTTATTTTGCGAGGCTAGCGAGAGGTCGATGTGAGAGGTTAGCGGGTGATCGCATGTATGTCAAATTTGCACTCCTAAGGTGGGTCCAAAGGCCCCTTGCCTCGGATTGATTTTCTGTTGTCAAAAAATTAAAATTGAGACTGCTCAATAAGCCATAGCTCCACTATATTCCTATTACGCAACAAATTGTACTAATTATTCATCCATTCTTCCTTAAATACAATTTACATAATTCATCATCCCATCTTATTTGTGATGTATCTTTTTATACAAATAACAAAGAAAAACTAAAAGAAAATAAAAATAATGTCTGCTTATTCTACACAGCACCCACCAAGAAACCACGTATCAGATACAAGAAAACAAACTCTAAATAAAGTCATCGACTCAGAAAATTCGTAAGTACAAGCAAAAATTATGTTAGACAATAATCAAAAGAAATACTTAATAGCTTTGAACACATATTTACCACGAAACAAGGTTGTTGGTGTCTTTCTGAATTAAATCAAAGCAGAAATCATTGAAGGGCCTTGCCTCTCCTGTTTTCACATTGTAACCAACAAGAAGTATGAAAGTCTTGACATCAAAAACTTAGTCCATCTGTTGCTTCTCTAATCTTGTAAAGCGTAGCCCATTCACTGCGACGCAAGTCCTTCAATACGCATACATGAACCTCTGCCTGATGTTTTACAATGCAAGATAATCAATTCCCCAGCTCGAGAAGCCTATAAAAACTCCCAACAAATTCATTTGAAACTTGAATGGAGTGAGAAGTTTCATCATAAAGGTCAATAGCAAAAATATGACTGCTCCTTAGGGAGTAATAAATAACCTCTCCAACAGACACTGAAGTTCTATCCCCATAATAAAGATGCTTTCCTTTTAGTTCTATTTTTCTCCATGACACGCCACACAATACAAGCCATTTATGTTCTCCACTCAAGTTTTCACAATTGAGCACATAAATATACTGCACTGTCACATGATTCCCAGCAAAAAGAAATCTCCAAGAATATGAGCCGGAATACAATGATAAACCCCAGAACTAGAGACCACTTGTCCTGGACAATTTAGATGTCATTTTGAATTCTCCCTCATTAAACTCAAGGAAATGGGAATCATATGGCCTACCAAACTTCTGGATGAATAAATCACCCTTTGATTGATGAAGGTGTGCCTTAATAAAAGAAGGGTCAGATTTAATTTTAGCCCAAGCCTTGCACACATACCTCCCACAGTAATGCAAAAACTCAGTAAGAAGGCAAATAAGAATGTGAAAAAAGATGTCCTCAAGAAGAAATGAAATGTCATTCTTCTGTTTCTTTGTTTCAGAGGAAGAAGCAGTCATACAATAATGTAGAGAACGCCTTAACAATTCGACATATGACGAGCAAAAATAAGACAAGTAACAATATTATTCATTCATCTATGGAATAAAAGCTATAGGTCTGGACATGAAAATGCCATCGGCACAAAATAAAAAACAATATACTAAACAAAAATCTCAAACCAACTAGCTAAAATAATAAATTGTGTTGTCTTCATTTCATTCATTTTTTTTGTTTTTTTTATTTTTATAGACACCCATGCCCCGTTAGGGATTTGAACCCTACATCTCTCCTTTTGGTGGTGGAAAACTTAAGTTGCGTTTGGTAAAGATTTCTAATTTGAGAATAGAATTGTAATTTGAGTTTGTGAGTTTTGGAACTATGATTTGAGTGTAGAAAATTTTGTTGGGATCCGGGATCCCGCCCAAGACCTTATAGAAATTATACCATGCAAAAAAACACACCCACACTCAAGGAGACACAATATTTTACGTGGTTCGACCTCAATGCCTACGTCCACGGGAGAGTAACCGGTTTGCACTATACCAATGGGAAGATTACAGAAAGATTACAATAGAGGAGGAGCTCACACTCTCCTCACTCAGTCACTCTCCTGTCTCCCTCGCTCACACCGAGGGAGACGGTCTCTCCGCCTCACATCTCGCACACCCTCTTTGGCTTGCTCACTTCTTTGGTTCTCACTCTCTCAACACTCCTCTCACCCGTCCATTTATATACTTAACAGAGAGGTGAGATGGAAAGGTGTTGGCTGGCTTCACATGGCCAGCTTGTGCCACCATTTGCAGCACATGACATTCCCTTTTGTGGTTGGCAACCTACCCTACCATGTGGGTTGGTTGGTGCCATGCTTCCCATGAGGCTTCCAACCTTGGTGCCATGCTTCCTATGAGGCTTCCAACCTTACTATGGTTGCCAACCATGGGTTGATATCCTACAAATCACCCCCTCAACCCATGTGAGGTGATCCACAGCACACATTGCTGCTAATCTTGTCACACCCAAATTCAGCATACTCTGCTTCTCTTCACTGAGACCGGTGCACCCCCTGAAGCTAGAGATAACGCAGTAGAGATACAAGAGAATGAGGGAATCCTACATCCTCAATTCAACTCATACCACTCTGATTTGGAGAGAGCCTCTGCTCCTATCTCCCCCAGATCTCTTCCACGCTTCCTGGCTTGGATGCCTTCACTCGCTATGCTTGAGCTTGCGTAACCAAGATATCCGACACCCCCTGATTGGATGTCCTGCACCCCCTGCTGGAATGCCCTTGACTATCATGCATTACCTTGCAGGACTAGTCATTGGAGCAATAGAAAACTCGTCGTTTATCCCATCAACATCTTCTGTCTTCTTTGCTCAGAGCTTTTTCTCTGAACTTTCAGCCTTTGCCTTCTGCACTTCTGAACAACATCCTGGCGTTTCCACATACGCTTGTTGTCTGTACCTTTGCAATCCCTGATTTGTCATTCAAGAGCTCGATGGTTGACAAGAGCTCCATCTGCCAAAGCATCGACATTTATGCAATTCCTTGCATAGGCGTACCCATGCGGTCTCCTGCGTCGAGCTTCGCCTAAGAGATCCGTGATCAACTCTATCCTCCGCTGCCATGGAAATAAAGAAACCACCATAGAAGAAAAAAAAGACTTGCCACTCATTGGCGCGCACTCTTGCGTTTTATCTGTCTTAATTTCTTTGTCTGGAAGTTCCTGTGAACTTTCAACAACCCGTTGCTACATACTCTTCTCGCTTCAGACGACACTGCACTTGCACTATCAAGACGCCTACATTTGTGCTCTGCGCTTAGTATGCTCTGCAACTATTGTTTCTGTGTCCACGCATCACCAAGATTTTACTCATATACTGATAGCTCAATACCACAAGATTTCCGAGCTTGAACTGGTTGCCAAATCATCTATCCGTCAATGAATGGCCTTTTTGATTGAACCAAATCCTCCGATGACGTCAACAACCAGGAAAGTTCCCAGGAAAGACTGGTGGGGTCACACTCGGGCCCACTTAAGAACCAGTCTCTATAGACAGTGTCTTTTTGACAGAACTTTCCTAGACATTGTTGATCTTGAGATAATCATGTTTGCAATCCTCTGATCGCCCCTGACCAATCCTAATCTCCTTCGATCTGCCATTTAATCAAGCCTGATCTACTCTGGTCTTCAATGATCTATCTCGAGTTGTACCTGGTTGTCCAATCTGGTCAGAATCTGTCCATTCTAACCTCTTCAGTGAATCCGCAGCGTTCCATAATATCCGCAACCTCCTCCGAGTATTAAAGATGACAAACTCCATGTTTTAACAATCTTTAAAAAACCGTTCAGAATTTCACCATTCTGACCTCGTGATTGCGTCCGGAACGGTCCGATTAGCTAGGACTAACCTTCGCTGCATTTTCGGGGACCTCACTGAAAAATATCCCCAAAAGCTGAGCCACACCACAATTTTCTGAAAATTCTGGGCCAAATTGTAATTTTCAGAAGTTCAGGGAATATTCCGTGTACCAACAGAATATTTCGTCCGTTGCACCTGATGCCGTCCGTCCCTTTAATCTGCCTTCTTTTTACAGAAACTCCGTCTCCAAAATCTGACCGTACGGATGTGTCCGGAATATTCCAAATAGTTGGAAACCACTATCGGATCGCCAAAAACGGACTCCAAATGGCTTCGACCTAGCCAAAACATTTTGTACGCCTCAGATCTGCGGCTACACCTTAGCCGCTTCCGGATTCTTGCGGCCGCATACCATTGCCGCCACACACAGATCCTTCTCGCCTAGTTGACCGGTCAACTCTTTGCTGACGTGGCAGATGACGTGGCAGCCACGTGGCAGTCCCTGACTGGCCCTTGTTGCTGATGTGTCGCTGACGTGGCCGCCACGTGTTGATGACGTGGTGACGACATGGCGATGACGTGGCCTGCGCGTGGCGCACGCGCTTTCCCCTCAGTCGTCTTCTTCCCCTGCGCGCGCGTGCGGCGCGTGTATGAGATTGAGACCACACGCCAGTTGTCGGTACGGCGCGTGGCAGCGCGTGTCGCGACTGGGACTCAGGCGCCAACTTCCAGAGGCGCGTGAGAGCGCGTCCTCGCTCCGTTTGGGGTGTTCTTTGCATGGTTGGACTCCTCTCGTCGAGCCCTTGCTCTTGGTATGCTCAAAACCTGATTTCGAGCAATTCGATTTTTGGACAGTTTCAAAACTCACACCATTTTTATTCCGAAACGCCACCGACGAGGCTCTGATACCAATTGTTGGGATCCGGGATCCCGCCCAAGACCTTATAGAAATTATACCATGCAGAAAAACACACCCACACTCAAGGAGACACAATATTTTACATGGTTCGGCCTCAATGCCTACGTCCACGGGAGAGTAACCGGTTTGCACTATACCAATGGGAAGATTACAGAAAGATTACAATAGAGGAGGAGCTCACACTCTCACTCTCATTCTCCCTCGCCACACCGAGGAGACGGTCTCCGCCTCACATCTCGCACACCCTCTTTGGCTTGCTCACTTTTTGGTTCTACTTCTCAACACTCCTCTCACCCGGCCCATTTATACACTTAATGAGAGGTGAGATGAAGAGGTGTTGGCTGGCTTCACATGGCCAGCTTGTGCCACCATTTGCAGCACATGACATTCCCTTTTGTGGTTGGCAACCTACCCTACCATGTGGGTTGGTTGGTGCCATGCTTCCCATGAGGCTTCCAACCTTACTATGGTTGCCAACCATGGGTTGATATCCTACAAATTTATTTAGTGAAAGAGTTTTGAAAAGAATTTTGAATTGAGTAGAGTATTTTTGATGTGACATATGATATTTGATACAAGAACTTAGAGCATCCCCACTAGATGCCCTAAAGCTCCTCCTTACCTATTTTAAGGGGTAAGTGGCTCCCTATACACCTGCATCAACTCCCCTAAATGATCCTCTAAATTAGTTTTTGCTACAGTGACTCCCTATTTAGCTCTCTTATATTTTTTTTTTCTTTTTTTCTTTTTTTCTTTTTGCTTTGCTTTGTTTAGGGACTACTGCAGTACACATTTAAGATTTTTATTTTTTAAAAATTTATAATTAAAAATTATATTTGAATAATAAAAAAAAAATAGGAAGTTTGTTAATAGAATAGAGAAAGAATAGGAGTTTGTTGGGGAAGTAAATGAAAAGTGATTCCTAAAATAGGGAATAATTTTTTAATAATATTTTAGGGTAAAATTTAGGTAAACTGATGGAGATGCTCTTACAACTTATAACCAAATACACAACTCAAAATTCTATTAAAACTCAATTAAAATTTCTTTTAAAAATTTAGAAAATATTTTTTATTCAATATATAAAAATTAACATTGGTCAAATGCAAAAAAAAAATAAAATAAAAATTGTACTATTCCGGTCAACCAGCCAGTCAACTGATGGGATGACCGGTTAGTACAAATTTTCCCGTTTTCGACCGCGTTTTCAAAAGTGAGTATGAAATTAATTTCTGAAAATCAAAAACAAACACCATGTTCAAATGAAGCTCTGGAACTAACGTTTCACAACTCCACTAAACAGAGCCTTAATATTCATTTTAGATTGGTAAGGTGGTACCCCCATTTTTCTATAGTTTCAAATTAAAATTATCTTCATCAACTGAGTGTGAGATATGTTTATCGGAAAGATGACAAAGCTAACAAACATAATTTTGAAACTTGGCAAAGTCTAACCCAACTTAAAGTCATTAGTTTTTATTTTCCAGAGCTCTAATTTGACAATTTAATTTAAAAATTCCAACAAAGAGAAAGGAAAAGAAATAATATAAACTTACCAGAGACATAAAAATAGCACCTTCCGTAAGCAATAAAATTCAAGCAAATCATTCAAAGAGAAAACAAATTAATGGTAGGAATAATCACAATCAAAAGCAATAAGTGCATACGTGTTTGCATGTTGGAATAAAAGAATATTCATGCTCGTTGAAAGGAACAACTCGAATCAACAAAGAGAAAAGAAAGAAACAATAGATTGATAAAAAAATCACACCTTCTGAAAGCAATAAAATTCAAGCAAGTCATTCAACGAAAAAATTAGCAAAGGGAAAACAAGTTAATGATAGGAATAAGGAAAATTACACTTTGCACCCTTACACTTTACATCTAATCGTCTCAATCAACCCCCTAGACTTTGAGTCAAGTAGCAAGTTCGTCCATTTGCATAACATCGTTTCGAAAATTAACAGAAAACAATCATGTGATAGTATTAATTACACTTAATACCATTACACTTTTATCAAAATTCCAATATAGTCTCTCAACTATAGTCTTTAGCACCTTGGTACTTTACCAAAATCTCACTTTAGCCTCTATATTTTAGTTTCTCCTTTAAATTTTGAAACAGCGTCATTTAATTGGACGCAATTGTAACTTGATTCAAAATGTAAGAAGTTAACTGAGACAATTAAAAAGACAAGAAGTAAAGTGAAATTCAGTATAAAGTATAAGGGTGCAAAATGTAGTTTGCCCTAAGAATAATCACAATCAAAAGCAATAAGTGCATGTTTTTGCATGTTGGAATAAAAGAAAATGAACATTTGCCAGCAGGAACAACTCGAATCCCTCCATGGGGCTCGGTGATTTCAAACTTTAATTGCCAGTGCTTTGCTACCCAACCAAAACCTTCTTTCTTGTTGTTTCACTTGTAGTCAAATTAAACATGAATCCCTTGGATCTTCACGAGGATTGAGGCTCAAGAATTTAGGGAGAAGCAAATGAGATTGTTCGAAAGAGAGGATGGCTTTTATCACTTATCAATTTTTTCGTTTTTTCCAAAATAACCTTTTTTGTATGATTTGTTCTTGATAACCTTACTCATGATTTATATTACAAAACGGAAATATTTATATATCTATATAGAAAATCAAGTGGATATTGAAATATGAATTGATATAGCAGATTAGAAGTGCACTAACATTTATTGAGCTATTTAACATGAAGAATAAAACATATTATTGACATCAACATTTGATTTTGATTATCTGACTGTGACTAAAATCCTTTTTAAAAGAAGACAATTATAAAAAAGGGTAAACTACAAATACACCCCTTAAGAATTGTTTAAAATAGAGATTGTCCTATGTGATTTTGGAAATTATAAATATCTTCTCGTTAAAAAATTTTATTTAACAAAATTTATAAAATAAAATAAAATTCATAACTACTCTCCTATATAACAATAAAATTATCTTAATTATTGATTGAAATATATTTTTCACATTATTAAAAATTGTTAATTAATTTGATAATTTATTAATAAAAATGATCATTTGTTATGCAATCAGAAACTTGAACGGAAGAAATCTAATTTTCCGAACCACAAGGAGTAATCCGTATTTTAAGTAAAACCTAAGACGGTGTATTTAAAATTTACCCCTTAAAAATATAGTTTATACTAATAAGCATGTTTTGGCATCTCAAAATTGCAAACATGTCTTCAGAAATTACACTCGAAAAAGTTTTTGATTTGGAAGCATTGTTGTAGAATCGTGATATGTATCATGATCGTTGTATTACTTTTATGTATTGCATAGCATATTGTATTCGTGTATCAAAAGATACATTGACATAGAAAAAAACATATAAATTTTTTTTTTCTTCATATTATATGTAAATATATTATAAGAATAAAGAACTATACCATATAATTATCATACAACCAATGACTTGGAAATTTATCTCTAACTTACAAATTGGTCAAAGAGACAAATATACATTCATAAAAAATCCAAGCATCCAACTCATAAGACATTAGGTGGGCGGGGGGGGGGGGGGGGGGGGAATGAAGATTCAATATAACAAAGGGCAAAAAAAAAAATGGAAAGGACAAATAATAATGGTAAATTACTGGGATTTTGCCCACAATTGCAATATTGATGAAATGTTGAAAATTAATTACAAAGATAATAAATCTTTAGTTAAAAAGACAAAAATGTCCCTTCCCGTTCGTCTATTCTTTTCTCTCTACAACTCCAGTGGCTTGCCAATCGCCACCGGCCACCACATTATACCATGTCCCCCATCCCTAACCCTACCCCATCTCCATTGTCGCCACCGTTGACCCTCAAATAAACCACTTCCCCACCATCATAACCACCACCGTCAACCACCACCAAACCCACCCACTTGTTTGCCCAATAACTCCAATCCCAATCCCCTGCCTCTACTCCCCTCCAACACCACCGAACCAACTCTCGTACCACAATCACCATGAAACTCCAATCACAAACCACCATCTCACAGATCTAGCTTCTAACTCATTGACCCAACCACCATCATCATCATCACTCAAAATATCAAGGAGAGAGAGTTGATTCAAACCAAATTCGAACCAAATCTGGATCAGATATATATATATATATATAGACTGGCCTAAATGCACGAGTTCCATATAGAACAATTTAATAATGTAATACTTAGAACAAAGACTTTTGAATTAATTAAGGTGTGAGAAAAAGAAAAGCAAAAAGAGAACCACATCCTAAATTTGAATCCGACCCAATGTATAACGGGCATGATATACGAGCAAGTCCTTACCATATCCAAGTAAGACCAGAATTGGTCCAAGTCACATGGTGGCCCATCATTGTCGAGAAAGCATTTGAGGATAGAATGCGATTCAAATTAGCGCTTAGTACCTTTAACAATCGTAAAATAGGGCCCCGTTGCTCAATCAAACCAAGAAGACGAAGGGAGGGAGGAGGAGGAGGGGAGGAGGAAGAGAAGGGAGGAGGGGCCCATAAACTAGGGGAGGGGAGGGGAGGAGGGGCCGAGGCGGAGGCGGGCGAGGAGGAGCTGGAGGCGGGCGAGGCGAGGCGACGCGAGGAGACGCCGCGAGGCGACGCCGGTGACGCCGGAGACGCTTTCCTCTCTCTCTCTCTCTCTCTCTCTCTCTTTTCTGAAAATCGGGGGATTCGGGGGGGGCGCGGATTCGCGCTCCCAAGCATTATTCGTACCTTTAAAAGAAACAACTTAAGGCGAAGATTAATCTATTGCCAAACCTAAATGTCCTCAAAATTTAATCAATGTTATACTACTCCATGGTGTTATGACATCAATTATTGTGCGATGACAATTTTTGAAAGTAATTTTTCGAAATCAAAGACAAGAAGTAGCCTAGTGAGAGTAGGATTCGGATATGATTATATTATCCCAGCGGGTTTCAAATTTTGTGACTTAAGGTAACTTTCTAAAATAGATATTATGTTAATTTTTGGTTCACACTTCTTTCCTAATATGTAAAATGCGGAAAACTACTTATTATTTTTATATGGTAAAATATGAAGTATTTCCAATCTAAAAAATAAAGGAATAGTTTGTATTTCCATACACATATATAAAATAAACTTTTATTTGTTATCATGACCCTTTGGCCATGTTTGATTGGGGGTTTGGGAGGGTGGATTGGATTAGTAATCCGTGGGACCCATCAAACCCTTGTTTGGATGCAACACAATGTGATAGGATTAGTAGTGAAGGGGGCTTAGTAATTCCCCTCCATAGGGGGATTAGCTTAGGTGAATTTTAGGTGGGATTAGGAAAATAGTGAGGGAATTGAGTCTATTTTATATAAAAAATTTATTATTTTAATTTTATTTTTTTTTACCAAGTGCTCCTATTTGTTTTAATATTTGTTTTAATTTTTTTTAATATAGAAATAATTTATTTATTTATTTTATATAAAAATAATTTAACAATCCCATCACTAATCATCTCCTACACTATCATCAAAACAAACACACTTTTACTTAATCCCCTCACTAACAATCCACACATTAACAATCTCTTCACTAACAATTCTCTCACTAATAATCTCATCCAACCTAATTTGCCAAACAAACATGGCCTTTGTGTCAAGTCCTAATTTTATTGGAATTTCTTGTGCCATGTTCATATCATGTCATATTCATGCCTCTTAGCCAATAAAAATTCTATACGGTTGAAAGTCATTAACAAGGAAGATTTTAGTCATTATTTTGCAGCTCTTTCCAAGTTCATAGGCAAAATAGATTTTGCATGCACCATGATCTTGATAGTGTTTCCCCAATTAGATCATGTTATCTAGTCACCTTTTCAATGGGAATGGCTCCTATAGTCTTGCTCTAGAAATTACGCTAGTCTCTATTGTGTTAGAGTTAGTACTCTTAGGCCCTGTTTGATTTCAGCAGAATTAATAGTGAAAGGATCAACAATCCATAAAATTCGTGTAAGATTGATTATCCAGTTAGATTAGTGAGATAAATAATTGCCTAATGTCCACTTTTGTTTTGCAATGGATGTGGAAATATATAATCTCAATTATATATTTGTTTTGCATTATTAGTTGTAAGATTAAAAAAATCACCAATTTTTTTGGATAGAATGTGCATCAAATCTAATTCGTATAACAAAAATTACAACCAAATTCTCTCAATTAAACAAGCTCTTATAGTATAATCACACTAAGTGAAATTTAAAAAACACCAAAGAATATGACATCATGAAATTAGTTTCATTTAGATGGAAAATATAAACTCTTTCGGTTGAAAAATCAAATAATTGAGCATATAGATCTTGGTAGAGTGGAACAAGGAAAAACACATTCTGTAATTGACCCCACCAAATTGGAACAAAAGGCCCAATTTGGTTTGGTTCAGGTTGAAAGTTCCTTTCCTTCTTTTGAAACATTGCACTTCCTCATATTTAGGTGGACCTAACACAGCCGAATCCCATGCTATCAATTCCATTTCAATTCAACACACTTAACCCTAGATTTTCAAGACCCCTTTCTCAACAAAAAAAAAAGTTGGTCAAAAAATCCGGGCACGGCAGATTGTACTTTATAGTTAATTTGCAGATAATTTTTGGTAAAGATTTTCAATCCATACCATGTAAGAACCAAGTTTTAACCACGAAAAGCATAATAAGAAAATACCAACCAACCCAATACCTGAATTTGTAATTTTTCAAATATGTATATATTATCTATCTAATTTTTTATAATAATATGTATATTACATAAGTGGTAAATATGTTCTTAATGAAACCCAAGGTTTTAGATTCAAAACTTACTTGTGCTGTTTATAATAAATTTTTGATTTTTCACTTTGTGGTAAGGGTCTTATTTTTCTTACCAACCAATTTTTAATATCAATTTTGTATTTTGAGAAGATAATAATATAGAGCCAAAATTTAAAAGTACCCATTACCCTAAATAAACACAATTTTGTGAGTTCGGTAATAGTGCTCCGAGATTTTAGGAGAGAATAATTTTACCTGGGTCATTTGTAGCTGAACCACGCTGGCGTATTTCTCGACGGCCGGTCTTTCGAACTAGAAGAAGCATCGGTGGATTTGATTGGGCGGCGTAGTATATCGATTGTGGAAAGGGGACAGGGGCTTCAAAGGGCTGTTGTGTTGATTGGCCATGAAGCAAAATGGATTGTGGCAAAAATGTGAGCAGTTTTCAAGCACTGCATAACCTTCGCTCGGGTTGCCTTCATGGGGTAAGCCGAGTGTAGTAGTGTGGGTTTGAGGAGAGGAAGGCGATGGGTCTTCGCTTCAAGTAGTGGTAACTGTAGGGAATCGAGGGCACATATTTTCATTTCAAGGCCAAAATTCGGACGAGGGTGGGGAGATGTGGCTCGTCATTGAAGGCTTTGGGTTAGGGATGGATAGGTGCGCGACCTAGTGGTATGCAAAGGAAGGTGTTGTCCACATCTCGCTGTTGTCTTTGCCGACTCATGGTGCGCCCGAGGGGTTACGGTGGCCCATACATCGCTGGAAGCAAAATGGTTTCGCTTTGTTAGATCGCCATCGGTGAGTCAATTTCGTGGTATAGATGGCAAAGGAATCTTTTGCGATATTTCCGATCGGGTCATACGGTAGAAGTTCTCGCCAAGGTGGAGGTGCACCATTGGGTAATTAGGCTTTCTTGTTTGTGTTACCTATACGTAGTGAGGCGGAGACGTTATTACGTTGGCGTTGGACTATTGGTGGTTGTGATCTAGAGTTGGTATGGTGGAATCCTCTGGCCGTTTGTGCTTCGGGCAAGACATCACCTTCGGAATAGCGAGTATGGATCCAGGTGGTGGGTTTGTTGATCCATCTTCGTGGGTTGGAGGTTTATCAGCAAATCGGTGATCAGTTTGGCGGCTTTGTGGTGGTTAATGAGTCACCGGTGGATATGGGTTCCGTTCGGCTGTGTGTCAGGAGCTCTGCGCACATCCCACCGTGAGCTTCTATCCAATGGGGCTCATGGAACTTTTCGTTGCCGATCTGGGTTGAGGTAGGGCTGACGGTGGAACCGGCAGTGACGATAGCCATTACAGGTACCGATCTTCGAATGGATAAGAAAGGGCGTGATTCATGCCATTCAAATCGAAGGATCTTGAAGATTTTGGGGGGTGAAGGATTATATGCACCGATTTGAGAGGGAGGCCAAGTATAGGGGCTCATGGGTTAGGCCTCTAGGCCATACTGGGAATCGTTTGGGCTTTAAAGGAGATTTGAGGCCAACATCTTTGGGCCATGCTAAGGCCCACAAGGATAGGTTTAATTCCATCGGCACCCACAAGTGGGTCAAGACCAAACAATGCACCATTGGGTTTAGGCCACATGGATAATGTGCGTCACCAAAAGCGAGTTGTAGCCCAAACCAACCAACCCAACCAAGGAGGGCTTGTTTCAAGCCAACTTGGGCAACCTAATCCGACAATCAGTCGGGTTTTTGCTTCGCTCCGTGATGGGGTTGGGCCTAGCCAGCCAGTTTGCGAGGTGAGCTTGTCAGTGGAGGCTACGCAACCTCCTGTGGGGGATACCAGTGGTGGGTCAGTGGAGTTATAGTCATCACAAGGTTTAATTGGTGATGGGTGTCAGTTAAGTGAGGCTGGGTTTGTGACAGAGGAGCACAACCAGGTGGTTATCGACTGTCGGGATAGACGAGAAACAGTGGAGGTCGTGCCTGAGGCTCGCTGGGCAGACTTGGTGGATGAGCTAGCTTTGGTGGTGCGTCCTGAGGTGGCGTGTGACGGAGAACAGGTGATGGATGCTACAGTTAAGGATGATGACCAACCAGAACTTTTAAGGGATGAGTATCCGAGCACAGGGGAGGTCTCAAATTGGGTTCTCTCACATATACACAAGGTTAGTCAATTTCTGGGGGTTTCTTTTGAGGGTCATGAGGATGAGGCAATGAAATTGTTTATTGCAATCGAGGAGTCATAAAATGAGGGTGCTCCTATTCAGCAAGAGGTGGACCCTGTGAAGTAGAATGAGTAGAGTGCCTGAGAATTACGAAAATTGGAGTGTTCCATAAATTATGACCGACGTAAGGGTGGGGATGGACAGGGTGTAAGGAAGGGTCGTGGAAATCAGCTGTTGTTACAATGCGGTTAAAATTTCTGACTTGGAATGTGCGTAGGTTAAATGATAAGGGGAAAAGGGTGTTGGTAAAATCTGTGTTAAAAAATGCAAAGGCAGATGTGTTGTGTCTCCAGGAGACCAAGTTAGGGTGTGTGAGGGGGGGAGGGGAGTTAGTTCGAGAGCTATGGGGTGGTCGGTATGTGGCTTGGACTTATTTACTTGCTCTAGGGGTGGCAGGGGGAGTTTTTTTTTTTTTTTGTTAGGATAAGAGGGTGGTGGAAATGGAGGAGGAAAAGTTGGGGGGCTTTTTCAGTATCCTGTCTATTTCGGTGTATTGCGGATGATTTCCGCTGGGCCTTTACAGGGGTATATGGGTCGGTTCGTGGAGAGCAGTGGCCTAGTTTCTGGGATGAGTTACAGTGTATTGCTTTTCGATGGGGGGTTCCTCGGTGTGTAGGCGGAGACTTTATGTGGTCAGGAGTGTGGAGGAGAAGATAGGGGCAAGTTCGGTGGTGGCTTCTATGCTGGTTTTCTCTTTATTCATTGATGACCTAGAGTTGGTGGATTTTCCACTGTAGGAGGGGGGCTATACCTGGTCTGGGGGCAGTGCAATGTCTCGGCTTGACAGATTCTTAGTAATAGGGGAGTGAGAAGAGCATTTCTCACAGGTGACTTAACTTCGGTTGCAATGTCCAATTTCAGATCATTAGTCAGTATTATTGGATAATGGGGGGATCAGGAGTGGTCCCGCGCCATTTCGGTTTGAGAATGTGTGGCTGTTGTTAGAGGGTTTCAAGGACCGAGTGCAGGGTTGGTGGGACATTTATAGTGTGTCTGGCTTGCCGAGTTGTCCTCTAGTGCAGAAACTGAAACTTTTCAAGTCTGATTTGAAGCAATGGAATAGGGAGGTGTTTGGGCGCCTAGAGGTTTCGAAGGCCAATGTGTTAGCTGTGTTGTAGGAATTGGATCAAATAGAGACTGTTGGGGGCTTGTCTGCAATGAATTTGGTTCGTCGAGATGGGGTTCGAAAAGAGTTTGGCCAGATTGCACGTATGGAGAAGATTAGCTTTCAACAAAAGTCTAGATGTTTATAGCTGAAGAACGGGGATTGAAATACCAAATTCTTTCGTCGTATGGCTAATGCCCATCGTAGGGTAAATCACATTGGCAGATTGTGAGTAAATTGTACAGAGTTGTCTTCTTTAGGGGAGATTAAGGCCGGGATTATGGGATTCTATGAGCATCTATTTCGGGATGGAAGGGAGGTGTGGAGGCCAGGTCTGGATGGAGTTGTGTTCGATGTTATTTTAGAGGCGGATAATTACATGCTTGAACGGGCTTTTGCAGAAAATAAGGTGTTTGCAGCTTTGCAGAGTATGCTTGGTGATAAGGCTCCGGGTCTAAATGGCTTTTTGATAGCATTTTTTCAGTAGTGTTGGGGGGTGGTGAAGGCAGGTGTGATGGCCATGTTTGAGTAGTTTTATCAAACCGGAGAGTTTGAGCGTAGTCTCAATGCCACGTTTATTGCTTTGCTCCCCAAGAAGAGCAGGGTAGAGGATATTCGATTATCGCCTCATCGCCTTTTTGGGTAGTGTGTACAAGTTGTTGGCAAAAGTGTTGGCCAATCGGTTGTGTAGTGTGTTGGAAGGGGTGGTTTCCGAGTCTCATAATGCTTTTATGGGTGGGCAGCAAATTCTAGACGCGGTTTTAGTGGCGAATGAGTGTGTGGATTCCAGGATTCGCTAAGAACAAGAGGGGCTTATTTGCAAACTTGATATTGAAAAGGCATATGATAATGGCAATTGGAAATTTTTATTGTATATGTTAGGCAAATTAGGTTTTGGGTAGAGGTGGCGGAGGTGGATTAAATTCTATATATCTACAGTGCGGATGTCGGTTCTTGTTAATGGGTCTCCAGCGGGATTCTTTCCTACTTATAGAGGTTTACGGCAAAGAGATCCTTTATCTCCTTTACTGTTCATTTTGGTGATGGAGACGTTTGGGCGTTTGTTATCTAGAGCGATACGAGGTGGTTTGTTACATGGGTTTGAAGTGGGGGTGGCTCCAGCAGTTTTGACGGTTTCACATTCGTTTTATGCAGATGATGCACTTATTTTTTGCGATGCAGATGTTACTCAGATTGGACATTTGAGATGTGTGTTGTTGTGTTTTGAGGCAGTGTCGGGCTTTCAGGTGAATCTAGCAAAGTCAGAGCTAATTCTAGTGGGAGAGGTGGCACGGATTTCGGTATTAACAGCTATTCTAGGGTGTAGGGTGGCGTCTCTCCCAGTTTCATATCTAGGTTTACCTCTAGGGGCATCATTCAAGGCGACGAGGATATGGGATAGGGTGGTGGCCCGTGTTCAGCAACGACTGGCAGGCTGGAAAATGAAGTATTTATCAAAAGGTAGCAAACTTACATTGATTAAGAGTGTCCTGTCCAGCATTCCGACTTACTTTATGTCTGTTCATGTGATTCCGGTGTCTGTAGCAAAACGGATTGAGTGGTTGCAGAGAGATTTCCTCTAGGGAAATTTTTTTTTTTTTTTGAGGGGGGGGAGGGGGAGAGAACTTATCATTTGGTGGCTTAGGATCGGATTTGTAGTCCCAAGGTTCATGGGGGTTTGGGGGTTTGGAGGTTAGTCCTGTTTAATGTGGCTTTGTTGGGCAAGTGGTGGTGGCGTTTTGTGGAGGAGAGGGACTGCCTTTGGAGGAGGGTGGTGGTGGTTGCAAAGTTTGGCGTGGGGTGGAAAGAGTGGTGTTCAGGTAGGGTGGGGCAATCGCATAGCCATGGTCTTTGGAAAGGGATTTGGTTGGGGTAGGAGGAGTTTTGGAAGAGGGTTTTACTCCAGGTAAGGGTGGGGGATAGAATTCGATTTTGGCAGTATAGGTGGTGTGGTGACGTTCCATTGGAAGTGCGGTTCCCTTTGATTTATGGTTTTGCTGTTGACAGAGAGGTCACAGTAGGTGATGTAAAGTGTGGCCATGGGTATTCAATTGTTTGGAATGTGCACTTGCGTCGTGCTATTCAGGATTGGGAGCAGGATCAGTTGATGGCGCTGTTAGGTTTTTTATATGAGTTGAGTTGGGAGGGCTGGGCAGGATTCTTTGGTTTGGAATTGTCCTGGGGCTAAGGGGAAGTTTTCTGTGTCCTCGTATTATGCAAAGCTAGCTCATGCAGAGGCCGTTGTTTTTCCGTGGAATTGTGTCTGGGTGTCAGGTTCGCCATCCAAGGTGGCCTTTTTTGTGTAGACGACCATGTTGGGGCGTATCTTGACATTGGATAATCTATTTTGTTGTGGCCATATATTGGTTAATTAGTGCTGCATGTGTTGTGGTGATGCAGAGTTGGTGGCCCATTTGCTATTTCATTGTCCAGTTACTCATCACCTTTGGATGCTTGTGGTCGTGACTTTTGGTTTGGCCTGGGTGCAGCCGATTTCAGTTAGGTAGTTTTGCAAAGTTGGATGGGGGGTCGTGTTGGTAGGCGGCGTTGGAAAACGTAGTTGCTTGCTTCTCATTGTCTTGTCTGGTTGGTTTAGTTGGAACGTAATAGGCGTGTTTTCCAGGGGGTGTCTCCTTCGGTTCCTTGGTTGGAATGCTGATTGCTCATGGTTTTGCATAGTTGGTTGACCTGTTCGGCTAGTCCTGATGTTTTGGCATTTGTAGATTTTGTGGAGGATTTGACTTGTTAATATGTTGAGCCTTTGTGGCTTCTAGTTTGTATTATTTGCATCATCTTGATGCTTTTCTAATAAAGTTTGGTTATTTATCCCAAAAAAAAATTTACTATGAAAAATATGGAGCATTGTCACAAGAGCAGAGAAGCTATTGATTGAACAATTAAAAAGAAAACTAGTTATATTTAGATTATGAATTTTGGTAGAAATTTGGCAAAGGAAAGAGAAAGAGTAACAAGAAATATGAATATAATATAAGTTAAACATTCCACCATTTCCGTCTTCCTTTCGCTGTCGAAATTTCTATCTAGATTATCCAAACACAACGCAAATGTAAAATATAAAAAATAAAAAATTGAATCTAATTGAATAAGTAAAATTCACATAGAATATTGACAAGCAAGTCTTACCTTAATTTTTTTTTTTTCCCGACTCCACTCATGCCTTCAAAATTTTCAAAGCTCCAAGTAAATTATTTTTATTGCCAAAAAAATATAAAAAATAAAATAAAAAAGGAGGATGATATAAAAGCATTTACTCTTGTTTCCAAGCATTAGAAACATTTTGAAGGATAAATTACACCAATGGTCCTATATTATATCTCATGTCATTGGTCTTTATACTTTTAATTGACTTAATTTTTACTTTAATTTTAAATTTTTTATTAATTTGGTCTAATTGATAATTCTATTAATGTTTTTCCAAAAAATTAACATTGAATTAATTGATGTTAAATCACTTAATTGAATAAATTTATAATTTTGCCATTTAAAATACAAATGTATATCACTTATCCACGTATTTATCATAAGAAAAAATGTTAAAAATTGTAATCAATTAGATCAAATTAAGACAAATTCATAAATTCATAATAAAAACCAAATCAATTAAAATTATTGAGATCAAAGTAGAGGGACTACCACCGTAATTTATCCTGTTTAGAAATAAAACAACAACAAATCCAAAACAGTGAAACCTAGATATTAAAAAAATGACCTGAAGACTGAGGAGGCATGGTTCTCACTACTTTTGGGTCCAACCCAATAAAATAATGAAACCGGGGTGATGAAGAATGGTTCTATAAGAACTCAAAGTTCCAAAAACCTGCCAATCAATCACTTAATCAATCAAGAAATAAAATATATTAAAACAATGTTTCATCCATCCATAGATTATGTTTTTGTCGGATATTCATCTCAGGTGGAATTGTTTTCATGAAAAGCATTTTTCGTATATAAAATTAAATTTTACAATTGGAAGGAATAAAAAATACCCATTGAAAAATAACCAGATCTTTTAATATCCTTCCTCTTGGTGGACTAATTTAAGGAAAATGAGTGACTCCATTTTTGGAGGACTTTATATTTCAAAGTGATACACATCACACATAATGTGTGGGGCTCACTTCACATTATGAGTGATATGAATCACTTTGAAAGTTGTGAAAATTTTCAAAAAAAAAAAAAAAGGTCTTTATCATTATTGTTAATTTGAAAAGAAAAAAAAAATTAAGAAAAAATGTTTATCCACCCACTCAACACATGAGGTAAAGGATCTCCAACAATGATTTAAATCACTAAAAAATACATCAGCACTAATGCATTAGAAATGGCAATAAAAAAAAAAAAAATAGAAAGTGAGCGAAACCCACTGTCATATCGTTAATGCTCCTTCTAATGCTCTCTTTTTAGTGCTTCCAAATATTTTTCAAAAGATCTCATCTCTATCCATAAAATGATAGCAAATAATAAACTACTTACTCGAAAAAAGAAAACAATTTGTTCAAAGTGGGTTTTCTTGCCCTGAGATGACGACAGTAAAGTAGAGGGATGACGATTATCAAGTACGAAATATTGAAGTAAATTTGTCAAGAAAATTTGATTTACTAGCAGATTCTGTGAGTAACCTTTATTAATATACCATTCAGAATATCTCACTGCACACTACTTACTCACACCAAACACAAATTGATTTTTTTTTTTTTCTTTTTCAAATCTCACTGATAATTTTTTTAAAAATTATCAAATATACTTTATCTTCATCAATTTTAAGCTCAATCCTAATTTTAATTTTAACCCTCGACACCATTCATCACTGTCACCATCGCCAGCCATTTTTTTATGAATCTCTATTTCTCTCTTTCTCCCTTGCAAAGAGGGGGGTCGCGGAAAATAGTGTCGTAATAGTAATAGGTAATCAGGGATGAAGTTGCACTAACGGTAATTATGGGGCCGTTGGGCTAGGGGCTGGCAACGATCTAGGAATCAGTATCAGAAGATGGAGGAGGTTTCGACAATAGGTGGTAGTGTCCACTGAAAAAATAGTTTTGTTTAGAATGGTAATTTGCTTAATGGACACAATAGGAATTTAAAATTTAAAATTTAAAATTTATAAAAATAAAAATAAAAAAACACTAAACAATAATGTAAACTATCCAATTATGCAGTAGTGTTTAAATAGAATTATCCGATTACGTGTCGTTCAACTCAATATATACACAATGCAAGTAATAAAAGATTTTCTTTTTAAAATAATATTTTATAAATTTTAATTAATTATTTATTTGTATATCTATATAAATAATTATTTTACAAAATAGGTTGCGACTTTGATAATATGTGTCAATAATCTTAGTGTTTTGTGCTATAAAAAATATAACTTAAATAAATATATTTAATAATCTTTAACTAAATAATTTATCTACCTATGAAATTGTTTTGAAGGACTAGCTTTTCTCCTGTCTGAAATCGGGCTAAAGAGGTGTTGTCTAGTCCATTGGGCCTAATTTGGGTCCCATTTCGATAATCCAAATCATTCATATTTTAGGATTTGTCGAATACATCATCCACACAAAATATTAATTTGATTAGATAAGGGCAACCACGTGCTCAAATCATTTTTTTTTTTTTGAAAAAAATTAACGATGAGAAAATAAAATGTTCGTACAAAATTGATCTGAATACGTGGCTTTTGTTATCTAATCGACTTAATTTTTTACAGGGATAATATAGTCGACGAACCCTAAAATATAAATAGTTCAGATCATCAAAATGAAACTTAAAAGTGGGCCCAATGGGCTGAATTGGACTGTTCAGTTTGATTTGAGTTGGAGACAGTCCAAACCCTTATTTTAAAGAGTCGTGTTACATCTCCACAAAAGCACTTGTAACATTGCCCGAGAGGGTCCCATGAGCGTTAAACAGTTCGGGCTCTCGATTTCTTTGATCGAGTCTCACGAGTACAGTACGAAACATAGATGAGAATTCAGATTTGGCAACTTTTATAGAAAATTTATTTTATTGCAAAACATTTGCCAGAAATATATTGCATCATCAGATCTCATAGTCACCACCTAATATTTTGAAAAAATTAAGAAACCTATGACTCGTTCCAAGGCCATTGTACGTCGTAACCAAAGATACTTGGCTCGGAACCTTAGGTATGAGAGGGGAAGGTCATTAGTCGAACACCCCCACTCACTCAATCAAAGATTGGCCTCTACTAAACCATGATATGAATTTTATTGACTTTATATACTCATATTCTAATTATTTAATAAATCCTAAATGTTACTATGTGAAGAATACAAGTATAAGCTATGCCATTTATTTTGGAATAATTTTGATTTTATGTATTTTGAAAGAGTTTTAAAGATACACAACCCAAAAAAATCGAGTTTACAAACATAAAAATCAATATCATTTCAAAATAAGCGACATAATCTTCATCCACCAGCATTCATAGAGTTCTATCAAATAAGCAAATAGCCTCATGGTAGAATGCTAAACATAGTAAGGAAAACACACACAAACGGGATACTAAAGCATAAAAACTTACATATTTATCGACGTCCCGCGAACAGCTACAAAAACAAAGTTAGAGAAAAATATGCATGATCTTATATACAAAATTCTAATGTAATTCACTCATGAAATGTAACTAAAGATTCGACTTCTAGTAGTATGATATGTGAATCATCTCAAGACATGAGGTAACGCACAAAATCACAAAATAATTGATTAACTCCACAGATGCACATTTAGCCGAATCTTAAAGCATGAAACATGGATGCAAAGTATGGATATGAAGAAAAGACAATATATGATGCATATTACAAATAATGAAAGAAAGTAAAAGAACGAGATAGAAAGAAGCGGAACGGGAAATTATTACAACACTTAAATATTACATATCCAAATAAGGAAGGAGGGGAAGAAAATATTACAATGAAATGAAACCTCACAAATCTCTCAAATTAAAATAAAAACAGAAACTTCATGTGCTTTAGAGACAGCTAGAAACTGTTGTGTTCATTATCGGAAGGCTGCACTATTCTGTCCCAGAGTAAGTTGGCCGGCCGGCCAAAAAGATAGTCGACCGGCTAATTACGCCTGGCAAAAACCTATTTTATTGCAACACTGAGAAAGAACAAGCAGGGAATATGTGGGTGGCTTAACTAACCACTTCCAATTAGATTACAACAATTTATAATATGAAATTGAAGCAAGAAAATCAAATATAAGATAGAAAATATAAGAAAATGAAAATTCACTTTTCAAGGAAATAATGAACTTCTTTGATTCCTAAACTCTCTACTGATCACCCTCAAGTGTATGAAATGTGTTCTCAATCCTCAATTCGAAAACTTGGAATTCTTGCTAAAATGGTAACTTGAATTGTTTAATAGTGTGTGTAGGGAAAAATTAGCGAACTTCCCGATTCTCTCACTTTCAACAACAATCACTTCTTTGACCAAAACTCTAGAACTGGACACAATGATATGTTTTGGATGGTTTTGGAAATAAAGATAATATAACAAGATAGCTAAGAAAATGGAAGTCCTAGTTCAAAGCTTAGACTTCTTTTCTATTAACCACTCTCCATTTCAATCAATCTCTAACCTCTCTCTCTTGCCTCTCTAGTCTCTCTTTCTTCCCCTCTACATACAATATGATGTTCTCCATATATGGAATGCTGGAAAGCTAAGTAAAGGTAATTATGGAAGACAAGGTGGAGGACAAAGCATAGTGGAGCATAAAGAAAGATGGTGGGTTATTGCTTTAGCCCTCTCTTTTTGAAGAGGCAAATGTTTTGGGTAGGTGAAGGTCGAGTGTATATGCATTTCATACATGAGTGACTCGTAACATGGGATAGTAGGGTGGCCTACACATACTAAACAAGAATTCTATCAAAAATGCCCGAATTCTGAACAAATTAGCCAGCTGGCCAATTTTTTGGCTGGCCAGCTTGGCCTTGTTCTGACTATTTTGCATGAAACAAGATTTTTGACGTAATTATCATCCTTTCGTCCTATTTCCATGTTGTTCTTTGCTGAATTTCCTTAGAAAACATTTTATTTTGAAGTTTAAAAATGAGTCTTGGAACATTACGAAAATACGAGGAACAAAGCGCAGAAAGAAAGTTTCAAAATAGAGTTTTGAATAGGTACTAAACACTTGACCAAAATAGGCTTAGGGTTGGGAGTAGAGCTCAAATTCCATATTTCTTATAAAGGATTTTGTGAGAAGCACATTCTTATTTTCATCATCAAATAATCAAAAGAGAGCGCCCAAGTCTTAGGGCCGATCAAAATGGGGTGTCTACAGCACCCCTTCATAGACTTTGATTGGTAAGAGTCTATTCACTTACTCTATAGCGCTAAGCTCTTAAAGATCAAAGTCTATGAAAGGGTTCTTTTGTGGGAGATTTTTGTGGGATGGATCATTTTTCTATTTTAAATACCAAGAAAGACTTAAAATCTTAAGCCCATGTAAATTACATTTCCATGGATAGATAGATTGTGTCATTAAAATCTCTCATACCTGTTTTTAAAATCTTTATCTTAAATTTCTCAAGTATTCAATTCTTTGTTCAACTTCCTTTTATATCTCAAATTTATTATCTCTGTAAATTACAATCTAGCACTTAGCGTATGAATTAAATGTCCTAATACTCTATTTGGTTCATTAGAATGAGATAGAACAAAATGGAATATTAATTTCTTAGACTTTCTTATGGAATGATCATTTTCTTAGTAAAAGATGATTTCATTTATAAATGTAGATGCAACTTTAGATCTACCAATTTATGATAGGATCTTAGAAAGATTTTTGAATAGGGTGTTTCAGCCATATTATCACGACCCGAACCCGCCCCTATGGATTTAGCATCGCAATCGGCCAGTAATCCGTGATTACCAAATGCCTGCTTAACAGTAATGACAGTAATACAGAGTAAGGGTCTGGCGGAAGCCAAACAGTAATAACAAGATGTCCAATGAGCTGTGAAAATCTGAATGCAAAAAGACTTATATGAACAAGCCACATTCATAACCAAAACATATATACATACGTCATAAACACAAACATCTAGGTTAGGGACCCAATCCCTTCACCATAACTGCAGACAAATAAGTCTAAAACATTTATTACAAAATAGAGACAATAGGGTGAAACTGAGACACCCCAAAACAGCCTTAACTTCAACGAACTTGAAACCTCGAAGTGAGGCACAATGATTGGCTCGACAAAACGAGAGCTTAACTCGACGCATCTAGCTCCGGTCCGGTGCCTGGATACCTACATATAAATATAAACAGTGAGCTAATGCCCCGATGAATAACATATGCGTAAAGGGGTTAAGAATGAATGTCTTTTCATTAATTAAAACAGTCATTTGCATTAGTAAATCAGTTATTCAATCAGTGGCTCATATTTCATGCCATATCAGTCATTTAGAAATCATAACAGTCATACGTGGTATGTCCAATAGCAACAAAGACAAGAGGGTCTTAATAGACCTAATACCGCTTGATGGCCATCATGATAGTAAATGAGTAGTTCCAAACATTGAATCGACAGAGATCTCTCGTAATAAAGAATAAAGAATAAAGAAGTTGCTATGGATGCCACGAGTATAGTTTACAAATAGAATAAACATTTATTCAGTAAACAGTGTTATTTCAAAAAGCAGTGCAATCAATCGTTCAGAAATAATTGTAATTGAACGTATCTTTACAATATTGTTACTCACAGAGTACTGGGCTACAGACAGGCTAGTCAGTGTCCTCGGGTGCCAACCCTACACAATTGCAGAACGAACACATACACTAAGTTACACACTTGGGATTAATAACTTAGCCCCTTAACTTGACTCGGTGTGGTTCTATAACATTATCCTCATTAAGATACCTTAAACTTGGCCTAGGAATGCCTAGGATGGAATGAGGATGCAAAAATGTACTTTAAAACACTTTTCAAATTTTTGTTGAAATAGGGGTCTTGCTCGAACGTGGCTTTCACGCCAAGCAAGCTTACTAAAACAGAGGGCTTGCTCGAGCGTGACTCCTCACCAAGCAACAGAAAAATACAAAAAGTAATCGTTGTTGAAATTCTCGCCGATGCTCGCCGAAGCGTGAGACACGCTTTTCAAGCGTAGGTCTCATCGCCGAGCGGCAAGGCAAGGCACAAAACCCGAGAGCTTGTAATCTACGCCGAGCCAAAGATTCTCGCCGCCGAAAGGGCTCAACAAAAAGATGGTCGCTGCATGGAATCTTCGCTGAAGAAGGAAGCCAAAATCTGGAATTTCCAGATTTGCTTCCAAAGCTCGAACCAAGAATTAAACTTATCAAAACTCAACCTCCTGGGCCACTTTTCTGGAAAACACTTGAAAACTCGTACTACAACACGTTTTGAAGATCAATTTCGTAAAATCAAGCCCAAAGGTGAGACAATTGAACACAATATTAAATGAAACTTGAAGAATAATGCAAGAACATCACATGCATGAGCTCCTATGAATTCCAATGCTCCAAAACATGATCAAATGCAAGATTGAACTCAAAACTATGGTGAATTCATGGACTACAACCAAAATATGAACATGCATGTGGAAATTCTCATGAAAACAACCTCAAAATTCTATGATATGGACATGCATGTATGAATTAATTAAAGTTCCTTGAATTCTAGCTCAATTAACCCATGAATTTACCTATTTCATGTGTAGACAAGTTCTAGATGGCTCAATGACAAGATCAAGGGGTTGAGCTCTTACCTAAACTCCTTAATTAAGCTTTACTTAAGCAAAGTTCTTGAGCAATTCAACAATTCTTCAAAATTTTCTCAATTTCTTCTAATTCTCCAAGCCAATTTTCTTGTTGAACTCAATTTTTCCCAATCGAATAAGCCCACGAGGGACCTCAAGGCCAGCTCAGACTCGATTTTTTTGTCACGGTTCTTAATCTGAACCAAAGAGTCCAAATCTAGCAAATCGTTTTGAGAAAACAGATTTTTTGAAAGAAGTGCCAAACATGGACTGCTTCGCCAGATACAGAGTCCCCACCTAAATATTTTATTTTGGGGGAATTTAGGAAACCCTGACTCGGTGCCAAAGGCCACGTGTCCGTCATCACCAAAGTTACCACGGCTCGGGAACTTGGGTATGATTGGGGAAGGTCAACTATGAGCACCCCTTCTCGCTCGGTTCGAAGATCGGCCTCTACTAACCATGATATCCATTTTTGAAAACATCGTGTGTTCTTATTCCAGTTATTTGCCTAGAATTACTATGTTATGCACACAGCAAACAAGTATAGACTAGATCGCCTAATTTGGAAACAAGCATTGCATATCCATTTGTTTTGGAAAACGCTTTAGGATTTGCTACTTACAAGTAGGCTAAAATACGGATTTCAATGAGTTGTTCCAACTCAAACAATCCAACCTTCACCCACAGGCATTCAGGCAGTTTAACATATAAGCATCTAGCCACATGGTAAGCATGCTGTCATGGCAACACTCACACGCATGCAAGGATGCTAAAGCATAAAATACTTACAAAGTACTCCGTGCCAAAACAAGAACATGTTAGCAATCAATGTATGATCCAAGTCCATGTTAAGTGCCTAATGCATCGCATGCAAAATATCACTAGAATAGGCTCGGCTAATCTAAGGATGACATGTGAAATGCACAAGTAGCAGGTATTCAAATTTATTTTGAAATATAATGCAATTAGCATGATGCGCCGAGCCCGGTGCATGTAATACTGATGAATGGTGCACGCATGCATAGCATAAGGTATGCTAAATTAAACATGACCTAATACTAACCATCAAAGCAGGTAAGTAAAAGGGAGAAAGAAGTGGGGGTTGGAAGACATACACACACTCACCCACACTTATTACAAATTCGCCCTCGCTCGAAGGGACCGAATGAATATACAAATTTAATTAACCTACAAGCTAATTAAATATTACAGACCACCTATTTAATTAATAAATCAATTAAGTACTGAAAGCAGTAAAAGGCCTCAGGGAGAGGGTACGATGCATGCGCGCTCAGTTTCGCCCGGAAATCCACTACCATGCACAAGATGCCTCTGTTTTCCTCGCTTACTCCTCGAGGATTCAAGTCTCGTGGTTTGCTCTATGGATGCCAGAGACACCACCGCCATGCATGGTCACCGCCATAACTTTGATCCATCGGCCAACACGGTGGCTTGGCCGGCACTAAATGTGGCCGGCCGGACAATACTTCCTGTTGAATCTGGTTTGACAGCAGCAAAGGACAATATTTGGCATGGCAATGCATTTCAAGCAATGTATGCACCAATCACACCCCGTATCATGTTTATGACTCAAAGGGACATGAGCCTTGGTTCTCGGATCACCAATTGCGCATTTTCATGCATGATGGCCCAAGAAACCAAGGGTGCACATTTGATATGCAATGCGATGCACATAATCAAGCCAAGGAGGACTTAACCTCTATCATGGATAGTCAAAAGGCCAAGCATGCATGCCAATGCAATGCATCCTAAGCATGTTAACTAGGCATGCAATATGGCAATGTAAATGAGCATGCAAGATATGCAAGGGATAGAGCAATGCAACTAACAAGTGTGCAAGGCTAATGTAGGCATTCAAGCATGTAAGCCAACATGTGACTTCATTCAATCATGTGATTTCAATCGTGCAATAACTCACCAATATGCTACAACATACAAGGAGAGCATGCGACAAACAAAGGGATGGACTTAAACTAAATTAGGCAACTCTAACTAGGCCTAAAACAATGGCCATAAACTCAAGAAATAGGACCAAACACACATACACACATGCACATATTAATAGGCCAATACTTAAGCACATAAAGGAAACTTTTAAGCACACTTAAAAGAGGCAAACATGGACAAATGGCATGCAATGTAAGCTCTGGAATCATGTTAAGATGGTGTCAAACCAAGCAAACAAGATAGGCTAAGCATGCAATAAAGGTCCAAAACTTAAGGCTAACAAACAAAAAATGCAAAGGAGCTATGCAATACATGGCAAATATGACTCAAGAAATTTAAAACAGAGCTAAAGCATACAAAAACATGCACTAAAGCTTCACAAAGCTAGGCCGAAAATATGCTAGAACAAGGGCTTACAACCTAAGGCATATTAAGGCAACAAAATGGCATTACAAGGCATATATGCTAAGCAAGCATGGTGTACCAAAAACAACTCAACTCAATGCTATTTCATGGCATAATAAGCATAAAAAAAAAGTTAAGGCATGGCCAACATGAACTTAACTAGGTGCTCCCTCAAGAGGCCAAAAAGTGCCATTTTCAAGGACAACAAGGAGAGGGGGTGGCCCTCTCCTTCCTAGGACCTTAAGGCACCATCCTCACCTCTAAAATCCCTCAAGATTTCAGTGGTGAGGAGGCCCAAACACTACGGTCTCGAAGCTCACACAAAATGGCACAAAACAAAGACCAAACAAGGCTTAAGAGGGGTTAAAAAACCTCAAATCACCAAACACTCTTAACAAACTATTTAGAGGCCTCAAAAACAGAACTTTTATGTGTTATATGCAAAGCCAAAAAATAGTTTCAAGGTAGGTAAAAATACAATTCAAAAATGGGGAATAAAGGGACAAGCTTCTTACCCTTGAAGACCCTCTTCAACAATGGAGTTCCAGTAACTTCTTTAGGTTGAAACCAGCTCCAAAACTCTAAAAACAACCCTCAAGGGCCTCAGCTCCAAGAGATGGTGTGATAGTGTGTGTTTGTATGCAAATCTAAGCCTAAACACACACAAGATAGAGAGATATAAAGATGGGAGGTGAGCAAACCCTAACCCTAGAACTCAAACCTTAAAAAGCTGTCTAAAAATGTCTCACCCTGCAACAAGAGAGAAGACCTATCTTTACAGAGCTTTTTGTCTTGTAAAGCTTACAAGACAAGCCCCTAAAGAGAGAGATCCATCCATACACGTGTATGGAGGGGAGCCAAATGCAAGCCAGCTGTGACAAAATATCTGCAAAAACAGATGCAAGAGTCTACCGCCAAAGATGCAATTGACCAAAAAAAGATACCCGGCCGGCCATCTATAGTGTCGGCCGGCCAAACATTTGGCCGGTGGCTACAAAACACAGCCGGTGGCCTCAAGCCATGGCCGGTGATGGGTAGGAATGGTCTACAAGCCCTACCTTGCCTCTCAAAGGCAAAACACAAGTGTTTGGTACAAAACCAGACACAAAACAATTGAGTCGAGAGATCTTGAGGCAAGGCACGTAGCCGAGACCTCCGAGAACTCAAGACGAACACAAACATGGATGATCACCGAGTGTTTCAACGATGACGTCCAAATCTTGAGGACGGTCAAAAATGGGGTGTCTACACCAACTCACTCTCCCTCTCACGGTTTTGCCAAGAAGATGGATGGAGAAATGATGTAAAACTAAGCTCCAAACAATAACTCTAAAGGTGCCCCACCCAATGGCAAAGATATAATAAATTCAAACTAATGTAATTTGACATTATTTAATCTAATTAATCATTCCAAATCAAATTTTAATTAAACCTACCATAAAATCACATAAATCCTAATTAGCATAAAATACTAATCAATTTTCGAATCGGTCGGCGATAAGGCTCTCAATTCGCAATTCGAATTAAAAAAACACGAACAGATCATTCAGTAATCAAACAGATAGAAATGCATTTAAAGCAACACACTCATGCAAACAGATTAGGATTTCATTCTAATTAATTACTTATCATACTCAATCACAATTTAACACTAATCAGAGGTGAGGGTTGTCATAGTTTTCCATCCTTAGAAGAGTTTGGTCCTCCAAACTCGAATTACCTTCATTTTGGAAGAACACTGGGTCCAGGGGGAACAATTCAGGATATCTTTTCATCATATCGTCTTCCCTTTTCCAAGTGGCATAAATGCCACCATGGTTTTGCCAATCCACTTTCACTAACGGAATTTCTTTATTTCTCAACTTCTTGATTCGTTGATTTACAATCTGAATAGGCCGTTCTTCATAAGTGTAGTCATCACTTAACACTACACGAGTAGGCTCAATAACATGGAAGGAATCCCGAAGATAATCCCTCAACATTGAAATATGGAAGACATTATGCATATGCTCAATTTCAGGAGGAAGCGCTACTTGATAGGCCACCAAATTAATCTTTTCAATAATTTCATACAACCCAACATATCTCTTGCTAGCTTTCCCTTAGCCCCAAAACGAAGTCTGTCTTTTCACGGTGTCACTTTAACAAAAACATGATCACCCACTTCATATTCCCTGCCTTGCCTTCGCATATTCGCATAACTATTCTGCCGGCTTTTATGCGATTTTCAATCTTTTGTTGAATCGGGCCACCTTTTTCGTGGTCTCATGTACAATCTCGGGCCCAAGCAAAGGCCCGTCTCCAACTTCTGCCCAGCAAATAGGAGATCGACATTTTCTGCCATATAAAGCCTTGAAAGGCGCCATACCAATGCTCGAGTGAAAACTATTATTGCAGGTGAATTCAGCTAAAGGTAAATGATTTTCCCAATTTCCTTGGAAATCAAGAACACACATACGCAATAAGTCTTCCAAAGTCGGGATGGTTCTTTCTGATTGGCCATCTATCTGAGAATGGTATGCATTACTCAGTCTCAATTCGGTACCCAATGCCGTTTGCAGACTTTGCCAAAATCTCGATGTAAACTTCAAGTCCCTATCAGAAACAATAGACACAGGCACTCCATGCAATCTAACAATCTTATCAATATAAATTGCAGCCATTTTGTCAGCATTATAAATTATTTTGATAGGTAAGAAGTGAGCAGATGAATAATTGATCAACAATAACCCAAATTGAGTCCATACCTTTATCGAGCGAGGTAATCCGACAATGAAGTCCATAGTAATATGTTCTCATTTCCACTCCTATCGCAGAAGGCTGAAATAAGCTTATGGTCGTTGATGTTCAGCTTTAACTTGTTAGCAATGTAGACATTTCAACACAAAGTCAGCAATCTCTTTCTTCATTCCCGGCCACCAGAAATTAAGTTTCAAGTCTTGGTACATTTTTGTATTTCCTGGATGGATGGAAAGTTTAGAATTGAGGGCTTCCTACAAAATTCGCTTTTCTGCTCGTGACTGCTTATATACACAACCTTCCCTGAAATTTCCACACATTGTTTTCAAATTTAAAGTCTGGCCTTGGTTTGGATTCTTGTTCATCAATGATCTTCTTCAAAAGGTCATCTTGGCGTTGTTTCTCTTTAATCTCCTTAATAAGTGCTGGTTGGACAAAAATAGCAGCCAATGTCCCACCTTGTTCTCACAAAACAATCTCAACTTCAAATTTCTCAAGATCACATAGCGCTTCGTCCTATGAGTAAACAGCCAAATTCCCAATTGATTTCCAACTATGCATCAACAACGGTGTTAGCTCTCCTGATGGTACAAAATTTGCAAGTCATAGTCTTTATCGCTTCTAACCATCTCCGCTTCATGTTCAACTCTTTCTATGTAAAGAAATATTTTAGACTCTTGTGATCTCAGATACACTTCACATGTTGCCCCATATAAGTAGTGGCGGCAAATTTTCAATGCAAATACCACTACGGCAAGTTCTAAATCATGCGTTGGGTAATTCTTTTCATGCGGTCTCAATTGTCGGGAAACATATGCGATAACTTTACCATTCTGCATTAATACACATCCCAAACCCTTGTAAGAAGCATCACTAAAAATAATAAATCCATCCGTACCTGAGGGTAGGGTAAGAATCACAGCCACAAGTCGAAGTCTTTAACTCTTGGAAAGCCGATTCTCTCGACGGCCCAACAAATAATATCCTCTATTGAGTCAATCGTCAATGGTAGAGCGATTTTGGAGAAATCTTTCACAAACGCTCAGAGTACCCGCTAAGCCCAAGAAACTTCAATTTCGCAACATTAGTCGATCTAGGCCAATTCACCACTGCTTCAATCTTCTGTGGGTCAACTAAAATGCCATCCTTACTAATCACATGTCCCAAAAACGTAACATTATCAAGCCAAAATTGACACTTTGTTAGTTTTGCATACGCTTCGTTCTCTTAAGGTCTCAGAAGCAATTCTCAAATGTCGCTCATGTTCTTCCTTACTCTTGGAGTAAATCAAAATGTCATTTATAAAAATAACCACAAATTCATCGAGGAATGGTTTGAAAACTCTGTTCATAAGGTCCATAAATGTAACAGGCGCATTAGTAACTCCGAACGGCATAACAAGAAATTCATAATGTCCGTACCTCGTTCGGAAGGCAGTCTTTCCAATGTCCTATGTTTTGACTTTCAGCTGGTGATATTCGGATCTAAGGTCAATTTTGGAGAAAACCTGAGCACCTTGCAACTGGTCAAATAAGTCATCAATACGAGGCAATGGGTATTTGTTTTTCACTATTACCTTGTTCAATTCACGGTAGTCAATGTAGAGTCTTAGCATGTCATTTTTCTTTTTCACAAATAAAACTGGTGCACCCCACGGTGAAGTACTGGGCCTGATGAACTTCTTATCCTACAACTCTTGCAGCTGAATTTTCAGTTCTTTTAATTCGGTAGGTGCCATTCTGTACGGAGCTTTAGAAACTGGATGTATACCTGGTAACACTTCAACAGTGAACTCTATCTCCCTATCAATCAAATCCCCTAGCAGATCATCTAAAAAAACATCCGAATTCTCTAATCAGAGGAATATCATCCACATTAGCTTTAGTATCAAAGAAGTACAAATAATATGCAACATAAATACCCTCTACACCTCTTTTTAATCAATTTAAAAGCTTTCATGGATGAAATTAGATATGGGGGAGGTACTACACCAACTCCGTTAAATACAAATTCAGGCAATCCAGGTGGACGAAAAACAACTTGGTTCGTTACACAGTCTATGGTAGCATGATATTTTGTTAACCAGTCCATTCCCAAAATTACATCAAAATGATTGATATTCAAAGGCTAATCAATATACAAAAGTACATCCTTAACAACAATCTCACATACAGGATACACATAAGCACAAGTCATGGATCCCCCAGCAGGTGAAGATACAGCTAACAAATAGTTCATGGGTTCTAGTGGTCTATTTAATTTTCGTGAAAAAGCATGCGAGACAAATGAATGTGTAGACCCCGAATCAATCAGAATATAAGCATTTTGGGCACAGATTGAGAGTATACCTGACACAACTGTCTCAGTGTTTTGCACGTCTCCCGGTACAAGTGCAAATACCCGGCCTTGCCTTAAAGGCTCATTTCCAGTGGCTTTGGGGTTGGGTTTTGGTGTAACAGTTGATCCTCATGCAAGACTAGTCAAATTCTTACTATAGCCTTGAGATGTGGAAGGGTAACCTTTAACCATGTGGCCCACCTTGCCACACCTGTAACATGCACCAGAAATCTTGCAGCAAACTCCCTTATGCCTTTTGCTGCATTGGGAGCTAGGTGATATGGAACCACTTCCTTGACTAGAACTGTTCGTTGACCCTGTATTTTGCTTTTTATTCAATGAGTTATTTCGCCCTTTTAAAATTAAAGCCTCACCTCTTACCCGCCATTCTGCTACCAGGTCTTAGTCTGTTATAATGCAAAGGATATTTGCCTCGCCATAATTGCTCAATCAAGGACATCCACATATTTAAGTAACTTCGTAACATTGATTCGATCAAGTATTTCTACATTAAACCCACCTTCAAACTTTTCTCGCATTTTTGTAATCAAGATCAACCATGTGTGGCGATATCGGACGAGTTTAGTGAACTTAGATTCATATTCTACTGACATGGTACCTTGTTTCAACTGCTCAAATTCACCACCTTGCGCCTCTTGACACACCGAAAAGTATTTTTCAAAGAAAGATTCCTTAAACTGAGCCCAAGTCATAGCATTGTTGGTGTCACAGACGAGTATCCACTACCGTCTGGCCTCTTTTTGTAAAGTGAAGGTAGCCAGTAATACCTTATGTGCTTTAACACTAAACACTTCAAACAACTTTTCGGTTTCTAAAACCCATGCTTCGGCCTTTAGCGGTTCAAGGCCTCCTTGGAAAGATGGTGGCTTCATCTTGTTGAACTTCTGTGTTAAAGCAATAACATCATCATGAACATTCGGTTCTAGTTGTATCAGAGGATGTGGGGGCTGTTGGTTCTGTTGTTGTCTTAGGGCCCCAGTCAACAGTTCAACCATTCTTTCTCACATTGCCATTCTTCCCTCAAATGATTCAGATTCATCGGCATTTCATGCATTCTCCATTTCACTATATGCAATACGGTAATAATAAACATAGGAAGTTGCATACTTAAACACATTGGCACATTAGCACATATATTCATATCATGGCCACACACACTTTCTCATGCTCATGCAATGCCCTAATTACTGTTCTAGGACATCCTATAGCTCATTTGGACACGTGTGTGTGGTATAACTCGTGCTCTGATACCACTCTGTCACGACTCGAACCCGCCCCTGTGGGTTTAGCATCGCAACCGGCCAGTAATCCGTGATTACCAAAGGCCGGCTTAATAGTAATGACAGTAATACAGAGTAAGGGGCTGGCGGAAGCCAAACAGGAACAAAAAGATGTCCAATGAGCTGTGAAAATCTGAATGCAAAAAGACTTATATGAACAAACCACATTCATAACCAAAACATATATACATACGTCATATACACAAACATCCAGGTTAGGGACCCAATTCTTTCACCATAACTGTACAGTCAAGTCTAAAACATTTATTACAAAATAGAGACAATAGGGTGAAACTGAGACACCCCAAAACAGCCTTAACTTGAACGAACTTGGAACCTCGAAGTGAGGCACAATGGTTGGCTCGACAAAACGAGAGCTTAACTCGACGCATCTAGCTCCGGTCCGGTGCATGGACATCTACATATAAATATAAACAGTGAGCTAATGCCCGGTGAATAACATATTCGTAAAGGGATAAGAATGAAAGTCCTTTCATTAATTAAACAATCATTTACATCAGTAAATCAGTTATTCAGTCAGTGGCTCATATTTCATGCCATATCAGTCATTTAGATATCATAACAGTCATACGTGGTACGTCCAATAGCAAAACTAATCAGTAGGTCTTAATAGACCGAACAGTCAGTTGATGGCCATCATGACAGTAAACAGTAGTAGTTCTAAACATTAGAATTGACAGAGATCTCTGTAACAGTAGTAGTAACAGTAACAATAAGTTGCTATGGATGCCACGAGTATAGTTTACAAATAGAACAAACATTTATTCAGTAAACAGTGTTATTTCAGAAAGCAGTGCAATCAATCGTTCAGAAATAATTGTAATTGAACGTATCTTTACAATATTGTTACTCACAGTAGCATCATGACAAGCTAGTCACGGCCCCTCGGTGCCAACCCTACACAGTTGTAGAACGAACACACACACTAAGTTACACACTTGGGATTAATAACTTAGCCCCTTAACTTGACTCAGTGTGGTTCTATAACATTATCCTCATTAAGATACCTTAAACTTGGCCTAGGAATACCTATAATGGAATGAGGATGCAAAAATGTACTTTAAAACACTTTTCAAATTTTTGTTGAAACAGAGGTCTCGCTCGAACGTGGCTTTCTACGCTCGAGTGAGCTTACCAAAACAGAGGGGTCGCTCAAGTGTGGACTCCCTCGTTCGAGCGGTCTGTAAAAATGTAAAAAGTACTGGTTGTTGAAATTCTCTGCTCGATGCTCGCCGATGCTCACTCGGCGGAAACATTCGCCGCCGAGCGAGGTCTGCCGCCGAAAGGCAAGGCTCACAAGGCACAAAAACCCGAGAGCTTGCAATCTACGCCGAGCCAAAGATTCTATCGCTCGAACGGGGCTTTAAACAAAAAGATGGTCGCTCAAGCGTGGAATCCTTCGCTCGAGCGTGGAAGCCAAAATCTGGAATTTCCAGATTTGCTTCCAAAGCTCGAACCAAGAATTAAACTTATCAAAACTCAACCTCTTGGGCCACTTTTCTGGAAAACACTTGAAAACTCGTACTACAACACGTTTTGAAGATCAATTTTGTAAAATCAAGCCCAAATGTGAGACAATTGAACACAATATTGAATGAAACTTGAAGAATAATGCAAGAACATCACATGTATGAGTTCCTCTGAATTCCAATGCTCCAAAACATGATCAAATGCAAGATTGAACTCAAAACTATGGTGAATTCATGGACTACAACCAAAATATGAACATGCATGTGGAAATTCTCATGAAAACAACCTCAAAATTCTATGATATGGACATGCATGTATGAATTAATTAAAGTTCCTTGAATTCTAGCTCAATTAACCCATGAATTCACCTATTTCATGGGTAGACAAGTTCTAGATGGCTCAATGACAAGATCAAGGGGTTGAGCTCTTACCTAAACTCCTTAATTAAGCTTTACTTAAGCAAAGTTCTTGAGCAATTCAACAATTCTTCAAAAATTCCTCAATTTCTTCTAATTCTCCAAGCCAATTTTCTTGTTGAACTCAATTTCTCCCAACTCACTCTCCCTCTCACAGTTTTGCCAAGAAGATGGATGAAGAAATGATGTAAAACTAAGCTCCAAACAATAACTCTAAAGGTGCCCCACCCAATGGCAAAGATGTAATAAATTCAAACTAATGTAATTTGACATTATTTAATCTAATTAATCATTCCAAATCAAATTTTAATTAAACCTACCATAAAATCACATAAATCCTAATTAGCATAAAATACTAATCAATTTCTGGATCGGTCACCGATAAGGCTTTCAATTCGCAATTCGAATTAAAAAAACACAAACAGATCATTCAGTAATCAAACAGATAGAAATGCATTTAAAGCAACACACTCATGCAAACAGATTAGGATTTCATTCTAATTAATTACTTATCATGCTCAATCACAGTTTAACACTAATCAGAGGTAATGGTTGTCACACATATGTCCTTCATCAATGAAATTTCATAGACATGGGATATCATGTTGATGCTTCACACGCTAACGACAGAAGTGTACAACTTATAACTTATTGGCAAAAGTAGTTTTTTTATTTTTAAAATTTTAAAATTTCAATAGTTTTGATATACATTGATTTTTAATGAAATTAGTATTTTTCGAGTTCTTATATTAACATCTATTGAACAATATTTATATTGACTATGAAGTTCTATTTAAAATAGAGAAAATTTGAGATAAATCCAATTTAAAGAGGATATAAGACATTAAATCTAAGGAAAAATCTTATTTAGTGATAAGGACATTTGTTGGTCAAAAGTTCATTAACACTTATCTGTTGAAATTTCTATATATAACCTATCTGTTCAAAAAATCTATCTGTTGAAATTTTATATGTTGAAACAGTATCTGTTGAAATTCTTTTAATGTATATGCCCTTATTTTTTTATATGTCCAAATTATTTTAATATTTTTAATCTATCTGTTGAAATTCACTAAGTTTATTTTTTTCCTATCTGTTGAAATTCACCAAGCTTATTTTTCCTATTTGTTGAATTTTTATTTCTCTCTAGATCACTTTCTCTTTCATCTTCTTCTTCATCTTTGCCCTCTCCTTATCTCTCATCCCTCTCCTCTCACTCTCTCTATAATTTTTTTGTTTCTCTCTCTAGTGTGAAAGTTAGGATTAAGTATCCATCTCCAAAAACTAGTTTGGTGTCCCTACACCGTAAAATGGGCAATCTAGAACTACCCCGCGGTAACGCCGTGATCCTCTCCTACATGTGCTCCACTTACGTCCTCTACATCCCTGATTATGACACCATCAATCTATCATTGGTATGCATAGACGAAAAGTCTCAACAAAGGCTCAAGCATAATTTCGATGCATTCACAGCTACAAAAGCCAATAATTTAGAAAGAGTATATCTCACACCGTCATGACCACCAAGAGGATTATAGTAGAAGTCTCTCACGAGACTTTGGCCAAGGGTGTCGAGCATCGAGACTATTCCTGTGAGATAAAAGCGAGAAATGAAGAATGAGAGGAAGCGAGAGAGTGGAGTGTGTGGTTTTGTAGAAAGAGAAATAGAAAGTGAGGTTGAATCTATGGTTTAGGTAGGTGTGTTTGAGAGAGAGAGAGAGAGAGAGAGAGTGAGTGAGTGAGTGGAGTACTATAACACACATAGATAGATGAGTAGAGGCAAATGGGTTTGATTTTACCAGATAACACACGTGGATCCTAACAAATTGAAAGGTGTGTCCTTCTTAACCCAAACAAAAGGGCCCTTGGATCTATGTCCTTAAAAGTCTATAGAATGGACCTATGGCCTGGAGTTTGGATCCTCTCCGGTCACTCTCTCTAGTGGCCCCTACAAAGGACAACCCAGATAAGGCCACATCATTTGCAAGGAAATGGGTGGCACAGATTTGTTTCTTTAAACAAAAAATTCTAGAACACACACTCACACGGAATTCCACTCCCGCTTTTCTAACACACACACACTCTCTCTCTCCCTCTCTCTTTCTTCGTCCCTCTCTCACTGACAAACGCATACGTTCATAGTACACATACACACACACACATTTTTAATAAAAAATTTAAAAAAAAAAAACTATTTTAATCTTTTTCATTTTATCTTAATAATATATATAATTTTTAATAAAATTTTTTAATTTTTATAAAATTAATATCACTCAAAATAAACCTTTAAAATGAGACTAATATTAAATATATTTAACAAAAATTTAAAATAAATAAAAAGTAATTACTATGTTTAATTATGTTTTCATTAAATTAATTATGTTTTTTTAATTTTCTATTAGAAATGAGAGAGAAAGAGAGAGAGAGAGTGTGTGTGTGTGTGTGTATCAAAGAGAAAGAGAGAGTGGAAGCGTGTGTTTTGGAATTTTTTATCTCCTTGCGGGTCATGTGGCCCCATCTTGGCCATCCCATATAGAAGCCACTAAATAGAGTGACTGAAGAGGATCCGAACTCTATGGCCTGACCACCCTTAAAAAAAAAGAGTAAAATTTATTGTGCTTATATAAAATATCTTTTATGCACCACCTCATTAGTGAGCCCCTAAGCCAATCCCACAGCGGCGGAATCAAGAATTCAGTGAAGAGATGACACAAATTAATGACAATATTGATTTTGTTTTTTTCTCATAATAAACAACAAGGAGATATTACTAAACGTAAATATTAAGAGTTTATTTGGATAGATGTGAATTTTAAATTAAATGACTTGCGGTTAAATTTTATACAAATATTGTGGAGTAACTATTTTAGGTAGATTGAAAAATTAAAAAAGAAGATAAATTGAAATAGAAATGATATATTTTAGTAGAGAAATTCTATAAAAACACATTGCACAAAAAATGTCTATCATATGTCGCAGTTATGATTTTTGTGATATTTAGTTATGACACATTATAGTGTTGCATATAACTTTTTGTGGTTGTTATTTTGGTTATGATTGAAGAGGTTTTTGATTATACATCAAGTAATGATTCGTAATGACTTATTCTGAAATTAGTTATGACTTATTATAATTTTTTTTTTTTTTTGAAGATGTGTTGTTTGGTTATAATTTATATAGTAGTTATTTTAGTTATGAACGAAAATAATTTGGTTATGAAAATTTATAATGTCAATACCATAAAGAAATAACTAGTATATGATACATCCCTTTTGAAAGTGTATAATAAAAGAACTTATTTTAGTATATTCATTGTAATTAGAAATAAAATTTTTAATAGATAGACTATTATAATTTAAAGAATGGATATTATTATAATTTTATAGAAGATATATATGATATAATCTATATATATGGATACCAATATAATTATCAAAACTTGAGGGGGGCACGTGCCCCCTGGGCATACACTGCTCCGCCCTACAATCACATGTACCTTGCCCCCTGTGTTAGCCTAGTGGGTGCAACTTGGATGTAGGGGTGTGCTCCCTCTAGATTTTAGATTCAACTCCCATTAGGAGCAATCCTCTTCTTAAGGCCACGCCCACGAGCACTTTGTGTGGGTCTTAAAATTAATCGAGATGTGTATAAGTTGACCTGGACACCCAATCATTTAAAAAAAAAAAAAAAATCCAATATAAATGTAATTGACCAACTGTCAAAGCAATCAAGAGAAGAGAATGGAACGTAACATTTACTTTCCTAGTACACAAAACAAAATTACTCTTATAAGAGCATCTTCAATTCTCCTTCTTTTATTTTATCAAATTTAAATTTGATAAAAAATATTTAAAAGTCATCATTATTCTTTTCATTAAATGTTCATCAAATCAAGAGAGAAGGATTTTTTTTTCATCAAATTCAAAACTCATTAAGTCCTTTATTGAAAATTTGAATTTGATAAAAATTTAAAAACATGAAGTATTGAAAATGATTTTTTTTTTTTTTATTTATCAAATTTGATGAAAAGGGAAATTTAGAATAAGATGAATATTTAAAAAGATTTTGATGAAAATTTTATAAAATAATTGGAGTACATATCAATTCATATCAAATCAAACCTTCTACTCAAACTTGAAATCAAATTGGTGAAGCGTTGGAGATGAAATAAAATAGCATGCATATATGTATATACCTAACAAGAATGAGATCGGTTGTTTGAATTTGGCGTGCCCATGAACTGGGGAAAAAAGAAAGTGAAATTGTCATTCAGTGGTAGTTTTTAAAAATTATTATACATTAATGAAAAAAATTATAACTTTAATTATTAATATTTATTATTTTTATAATTATTTTTTTTCTAGCAATCACTGTTATGTTATTTGCCCAAAAAAGAAAGAGATTTTATTTTCAAGAACAAAGACAATTAAAAAGAAATCTGGTGTGGGCACATTTTAATCCATGTCTTGCTCTCTTCTTGTCTATATTTGTTTCAATTGAAGGTGTGCATTTAAATGGATGACACCATAAAACAAAACTATTAAAATTCTAGATCTGACATAGAAGAAATGCAAATGTAGTGAATAAGGTTTTAGGAAGGGTGTGTACTATATACGTTGTGTTTTTATGATAAATATTATGTAATTTTTTGATAGAATTATGATGCTTGTGATTCGTAAATGAAGTATCTTCGTTTCTAAATCACAAACTATCACAATTTTATTAGAAAATTATATAACATTTATTACAAAAATATATAATATATATCACAAAAATATGTATGATGCATATTATTTCTCTAAGTTTCAGTCGTCATCTATTATGTTCAAGAAAGAACGTTATGCTTATTTATTTGTTAATTTTATGATCATTGTTTGCATTTAACTTTGCAAAAAAATCTCATGGATATATTTCGCAATAGGGTAAATTACAAATACGTCTTTTGAGATTTACTTAAAATACAAATTATCTCATATAGTTTGGAAAATTATAAATACCCACTTGCTAGAATTTTTTATTTAACAGAATTAACTAAAAAAATAAAATTCATAATTACTCTCATATACAATAATAAAATTACTTAAATTATTAATTGAAACTTATTTCTAATATTATTAAAAACTATTAATTTACTTGATGATTTATTAATAAAAATGATGATTTGTTATGAAATTAGAAACCTCAGGAAGTGGAATGTAATTTCTAAAACCACAGGGGGATTCATATTTTAATCAAATTTCAGGGGTGTATTTGTAATCTACCCTTCACAATAAAAAGGTTAAACATAATTTGGTTATTCTTGATACATGATAAATTTATTTTAAAGGAGTTTATGCAATAAAAAATATTTATCTGTTCTTTTATCACTATACAAATATGTTGAAGAATTTTTACCCAATTTTCATTTCTCTAAACCATCACTACAAGAAATAAGCTTTTTAGAGACAAATTTATTCCGTTCTTAAAAGTATAATATTTGTTGGGAAAAACTTAAGTCAACCAATTTTCTCCGTTCAATCATGAAATTTGTCCCAAATGGCCCGTCCGGAAAAGTCTAAAAATGACTTTTAGAAACAAAATTTTGCATTTGTCACTATAAATAGAGTTTTAGAGACAAAAATATGTTGTTGCAAAAACTCTTGATTTTGAGACAACCCAAATTTGTCTCTAAAAGACTAATTATAGTCCAATAAGCAGAATAGTTATAGAGACAAAAATTAATTTAAATGTGAATTTGGAACAATAGGATCCTCTTCCCAAAACAATTATAAAAAAATAAAAAATAAAAAAAGCTATTTCTTTAATTCTTTTGGGAAGGAAATTGGTCTCTAAACTTTAGAGACCAATTTCTGTTGTCTCAAAAATTAATTTTTGTCTCCATAATCACTATGTCTGCTGGACTATAATTAGATTTTTAAAGATAAATTTTGGTCATCTCAAAATCAAAAGTTTTTGCCACCACATATTTTTGTCACTAAAAGTCTATTTATAGTGACAAATGCAAAATTTTGTCTCTAAAAATCATTTTTTGATTTTTCGAGATGGGCCATTTGAGACAAATTTCGCGACTCGCAACGGAGAAAATTGGTTGACTTATGTTTTTCCCAACAAATATTATACTTTTAGGGACGGAATAAATTTGTCACTAAAAAGTTGATTTCTTGTAGTGCATAAAGCTCATCGTGATCACACTTTTGCTACATATGATAAAAGATTTGCTTTGATTGTAAGACTCTATTTGGATTGAGGAGAGGCGAGGGGAAGGAAAAGTTAGTCGTGAGAGGAGGAAGAGAAAGTCTCCTCTATCTTATTTGGTTAGACAATATTTAATTATGAACAGATATTTTAATATATTATTATGAAAAATACTTTAATTCCCTTCTGTTTCCTCCCAATTTTGGAGAGAAAATAAAGTCCTTAAAATATTTGTACTCTCTTCCCCGCAAAACCCCCTTTATGCAGTTCCATTTCCATCCTCTAAAAGAATTCAAGCATGATTTAAATAACTTTACCCCTCCAAATCCTTTACTTTTCCTTCTGAACCATCAATGCAAACAGACTGTAAATACATAGGAAAAATTAGCAATAAATCTATCATTGCAAAAAAAATAAACAACATAACAAAAAGCTCCTATAACAGGGAAGATTATTGGGAATGGGTTCACGCCCGATACTAAAAAAACTTCTAAATCTCAGATCCACCCACTTAACTCCATATATATGAGTCGTAAATAGATTGTAAGGGTTTAAGATAATTAAAAAAAAATGGAAATGGAGAATCCTTAATTGTTAGATGTAATTACAAGAAACTCCAATTTTTTGTTATTTATTTATTTTATTTTTTGTGTGTGTTGTTGTTGTGTGTATCTATATTTAGTAAGCGTTTTCGTAATTAATTTTTGTGAGCCATTTAGGTTCAAGGACTCCGCTCTTTCAGTTCCTATGTCAATAATCCATTCTATTATATAGTGCAAAGAGTTGAGTTGATATTGACATTTTTGTCACAAAATTTTTATTTCAAAATTATCATTTTGCATGTAACACTCCCACATCTTATTACTCGAATACATTATCAAAATCATTCTTATAATACAATTTCAGAGATAACAAACGGAAGTTCTAATACATCAATAAAGATAAATACATGAAGATTCTATTATTTGTACACGTAATGAATGCAACATGTGACATAATTAAATAAATTGTTCGCAGTCTTACATCACTACATAAAAGAAAAAGGGTTTAACTCTTTTTCAACAACAGCTTTCTGCCAACAAATATAAGGCCCCATAGCCAATAAATAAAGAAGATCCTCGATCTTGAAAACACTTCTCGACGTTCACCTGAAAAAAGAATAGCAACATTATAGCGATTCTGGTTTAAGACCCAACTCATTTGATATTCTGGATTCGAGTTCCATTGTTTTGTATTTTTGTTCATGTCTTATTCCTCTTTTCCCTCCATGAGTTTGGCTATTAGGATATGTTGGTTGCATTTGGAACGGGTTGGTAGCTTGTTTTTCAAAACTTTGGTTGCCCAAATTTTGGCCTCTACGCTCGAGCGGTCTTTGTGGGCTCCCAGTATTTTGGCATGTCTGCAAAACTACTAGGAGTGTATATTACACTTGAGTGGTGCTTCCTGCGCTCGAGCGGTCGTGCGCTTGAACGACATTTCTTGAGCTTGAGCAATAGGCATCTGACTATAAAACTTCTGAGAGATTGTATTTTTCGCTCGAGCGTCACTTCTTGCGCTCAAGCGGTGATGCATTTTTCCTTGTGTCTTGACGCTTGAGCGTCACTTCTTACGCTCGAGCGGTCTATACATTATCAGTTCGTAAAAGTCACTTTTTCCATCACTTTTTCATTTCACTCTCTCTCTAAACATTCCAAAAACCCTAGATCTAGACACTCTCTCTCTAAAACCTATCTTCTCTCTACAAAAACACCAAGATCTAGTGGTTTCTTCACCCTACTCCCTTTGTTAAAAAGGTAGAACACTCTCTGGGCAATCTTTTCATACGAAAATGGGTTTTGGCTTCTTTGTGGTTTCTCAACTCTCTCCTTTGTCTTCTAGCTTTAAGGTAGGGATTCTTCACACTCTTGTATGAGTTTTACCTTAGTTATTTGCTATTTCAAAGGATTATGGTGGATTGGGGGTTTTTATAAAAAAACCTAAGGTTTCAAATCAAAATGTAAAAGAGGGGTTTCAAATGGTTTCTTGGAAAAGCTTGTGGGTATGATATTGGGGTTGATATATGATGAAATGAGATATTTTCTACATTAAAACTGATTTTCAAAGAGATGGGGATTTTTCCCTAACATATGAATGTTTGAGATTGTAAAGAGAAAATGGAATTAATGTTGAGAATTATGAAATTGAAATAATGTTGATGGTGATGGCGGAATTGGATATGTATTATCACTCCCATTTAAAAATTTTAGAAAAGTGTATCTTTGATGAAATTTATTTATTTGTTTAGAGATATCTATTTTGGATTATCGGTGAAGGATAGTTGTAAGTGTTGTAGAAATTGCATGAGAATTAGGTGAACTAAAACTAATTTCTCATCCATGTGCATTAAACATTGTTGCTTATTTAATACATTGAAAATGTATATAATTTGAGAAAAATAGGGTGAACATTGGAAAGAGATGTGTATCACCAAATCAAGTTGGCCTGCGTGTTTAGGGTAAGAGTCCCAAAAAATGTGTATACATGGGTGCCAGTTTTCGCAGATGAAATATCCGTAAAATGGCAATAGTAGTGCTTGTATAGGCTATGTTTACATGGGTGCCCATTCCTGCGAACAAAATCTCTATAAAATGGCAACAATAGTGCGTAAAGGACATGATTTTTTAGAATTGTGATATAAACTTGGCATGGCATGGTTTTTGGAAAAAAAATGTAAAACGTTTGGCATAGGCATTGCATATGCATTCACCTTATGACTTTGTTAAGATTTATACATTATGTTGTAGTGTTTCTACTGGGTTTTGGCTCACCCTATGTGGGAAAACCATTTTCAGGTACTGGTGATATGCCTCCACCAAGGACTTAGCTTGGAAGGACTATGGAGCTGAAGGCTCATTGTTGTTATCTTGTATTTAAGTTTTGTACAAGCCTAGGACTTTATTTATATTGAGCTTAAGACTCACTTACCCAAGCATTAACTTGGAAAGATATAAGCCATTGGGGCATATGGTTATTTGTTTAGCCTTTATTTCCTTTTAATATTTTGTAATACATGTTGTAGATTCAAGATATACCGTTTATGAATGTATATCACATCTGTCACCTTTTGTATATCAAACTCTGATTAATGAAGGCTTATCATTTCATTTATGTTACTATTTATTAGTTGTTATGAGATGAGTATATTGTGTTTATTTCGAGGCATTATAACTTGGTATCGAAGCATACCGAGTTTGAATACTTTAGATACGTAGGAAGTGGTTATTACCACAATGGGTTTATCTCGCTTGATAGAGATGTCTGTATGTTTTGTAATGTTATGTGATAACATGCTTATGTGGTTCTATAGGTATGTGATTTAATTCCTAAGATGTTTATTGGGTCTACTGATTTCTAAAAGTTTTATTAGAAGAGCACTTGATCACTGCTGTTTCTATTTGGAACTCTAGCAATGCCACAGGACAATCATTATCCAGAAAGGAAATTCGTATGTGTTTATGTGACTATGTGCTTATATGGAGTGAATTACTGTTGTCCATTGCAGTAGGACGCGAGTGAGTTGGCTTCGGCACATTTGTGAATGTGCTAATCTGTGGGTTACCTTTATTAGGATGCCTAGACGAGGAAATAACAATTTCCCTCATTCTACGTGGGAAGAATTGAGGGAACAATTTGTGGAGTTACGCCAAGTAACTATGCCAAGGTATTACACCTTTTGTATAGTTTGAAGCATGGTTTACTAACTTGTCGAGATTTGCTCCAGTGTTGGTGGAAGCGAGAACTTCGTTGTTCAGAGTTTGAGAGTAGGTTGTGTGACGACATCCGAGGAAGGATTGTCAGGTCTTAGCATAGAAGTTATAGTGTGCTTGTTGAAGCTGCAGCATATGTAGAGGCAACGGTCTTAGTCATGGGACGGAGTAGGGAGGAGGCCATTTTAGCGACCCTTGTAACTTGGGGTGGTGGTAGACCTTTTAAGAGACAGGGGATTCCAACCCACAGTAGTCCCAGGGAGCACAGTCTAGATCTACCTTTCTAATGCCAAGTTTCGGTTTAGGGAGAGATAATCAGAGAGGTTTCACTTGTTTCAAGTGTGGTCAACTGGGCCACAAGTCTTCAGCTTGCCCACAAAGGAAGAGGGCAGGGTTGGTGGCTCAACCAATGTTGCATCATCGGGATCATCTAGCCGGCTAGGCCTTGGAGTGATCAAGTGCTCGCTGGGAGAGTAGTTATTGGGATCCTCACCAGTTCAGATTTCGAACCAGTCACGTATTCAGGAACCACTTATTTACTAGGTGTATAATCAGTCGGGTCATGCTAAATGTTTTTGTAACCAACCGGAGATTTCTTTGGGCGTTTCACAACCTAGTCGGGTTTAACCTTATCCGTCCGGGTATGGGCAATACGTTATAGGAACCAAGCAGGCCAGATTTTGAGGACCTTGGGAGAGCCAAATTATTAGACCTTTAGTAGGGAATTACATGTTTGTTTTAGGTGTGGCCAGCTAGAACATATCAGCAATTCTTGTCCTTGGCTTGTGAGCTCTTAGGGTATCTTGGGTTTGAGGATAACCAACTTTAGTGGTCCAGTAAGGACGGTAACGGTGGTACCAGTGGGGTAGTTTTGTTTTGGTTATTCTGTTTTGTAACCGATGGGTTATCGTTTTGTAATCATTAGGTTATGTTGTGTAACCAATGTATTTTGGAGATGTTGAGACATCATAACTGCTTGTTTATATATATGTACCTTTGCTTGTTTATTTCCATAGATTGGATGAATTGGAGCATGTAATGACTTTAAAGTTTAATTAATATGATAAGTTGTTGTGGAATCGAAAAATTTTCGTATTGATGCGTATATACTATTGTGATTTGGTTTGGAAAAGTGATGGATGGTGAGCCATATTTTGAAATTAGAAAGGGTTGTTGATTAATGTGTGTTTTGGTTAGGGTTACCATAGGGTGAAAAGAGTTATACTTGCCAAGTGTGTGTAATTTCGTGAGTGTTCTTTATTAGGTTTTATATTCATGGTAAAGTTTTCGGTCTATTGTCGTGAGAAACCCTTGAAGGGATGTGAAGTGTGCGATTGGCACTAGGTTTTGTATAATATAGCGTGTTGTTTTCAATGGTGAATAGCTTGGGGTATTGTTGTGTCCGGTATTGAATGTGAAAAGCTGTTAGTAGTGTGTTTGTGTGGCTTGAGTGGTGTTAGAAAGGGAGAAATGGTAGTTGAAACAAGTGCTCTTAGAAAACTTTTAGGAAATTCTTGTGGGAACATTGGAAGTTGAGGGTATTGGTGTTTAAGTATTATAGTTGCAAGGTAGGTATTCTCGTGGAATTCTATTCTTGACCATTAAGGGAAATTAGTGTTGTTCTCTGTAGTTACCTATACCCATGAGGCAACCTTTGGTTTTAAGATTGACGACATTTGGAAATGTGTTTTTTGAGCCTCTAAGTGTTGTGTGTGTTGTTGGGGGTTAGGTCAAGTTATTTGTCCGGTAAGTGTTGGCAATTGGCAGGTTGGCTAGGAGAATTAGTGTTCGAATTGAACCACGTGATGTGTGGTGGTATAGAATATAGGGCCTAAGGTTGACCCTATTGATCACCAAAAGATTGGGGGTGTTGTGTTGGTTTGTTATTAGATGTGGTTTTGTTATGTGTTAATGGTAGTGTGGAGCGTGTTATACTCGTGTGAGTTGGCTCAGCGTGAAAAAGTAAGGTTATGTACTTCGATAGCGATAAATTTGGTGGGGAACATTGGCAGAATGAAGAGCTAGAATTAAAGTAACCCACTTAGGGTTGAGGGTGAGTTGTATGTAATGGTCACCTCTAGAATAGCTTGGAATTGAGCCTGAGTGTTGTGTAGTTGAACAGTGTCATAGTGCGGGTTTATAGTAATCGGGTTGGAGTTACAAGTAGGAATTTTGGTTTTGTGAACGTTGTTACGCCATCATGTGAGTGGTAGTTGTGAAATTTTTTATTTTATTTTTTTCGTATTTATTGTGTTTGTGACGACCGATTTTGTTGCGCGTTTCTTGTTCCTCTCTATTTACCTTCGGGTTTACACTTGTTAGAGCGTCGGTTTTGACTTTGAGTCTTGTTGATTGTTTGAGGTTGTTGTGTTCAAATGTTTTTCTCAAAAGTTCTTGTTCGTTGTTTATTCCGGTGTTGAGTTTCATTTATTCTGGAGCGTGCGAGGTCGGTCCGAAGCGTCGGGAGTTGAACTGAAATATTTCTGGGCTGAGGGCCAGGGATGCACGTCTTGAGGGCCTTGGAAAGCCGCATGTGCGGAAGAGGGGCCGCGTCGCGGAATTTGGGTAATTCCCCTATGGCAACTTGCACACTACTAAAAAGGCAGATGAGGGTGTGAGGTGTGAGGGAAAAGGGCCTCATGTGCGAGGTGTTGGCCGCACGTACGGAAGTAGGCTCCGTACGTACGGGAGTAGGTGAGGTTCGAAAATTGCTCTCTTTTCTTCTCTTTTTGGGCTGAAGTTGAATCATTTTTGTATACCTCTCGCTCTCTGAAAACATTTCCTCTCCCTTCTCTCTACATTTTCTACCAAAAACCTCACAAGATCTTTGATTTCTTCAAATCCTTCGGGATTTAGACTTAAGTTCTTCATCAAAGTTGGTTAGCTCCTCGAGGGCTTCGTTGTGTACGGTGAAAATCGCGTTTCGACATCGTTGATTTTGGGGTTTCATCTCTATTCTTCTTCAATACTTGAGGTAGGGATTTTCTTTGAGTTATATATATATATACTTTTGCAAGATCTATATAATTTTTGAAATCATCCTTTGATTAGTTTTGAAAATCGATTGTTTGATTCAAGAAGTTGAGTGATTTTGAAAGTGGGTTTATTTTCTTGTTCCTTTTATATAGAAATTGAGGGCTTTGAACTATGTTGATTGAAGAAAGATGTTTTTGGTGAGATTTTCTCAAACATTTAAAGATAAATGGGTTTTGGAGAGAAAGCCTAGAAATTGGGAATGTTTGAAAACAAATGATGAGCTTGTATACATAAATGGACGATTTGAAAGGTACTTATTTATATACATATGAGAATTGTTAAAGTTCTTTGGGAATTGTTGTTCAAAATGTTGTTATAGTCTTGAAAAGACTAAATTGTTGAATTGCATGAAGTGTGGTAATTATGTTTATCTCTTGGATGAATTTGATATAAAAGTATATATTCATCTTGTGAAATCGCATCAAAAAGAAGATTGGTAATAGTGATCACAATGGTAATATTGTGTAGAGGAATTGAACATGGAAGAAATGTTGTATTGCATTTAATTATCACATGGGCATATCAATTGATTGATTATGTTGAGCTTTGAGCGTTGAATTGAAAATCTTGCATTGAGAAAAGAATGTAGGGAAAATGAGTTTTCATGAAATGGTTTTAGGGTAAATCTGGTGGTAAGTCTTGAAAGATGGTGTAGATGAAATTGATAAGTTAGCTTTGAGCATCCAGGGTGAAAGACTGAAAAACCAGCGCGGATAGGTGTCGAGCCTTCTAGTTGATACCGGTAAAAATGACAAAGTGGTAGTACTTATGTAGTCTACTTGTAGACACGTACCTAAAGATTACCAGAGTTGTATTTACCGCCCCCTTCAAATTAAATTGTTAAGTTTTGATCAATGGAAATTGCATGACATCATTGAGCATGATGGTTTTCAAAAGATGAAAATGTGTTTTATTTCCAAAAAGGCATGGCATGGCATATGCATCCATCTCTTGAGACTTGTATAAAATGTATATACTTTGTTAAGAATTCTCTATTGAGCTTTATGCTCACCCTACGGGATTTTTGTGCAGGAAAAGACGTGGTGATTCCACCCAACTAAGGGCATGGAAGTGTGTGTGTGTTAGGAGTACAATGCTTTTATTTTGCGTGATTTTGTTTTGTAAGCCAATGGCTATATTTGTGTGGGTTTGAATAACCGATTTGTGTAACCGGGCCTAAGCCTTGGAAACTTGTAAACCCATGAGGGTATTTATTGTTTATATTTCTTTGATTTGAAGTGAATGTATTATCGCATGGAGACTAGTTGTATCATGTAATGCAAGTGTGGGAATTTATGTTCAGTTTTACCTTAAAGAGCCATGATTATTGTATTACCATTTGGGTATGAAAATTTGGGGTGTTACAGTGTTGTTGGTAACTGTAAAATTTCTAAGGATTATTATCTACATAGAAACTTTGTGTTGGTATAGTGGCATCACTGTGGGTGCGATGAGTGTTGCTAGGTAGCTGCGTGATGGTTCACCAATGGAATGTCAAGGTAATGATTTTGGGGAAAAACAAAGTTTTTTTTGGTGTTATGGCATTGACTTTTTGGCTTTATTCAAGAAAGTAAATTTTCGATTTAATAAGAAGCTAAGCCTAACAAATCATGAAAGTAAAGAGAGTTCTGAAATCTAAATAACACTTATGGTTTTTGAAAAATAACAAGGTTTAAATCTTTGGATTTTGTTGGAGTAGGTCGAAAAAAAGATATTCTGGTCGTGGGCAGTGCGAGGTTGAGCACCTTTTGAGAAATAAAGTATTTTCAAAAAAATAATAATAATCAAGGAGGATTTTCAAAAAAAAAAAAAAACCTTAACAAGTTATATTCTATTTGTATTGTGGAGTGTCTCATGATCTAGCCTGAGTTGTTAGTTATCTATTGAGTAGTCATTTGGCAGGGAGCTTAGACTTTATCAGGAGTTAGTGTGTCATAATGTTGCCTGTTTAACCGTGCTTTATTTCACATTCTCGTCTTACAAGTGTTGGTCGGGAGCCTTAAGTGCAATTGATTTCATATCCTCTGTGTTGGAGTATTAGGCACTCAGTGATGGTCTGGGGTATTGTAGGTGGTCGAGATGCGGTGGACGTCTTTGAGTTCGGGTTGTCGCATTGTTGTGGTCTGGGGTGGTTATTTTGTGTTTCGTAGACCACTGCGAGTTGTGTCGGTCAGAGAGGGATCCATGTTCGTTTCTTGTTTTGTGGTGGTTCTGATATCTTTGGGCCACAAGACATTGGCCAGAATCCGGAAGTTATCCCAAATGGATCTAGACTTATGTTGGTGAGTAAGAGTGCCTTGTTTGAGAGAGACCGGTTTAAGTTTTAGATACCTGGAGTCAAGTCTAGTGAAGCAAGACATTTCTATTGGTTAAGGTGTTGTGGGGACACCATGAGGTTGAGGAAGCAACCTGGGAACGTAAGTTAAAAGTTTGTGAGAAGTATCCAGACCTATTTGTTGGTACTTGAGAATGTTTTGAGAGTTTTGAGGTGTTAATGTAATGTAAACATTGTATATGTTTTGGAAATGTGAATTATATATTAAGTATTGAGAACTTGTTTATCATTTTGATGAGAATGAATGACTAGTGGATGGGTTATAGTATTGGAATTGATTGATTATCATTGTTGCAATTGCTTTAAACATGGTTTAAAGTTTGATTTATAATTTTGGAGACGAAATTCTTTAAGATGGGAGGTTATAGCGATTCTAGTTTAAGATCCAATCCATTTGATATTCTAGATTCGGGTTTCATTGTTTTGTATTGTTGTTCATGTCTTATTCCTCATTTCCCTCCATGAATTTGCCTATTGGGAGGTGTTGGTTGCGTTTGGAACGGGTTGGTAGCTTGTTTTTCAAAACTTGGTTGCCCAGATTTTGGCCTCTATGCTCGAGCGGTCTTTGTAGACTCTTAGCATTTGACAGGTCTACAAAACTACTGGTAAAGTATATTCTACACTCGAGTGGTGCTTCTTGTGCTTGAGCAGTTGTGCGCTTAAACGACACTTCTTGAGCTTGAGCGGTAGGCATCTGATTGTAAAACTTCTAAGAGATTGTATTTTCTGCTCAAGCGGTGACGTCTTTTTCCTTATGTCTTGAAGTTCGAGCGTTATTTCTTGCGCTCAAGCAGTGATTATTTTTGTGTCTTACACTTGAGCGTCATTTTTTGCGCTTGAGCAGTCTGAGCATATATCGGTTAAATAAAGTCACTTTTTACATCACTTTTCATTTCACTCTCTCTCTCTCTAAACATTCCAAAAACCCTAAATCTAGACACACTCTCTCTAAAACCTACCTTCTCTCTACAAAAACACCAAGATCTTATGGTTTCTTCACCCTACTCCCTTTGTTAAAAAGGTAGAACACTCTGTGGGCTCTCTTTTCATCTAAACAAAAGTGGGTTTCGATTTCTTTGTGGTTTCTCTACTCTCTCCTTGGTCTTCTAGCTTTGAGGTAAGGATTCTTCACACTCTTGTATGAGTTTTACTTTAGTTATTTGCTATTTCAAAGGATTATGGTGAATTAGGGGTTTTATAAAAAACCTAGGGTTTGAAATCAAAATGTAAAAGAGGGGTTTTCAAATGGTTTCTTGGAAAAGCTTGTGGGTACAATATTGGGGTTGATATATGATGAAATGAAGTATTTTTTACATTGAGGCGATTTTCAAAGAGAAGGGGATTTTGTCTTAAAATATGAATGCTTGAGATTGTAAAGAGAAAATGGAATTGATGTTGAGAATTATGAAATTGAAATAATGTTGATGGTGATGGCAGAATTGGATATGTATTATCACTCCCATTTAGAGATTTTGAAAAAGTGTATCTTTGATGAAATTTATTTATCTATTTAAAGATATCTGTTTTGAGATATCAGTAGAGAATAGCTGTGAGTGTTGTGGAAATTGTATGAGAATTAGGTGAACTAAAACTAATTTTTCATCCATGTGCATTGAACATTGTTGCTTATTTAATACATTGAAAATGTATATGATTTGAGAAAAATAGGGCGAACGTTGGAAAGAGGTGTGTATCACCAAATCAAGTTAGTCTGTGTGTCCAGGAAGAAAGTCCCGAAAAATGTGCGTATACATGGGTGTTAGTTCCCGTAGACGAAATATCCGTAAAATGGCAATAATCTTGCTTGTATAGGCTACATTTACATGTGTGCAGGTTTATGGACAAAATATCCATAAAATAGCAATAGTAGTGCATAAAGGACATGATTTTTGAGAATTGTGATATAAAGTTGGCATGGCATGGTTTTGGAAAGAAAATGTAAAAGCGTTTGGCATGGGCATTGCATGACTTTATTCTGATTTATACATTGTGTTGTAGTGTTTTTATTGGGTTTTGGCTCACCTTATGTAGGAAAACCATTTTTAGGTGTTGGTAATATGCCTCCACCAAGGACTTAGCTTGGGAGGACTGTGGAGCTGAAAGCTCATTATTGTTATCTTGTATTTAAGTTTTGTACAAGCCTAAGGCTTTATTTGTATTGAGCTTAATACTCACTTTTGATATACCCAAACATTGACTTGGAAAGATATAAGCCATTAAGGCATGTGGTTATCTATTTAGCCTTTATTTCCTTTCATTATATTGTAACACATGTTGTAGATTCAAGATGTACCGTTTATGAATGTATATTACATCTGTCACCTTTTGTATATCAAACTCTAATTAATAAAGGCTTATCATTTCATTTATGTTACTATTTATTAGTTGTTATGAGATGAGTATATTGTGTTTATTTCGGGACGTTTCAAACATGGGATAAATATAAAGTCCAGTAGGGATCCCAACATGATCCTAAACAATAACAACTTATAGATAGTTATGATCATGAATGCTCCAACTCATACTATGTAAATAATGTGACAGTTTGTACTAAAGTATATTTACATAAGTACCTTTCCCAAAATCATCCAATTCGTTCAACAATACAGATAGTTCATATTTCCTTTTTTGTTTTTCATTTCAACAATATCACATAACAACCGTTTTGTTTTTGAAATACATTAACAAAAGTTATGATTTCCTCCTATTACTTACAAACTCAATACGTAACTTACGTCCATTTCCAACATATTCATCACATTTTTCATGCCTTAAGTCCAAAGTTAAAAACATACTTTCAACAATTTATTTGATACGCTCACATGTATACATAACATCCTATATGCAAAATGAAAACAACAAACACCTAACAACTGCTTACTCAACATATAAGATAGCACAGGCTTCCTGAACCATAACCTTCATAACACATGATATACCTAGATACACTAAGATAATATCAATAAACAAAACTCTGCTCTACCTACCTTAAGCACAGTAATCCAAGAATGAACCTTTCCATAATACAAGCCAATTTACCAATCACCAGCTGGAAGGTAATGGGACCTCTACCAATTTACCAAACACTCGCGGGAAGGTAATGATGCCTTTACTAATTTACCAAACACCCGTTGGAAGATAATGGTACCTCTACCAATTTATCTAGGTGCTAGTTAGAAGGTACTGGTACCTCTTATTCTAAACGCAACCATTTTCTCCTAATGCTAGTTGTAAGTATGGGTGTAAATCTGGCTTGGCCCGGGCCTCATAGGCTACTGCCAAAATTCGAACCGGGCCAGTCTATAGGCCAAAAAATTAAGCCCAGGCCCAGGCCCAAGCCAAGGGGTATTCGGGCCTTTGGCGGGCCAGTGGGCTGGGCCTTGGGCTGGCCCAATGGGCTTAGGCCTGGACTTGAGCTTGGGTGGGCTTGATCATTTTTTTTTGTTTTTTAAAATTTTTTCTACCAAAATTTTATTATTTTCCATTAAAAAATACATTGGGCCTCGGGTGGGCCGGAATTTGGGTTAGGCCCTAACTGGGCCTTAAGCAGGCCGATGGGCCGAGCCATGCGGGACAGGCTTCAAAAAGATGGTCTAGGCCCTAGCCCAGAGACTCGGGTTAGGCTCGAGCCTGGGCCCAAGCGAGCCTAAATGGGTCAGGCCCATCTCGGGCCCCGAGCCATTTTTACACCCCTAGCTGGAGAGTAATGGTATCTCTCATTCTCAATGCATGCACAATTCCAATCATCACAATATACCACAAGCATAAATAACCCGAGTGTACTACATACACATAATTTTTTCAACATCACAATGTCATCCTCCACCGATGACTAAGGACAAAACCTCTAAACATATGTATTAAATACATGTAATACAATAATCCAATTCTCACGAGACCTTAAGTCCAAAAACAAGCATAATAATAATAATATTTAAAGATTTCAAAATCCAACCTTAAGTTCATTCTCAATTTACAAAAGGTTACAATTTCATTTTCTTTCCAAAACCAATTTCTATATTTCATTAAAATTCACATTCATGATGTCAAAGCCACTTTGATTTCCTCTCAACATAATCAATCCCAATTAGTCCCATCATTATGGTTAACTCTTCAATTTAATAATTTACACACTTACACAAGCCATAACAAATAAAACACAGCCCTTGTTCAACTTTATCCCTTTCCAATTCATTGAGCTAATAATATTAAATTAGGGTTTTTTCCCTTCTTCAACATAAACACGTAAAACTACTCTCCAATTAACCAAAACAACTACTAATTAACAATTAGAAACCCCACATCATTGAACCCTAGATCTCTCTTACATGTTTTTCGAAAATTCATAATAAACATGCTTTTTATGTCATAAAATCTACCACATAACTATCTATAGACGAAGTATTGAAAAAGAGTAAAGAAATCTCTACCTCTTGAAGCAAAGAAAAGATAACCAAAAAATCACTAGCGACAAAACAACGATCCGCTCAAATTAAAAGAAAGGCCTCGCCGAGCTCCACGTTTTTCTCCAAAGGACTATGGTGAGAAAAAAAAATGGATTGAGAGTATTTAGAGCTAGAAGGTAAGAAGTTAGAGAGAATCGGACAGAGAGGAGATGGATCTAGGGTTTTGAAATGTTTAGAGAGAGAATGAGATGAAAAAATGACTCAAAATGGCCCTCTCTCGGACTAATATACACACAGACCACTCAAGCGATCAAAATACATTTGGGTGAGCAGACATAAAAAGTGGCACCGCTCGAGTAACCAAAACCACGCTCGAATGTACAATGACCCCCTTCCTAGAAGTTCGGACACAGCAAAGACCGCTCGAGCTCGAGCTCGGCGAAAATAACTACATCCAATAGTTTTGCGGTGTAAAGACCGCTCGGCATAAAAAGACTACTTGAGCGAACAGACAAAAATCTAAGCAACAACTCATTGAAAAACTGACGTCCTAACCTCTTCCAAACATAACCAACACTCCCAATAGCCAAACTCAACAAGTAATAAGATGGAAATGAGATTAACAACAGTTAATTACATGGATTCTCGGGTCCAGAAACAAGTAAATGGGTCGAATCTAAATCAGAATTGTTATATTGTAACTAACAAGGCAAGCACAAATCATTCTATAACTGCCGATTCAATATATAACTATCAATTTCAAGCACACACACGTAAGTAATGAGATATGTATACCAAGGGCTTATTTGGTACCACCTTAGTTTTTAAAATTTTTATTTTAAGACAAAAATTATTGAACGAGCTATTTAATATATATATATATATATATGTATGTATAAACATAAGTTGTTTTAAAATTTTACAATAATTTTTACATGAAAGCTCATTTGTTTTGACGTCAAATATTTTTGTCAAAAATATTTTACTCATTTTCCATTCTTTGATTGTTTATAAAATTTTAAAATATATTTTTTACATGAAGGCTCCATTTGTTTTGAAATAAAATATTTTTGTCAAAATATTTTACTCATTCATTATTTGGTTAAACAAAAGTAAGTAAAATAATTTTGCATCATTTTCTTAAAATTATTTGCCTTTAAAAATTTAGTAAATCAATTTTTATAAAGTTGACTTTCACTGCTACTTTTTTAATACATTTAGCATTTTCAAATATATATCTTAGCTCACTAAAAGTCATAAATGACAATTCATTGAATCAAAATTTCTCTTTTTAGGCAATAAAATATTTTTGTTTCAAGTGTCAACCAAACACTAAAAACAAAAGCAAAAACAAAAAACTTTTTCTGTGTAAAATCAATTTATAAGAAAAATAATTTTTTTTTGTGTAAAATATTACGTCGAAACAAAAGCGAGCAGTATAAATAATATAACATAAATAAGTATTTTCAAAATTTTCATTGTTTTAATTTGTGAACACCAGAAAATCCTAAAACTACAAAATAAAAACCATATTAAATAAAGTGAGCACAACACTCACGATTGTGCACTCAATAGGGCTCATTTTGGGTCCGACTTTGATAATTCGAACCGTTCTTTTTATTAAGGTATATCGAGTAAAATATATTTGCAAAAAAAATAATTAGATATCAATAGCCCTTTCATTAATCACATTTATATCTAAACTTGAATATAAAAGGTCATTAATATCCGATCAACTTAATTTTCTAAAAATATATTTTACTTGATATACTTAAAAAAATAAATAATTTATATTATCGAAATAAGATTAACAAATCCCATCAGAAACACAACAGCCACCCCTTTTCCACCAAACAGACCCTAAATTTATGGACTTGACATGGATGGGTGTTTCTCAAATGGTTTTGAATTCTGACATCAAATTCCATCCTCGTGAGTGGAGTTTTCTGGTCTTTGAATTGATAAATCCCATTGATGGCAACAAAAAAAACTGAGTTTTTTTTTTTGGCAAACCAAATTTTGTCTCAATTCATGCCATTTTGTGATTTGGATGTCAATTTTTGAATAAAAATCAATTGTTCAAGTATTAACTTTTTTTTTTTTTTTTAATCAGTAAAAAGAAGAAGTTTTATTGATGAAAAAATATACAGAGTATGATAACGTACATCAATAAAGAGGAAAGTGCAAAAAGCATCATAGTGAAACATTCAGATCCCAACTAGAGTGGCACCTTGATGAACACCAAATCATCTACTAGCACAAACTCCAAGCTTTAAGTTGGTGAGAACCCAACATGCAAAGCAAAAACAAAAAAGAAACAAAAACAGATCAATCCACTTAGGGACAGAACAGAACAGACCAGATGTGGCATTAGTAGCAGATCAGCAAGACAGAGTAGGCAGCCCAACCCAGCAGATTCTACCCAACATACCACCAGCCATCCCCCATCAGACCAACAGATTCAATCAGAAGCAATAGCCAAAACCAATTCATAGTGCCTACTTGAACCTTAGCTTATCTCACACACAAACAGAACCACAACAGATTGGATCAGATCACACACAAGACTTTACTTGCAGCCTAGCAGCAAGCCAGCAAAACCAAAAACTTGCAGCCAGATTCTACCTTAGCATTCTAACAGATCATCAAACCATAGACTAGAACAACATCCCAAAGTGACAGCCCACTTGCAGCCAGTACTTAACACCGATCACCATCAGGACTTGCATCCAGTACTTGCAGCCAGCTTGCCCAGCCAGACCAGCAGTAGCACAACATTGCAGTCCAACAGCAGAGCATAGATAGCAGCAGATTCAGCCTCCATTCCTGATGCAGTACTGGTAATAAATCTGACTTGAGAATCGTCTGACAAGCAACGGACCTCCACAATAATAAGTCTGATGAACCATGAACTCCACCCAACAGCACTTCCAATCAACAAGCAAACCAATTAACTCCAAACACACCAGGGACCACCCCATTACACCATTTACCCTTACCATGAAACCCACCCAACAGCAATCAAGCCTTTAACAGAGTTCCACCTGATTAATAACAGATCAACAAATCAGGAGCACAAAAGCCCCCCAGAAAAACAACCCCAGCCAACAGCCAAACAGACCAAAAAGCAGACTCCCATTTCTTTGATTAGTCCATGATGATCAATCCTCCTTGATTAATTCTTTGATTAGTCTAGAAGCAGGAAAACAGCATATTTGGGGCCTGGCTGCAATTTTCTCCAAAGACACAAACATTATAATAGCCTGTTCAACAACAAACCACACTCAAGACTGCCCAACAGTGCATATATGAACAGAAGCTGCAACCAAATAACTACAGTAGAAGCTGCAACCAAATAACAGCACCATACCAATTAAGCACACTAACAGATGAAGCTGCTACCCTCTGCACTCTAACAGATGAGCAACCAGATTAGCAGACAGCAACATACATCAGCAGCAAGTTTACACCACAAAACACAAAACACAGCATCCAATATTCTAGATTCCAATGAAGGCAGCAAGACAGTCTATACTCAGCTTCCCTGCCTGAAACAATATTGAACCTGGTGCAAATTAAAGACTACATCATTAATGGAAAACTCCACTTTGGCTGGGGAGGATTTAACCCACAAAGCGATTCTTACTTTGACAACCTCACATAAGTCTTCTAAATTTGGTTGAGAACCATTAAAGACACAATCATTCCGATGCTTCCATGTGGACCAAAGGACAGCCAAAGGCACAACCTTCCACATCACTTTCTCAAACTTCATTTTGCAAAATGACCACCACTGCAATAGCCCTTCCACTGAGTTTGGCATCACCCACTGAACACCCCACCACTTCATAATCTGAGACCACAGTAGGCAGACAAATGGGCAAAGAAGCAAGATATGGTTGACCGTTTCCACCTCATTTTTACAGAAATAATTAACTTACAAATGAATATACTATTCAGTAGTAGTTGATATCCAAACAATTATTTTTTGTTTAGAAATAAATATCCAAATAACGCAAACAATGTAAACAAGGTTGTTTGGAAAGTGACTTTTTGCCTAAAATAGCTAAAAATCAAATCAAATTATCACATCACTTTCTCTATTTTTATGCGCTTTTTCATAAAAAAGACAAAAATTAAGTAAAATAGCCAATTTCCAAACAAGCTCTACGTATAGTGTGAATAGAATTATTCCCAAGAAGCCAAGACCAAAAACCAAAATTTTTGAGTACCTTGATGACCCCATGAATTGCTTCTCAGGTTCCACAATTATTCTCTACCAAATAGTCATTTTATTAGAAAGGACAATTCAGGCTTTGGATAAAACAGGTTCTAGGGAGGCTATCATGCAAATAGTCTTGTCCCAGATTTCCGAAGAGGTTTATGTGAACTTGAAAATAGCCACTCCAAAAATAAAGTTCTATAAAAAAGACTCTTTCTGTGACTCAAACTTGAAAATAGTTGCTCCAAAAATAAAACAAACCTTTTACTGCTCACTGTCGATCCCCTATCCAACTGTTTCTTATAATACAATTGCAAACCATTATGAATAATGGTGCAATCTGGACAAGAAAGGATAAAACCAGATGTTGTCTCTCTTTGACAGTAAAAACTGTTCTCAATTTTAAAATGTTCAACTAGAGAAAAATATGCATACCAAACAGATAAACACATTCACAAGAAAACCAAGCACAACCCACAAACGCTTATGTTCATCACTATATTGCATACACGGGCAAAAGGTAACTTCATAAATCTACAGAATTGTTTATGAACTAGGTAACACCTAACAGAAACAAAGTAAACCACCACACACAACCAAAGACACTTTAAAGTTACCAACCACTTAGTCTTCAACTGTTATGGCCAATACCTGCCCAAACTTCATTCATCCCTCACTATTTTCCTAATCAACTTCCAAGCCTTATTTATAACAAACTGTTGCAAGAATACAAAAACAAAAAAAGCACACACTGTAAGAAAATTATCGCACAACGGACACCGATAATGGTTCAAAGCAAGTTCCCCCCAAGTTGGTATACATAATCTTTTATAAACTCTGGCGTCATGCAAAGAAATAGAATTCAAACTCCAAATGTTGCAGCTTAGCTTCTGCCAACATTTTATGTTGATGAGAATCATCTCTTGTCCTTGCCTTCTAAATGCTTTCTGCTGAAACAGAGCATACAGATTTAAGGATCCAAATAAAAGCAAAATGACCATGTGTATGTGTGTATTTACTAGTATGCTTCTGAGCGTAATTACTAGTATGCTTGTCACTACTGCATCATTTTACATATCATACATTTTCATTCTTTTTCTTTTCAGTTTTTATTTTTGAGGACACATCAGATATTACTAATCATCCTCAATCCAGAATACTGTGACTACTTTGTACATTAAGAGTTATGGACTTGGAAACTTCCAATTTTCAATAGAAATGTTGGCCTACTTACATACCAGATATATTGCATAAACCTTTTTGGGTGTTGATGAAACATGTTCTATTCAGTGGCATAAATAGGATTTTAATTCAGTAGAGTCATTCAACAAATATCATCAAGTCATTAAGTAAAATTTGGCTCTACACAACCTATCAAAATCAGCTTTCACATAATACATTATAACTTTATATATTTTCAATCACATAGACAAAAGTAATTCAAACTTAGTCAAATTACATATAAAACAAACATTGAGAAGGGGTTGTTTTGTCAACTCTTCCGTTTTTGTTTTGTGTTTTTAGTACATTGTTTTCATTTTCATAAAGGTAGAATCAATTCTAAAATTTTCAAAACATTTGAAAACAAAAACAAAATACATGTTTTTTATTTTTTTAAAACAATTATTCACTCCTCCCTTCCCTCTCCCTATAATACTATTGCTTCAACAAAAATAAAGCAAATATCTACAGTTAACTCATACAATCAATGCCAATAACATTTGCTATTGTTTTTTCCACATTATAAACACACTTCAAAATTTATATTCTGATATGCATTAAGAATCATGTCATGTATAAGTTTAAGCAGTAAAGACAAATTTTTAGATTGTGTTTATAATGAAGTGGAATAGCAAAATAACTCTTTTTCTCTACCACTAGGTTCAATTTGTAAAACTCAAACACTTTGGATAAATTTCTACAATTAATTTTTAAAAAAATAAAAAATTGAGTGTAGTCAACTGACACCACTCAGTATGACAGGCTATCAAGTGGTCAATATGTGAGGTTAGCAGCTGGTTGCATGTATCTTGAGTTTGCACTTCTAAGGTGGGTCCCAAAGACCCTTACTAGGTCGGTTCTCGGTTATAAAAAAATTATAACTGAGACCATCATTAAGATGTAGCTCCATCTGTTCCTTTTAGGCAACAAATTGTGCTACCTATCTATCCTTTCTTCCTGAAATACAATTTACATAATTCTTCATCCCCTCTTGTTTATGTTTTATCTTTTCTACAAATAATAATATTAGGAAAAAAAAAGGTGTCTACTTACCCATTCTACACAACAACCAGATGGATACCACATATCAGATACAAGAAAATGAACAATTAATAAAGTCTTCAACTAATAAAATTCATGAGTACAAGCAAAATGATTTCGCCAATAATCAAAAGAAATACTTAATAGTTTTGAATGCATATTTACCATGAAACAAGGCTTTTGGAGTGTTTCTGTATGAAATCAGTGCTGAAAACATCGAAGGATCTTGCCTCTCCTGCTTTCACATTGTAAGTCACAACCAACTTTTCAAAGTGAATGAAGACCAAGATTTGGCCATCATCCAGCCAACCAACAGGTATAAAACTCTCACATAAAAAATTCAGTCCATCTATTGCTTCTCCAATCTTGTAAAGTTTAGCCCATTCATTGCAATGTAAGTCCTTTAATATGCATACATGAACCTCTGCCGAATGTCTCACAATGAAAGATAAACTATTCCCTAGCTCAAGAAGACTATAACAACTCCCAACAAATTCATTTGGAACTTGAATGGAGTGAGAAGTTTCATCACAAAGGTCAACAGCAAAAATATGACTGTTCATTTAAGAGTAATAAATAGCACCTCCAACAGACACTTAAGCTCTATCATCACAATAAAAACTGATTCCTTTTAGTTAAGTCTCCATTCTTCTCCATGACATATTATTATCTACAGACAATACAAACCATCTATATTCTCCACCTGATATTTCACAATGGCAAACCACCTTTGTACTCCCTAACTCCTCAGTGCAAGAAATGTAACCAATATGACAAGAGAGCAAAAGATGACCTTCGCCAATAGGAAAAGGTAGGTTCTTATACTTTTGTGTCACATGATTCCCAACAAAAAAGAAATCTCTCGGGATATGAGCCTGAAAACAGTGATAAGTCACCACAACTAGAGACCATATGTCCATGACAATTTAGGTGTGTTGTTTGAATTCTCCCTCATTAAACTCAGAAACATGAATGATATGGCTTACCAAATTTTTGGATGAAAAGCCATCCTTTGATTGAAGGAGGTGTGCCTTGATAAAAGAAGGATCATATATAATTTTGGCCCAAGCCTTGCACACAAATTTCTCCTGATGTGCAAAAACTCAACAAGAAGGCAAAGAAGAATCGAAAATGATGTCCTTGGGAAGAAATGGGATGTCATTTTTACATTCCTTCGTTTGAGAGGATGAAACATTCCTACAATAATGTAGATACTATAAGAATTTGATAAATGATGATAAAAAATAAGACAAATAACAACATTGTTCACACATCCATGGAATAAAAAGCTATAGGTTCAGACATGAAAATGTCTTTGGCACAAAATGAAATACAAAAGGAAGCGAAGCACATACAAAACAAAAATCTCACTCAAACCAACTAACCAAAATAATAAAAACTTAGTGTCACCTTTTTATTATTTTTTTCTCTTTTATCTTTCATTCCTTTGGATAAATTTTAGAGATATTCATGCCCTAGTAGTGATTTGAACCCTACACCTCTCCTATTGGCGGCAGAAAACTTAATTTTCATTTTAGATTGTGTCACGGTGCCACACACTTTTCTACCGTTTCAAATTAAAAATAATCTTCATCAACCAAATGTGAGATACTTCAATGGGGAAATTGCTTTTTAGTGGAACAATAGAAATATAATTTTATCTTCATGGTGGTGCAAGTCTACTAGGTGTATGGTGCAAGTCTTTACTATGTGTCAGAATAGGACCAAAAAATATTCCATCTGTAGTGCAATTATTTTATAACTGTCCCACTGATTTGCAATTTCCCCTAGTTTTATTGGAAAGAAAAGAACGTTAACAAAATAATTTTGAAACTTGGCGAAGTTTTGCCCAACTCAAGGACATTAGTTTATTTTCCATAGCTATAATTTAACAATTTAATTGCATCAAACTGCAACAAAGGGATAGAAAAAGAAACAATATAAACTTGCTACAGACTAAACAAAACTACAACCACAAGAAAGCAATAAAGTTCAAGAAAGTCATTCAACAAGAAAAATTAGCAAAAAGGAAAACAAATTAATGATAAGAACAATCACAATTAGAAGCAATAAGTGCATGCATGTTTGAATGTCGAAGGAATTAAAGAAAATACATATTTATTAGAAGGAACAACTCGAATCCCTCTTATCTTCTTCTAGATCTAGGGCTCAGCCCTTGGATCTTCACGAGGACTGAAGCTCACGAATTAGGGAGAGAAGCAATGAAAAAAGAGAAAGTGAGATCATACAAAAGGGAGGATAGGTTTTATGCTCTTAACAGCTGAATTAAAGAATATTTGAGATCAAGGTTAGGGGAGCAGGGCAGAAGAGAAAAAAAGAAGATGGATAGGAAACAAAAAATTATAAGAATAGGTATTAGGCTTGTGTCTCGTACCCTCTACCTCAGTCCATATTTATACTAGAGTAATAAAATAACAAAATGACAACAATACCCTCACTAATAACAATAAAAGACACTCGGTATATAAACGACATCTATTCTAACATTACCAACTTTCGTTTGCCCAAAATAGCCTTTTTTTGCATTTCTCATTATTAACCTTAGTCATCATTCAAATTACAAATGAAAAAAATTATTTCCCAAGCCAAACCAAGATGACAAAAAACCCCAAACAACGAAACACAAGATGGCAAAAAAGGTAATAAAATTTAATTTCTTGGTTACAATGGTATGTCCTTAACTAGAGTGGAAAAGATTATTAACTTTGGTTTGCAGTGGTCCTGATATGGAAACAACTAATAAATTAGCTAAGCTAGAGCCCAAGTGTCGTGACAAGCGTAGCTAAGAAAAAATTAAGGCAACAAAACCAACCTAGCTAGTAAGCCCTTGATAATTTATGTTCTGATTAATGAAAACAACATAGAAAAATCAATTGGGCATTGAAATATGAATTGATATAGATGATTAGAAGTGCGCTAACATTCATTGAGTTTTTAACATGAAGAATAAGGCAAACCACTAACATCAAATTTTGATTTGGGTTAATTATATTTTAACCCTACACTTTGACTCAAATTTTACTTTAGTCCATATAGTTTCAAATTGAACAGCTCGATCCTACAATTTTAATTCAATTTCAATTTAGTCTTTCCGTTAATCTTCCTAGATGGGTATTAGGAGACTAACAAGTGTCCCAAAATTGTTAAACTTTAACCTCAAACTAGAATGGAATGACCAAGCTGAAATTAGATTTTAGTGCAGGGATCAAATTATTCAATTTGAAACTATAGGGACTAAAAGTGAAATTTGAATCAAACTATAAAAAGTGAGAGAAGTGTAATCAACCCTTTTGATTTTGACCAACAGATTGTGAGTAAAATTACAAATTGGTTAAAGAGACAAATAGACATTCACAAAAAAGCAAAGCATCACACTCATAAGATACTAGGAATAAAAAGTAATTTTAATATAACATAAAAGATAAATGATATTTCATTGCAAATATAAAAAATAAGAAAAAAAAATTCAAATCGGGCTCAGCTACTTTAATCTTTGGTTTGTACTGCTGCGTGACTTAAATAGCGAGATGTTTATATAACTTGTGATTTGGTATTGTATTGCAATTCAATACATATCTACGACTAATTAATCTTTACCTTTTTCTTCACCTTTGACTCTGTTAACAAATTTTTTTTTTTTTTTTTTAAGCCTTTTTCACTGATGGAGAGGGAGAAACAGATGGAAGGAAAAAACACAAGGGCCACAACCCAAATCACACAAATCTATTAATCAACTATGTGTCCAATACAATTACCACAACTTCTTATTTATAGGAAAAAAATCAGAATAGTAAAAAAGAAATTTAGAATTCTTAACAAAATAGGAAACCAAATACTAAAGACTCCTAATTAAACAATAATTTAAAAAGCTTACTAAAGACATCTAAATTATAAAATTGTAAATAAAATTTCCACACATATCAAATTGGTGTGCCCAACAGTCAACCATACAACAATTCTACATCCCCTAATTCATCATCACCCCTAAATGACCCCCTAATGATGTGGCATTGAGATTAGACCCCATGATGGAATGTTTGACAAATCAAAATTTGACACTTGTTAGACACATCATTAGGGGGTGGATTTTAGGGTGATAAATTGGGTGTCTCAAGCATTTCCTTGTGAACCATATTCTTAATCATACAAAGAATTGCAATATCCAAATAAACTCGTATAGCAAAAATGAATACCTTATTCCCTTTCCTACAAGAAAAATGAATTACTCTTTACGCACCTAATTCCCGGTGAAAAGAACATAGTGTTTACACACCAAATTGGCAGAAGGATTTGGGTTTACTTTAGAGGTTTGAAATGAAAAGGCTTATTTAAAGCCATGACAATAAACCCATATAACACGTTATTAATGTCATGCTACTCATATCCAAACAAGTATAATAGAGATATCTTTGTGGTTTGCAAATCACTTGAACTAGAAAACACTCATATAAAAAAGCAAGCAATAACTTCTATCATAGGACTACAAACGTTAGTAAATGAAATTAACATAAATGTAATTTTATTTAGTATTTATTTCAAAACAAGATAAAAACTCTAGTAAGAAGTTTTGCAACAATAAATAAGTAGGACCAAAAGGCAATGTTGTATTTGTGGCGTATGTTTCCACAATTAAACATGTTTAGCAAAAAGAGAAATAAATATCAATTGCATTCAATCTGTAATCTCAAGTGATTATTGAACTTAGAAACAAAGTGCCATGTCATCACACAAAGCACTGTTTACTTTTGGAGATATAAGTATCTCGGTAAAATTCCACATGACCGGAAGTGTATTAATATAGGTTTCAACTATAGCTAAAAAGGAAACTAAATCATTTTAATCTAATTGGTTGGGACCACATCAAATCATAAAACATGCATATATATATATTGAAGATCAAATCTGAATGGTCACAAGGCTAGATCCCACCAATCTTGCAAAAGAAGTTAGTCTTAAGTGACACCACATGGTGGCACATCCAAAAGCCTCCCTCGATGGATTTCAATCAGTGATTACTCATTTTTGATGGAATTGAATAAGAGAGAGAGAGAGACATTGAGAGAGATTTAGGGTTGCTGAATATTGCCTACCTTGTGTTTGGTCTTTGCTAAGTCTTTTATAGAGAGAAACTCTATTATGAGTTAGATTAGTGAGATAAATAATTCCCTAATTTCAACTTTTGTTTGCAAATGGATGTGAAATACATAATCCTTAATTATATGTTTGTTTTGCATTATTAGTTGTAGTATTAAAAATTCACTAGTTTTTTTTGGATAGAATGTATGAATCTAATCCATATAACAAAAAATTGCAACCAAACAATGAAATGGGAGTTCTATAAATTAATAATCTCAACTTATGCTACAATCCACCAATCAAACAAGCCCATATAGTATAATCACACTCGTGAAATTCATAAAAAAACAATAAATAATATGATATCTTGAAATTAGTTTTATTTAGATGGAAAATATAAACTCTTTCGGGTAAAAAATCAAACAATTGAGCATATAGCTCTTTCATAGAGTGGAACGAGGAAATACACATTCATGTAATTGACCCCACCAAAAATTGGGAAATAAAAAGGCTCACTTGGTTTGGTTTAGATGAAGATTGAAAGTTCCTTTCTTCTTTGAAACATTAAAATTTCTCATATTTAGGTGACCCAATACAGCCAATCCCCATGCTATCAATTCCATTTCAATTTGACATAATTTAGCTACAGATTTTCAACTTTCCAAAAAAAAAAAAAACTGGTCAAAAACTAGGCGTGACAGATTGCAATTTGTAATTACTTTGCAGATAATTTTGGTAAAGATTTTCAATCCATAACATGTAAGAACCAAGATTTAAATCCACGGTGCTACAATAAGAAATACCAAAATCCAACCCAATACCTGAGTTACAATAATGAATCAAAAGAATTTGTAATTTTTCAAATATATTTATATATTATTTCACCAAATTACTATGAAAATATGCACCCATTGTCACAAGAGCAGAGAAGCTATTGATTGGAATAATTAAACAGAATTTAGTTATAAGCTTTAGATCATGAATTTTGGTGGTAGAAATTTGGCAAGAAAAGTTAGCATTGACACCCCAATTCATAACAGGATTTAACACTGACATGCCAAAAGTCAAGTAAAAAACTACTTAGTCTAAGTCTTCCGTGAACCCGCAATACAACATCTTCATCTTGAAACATGGGATACTTTCACCATAAATCTTGCTTCCTTACTGGCATGACACGCCATGAGTTGGAATGTTTGCCTAAAGACGCTACACACACCCATATCTTCTATCAACCACAGGAATCAACCATAGCACATAGCAACCTAAATCGGGTAACATAACATCGGTCTATGAATTAGTAGTTAGACTAGACATCTTAGAATCCCCCAAAGAGATCCTTCTACCCAACCACAAGGATTGAACACCGGACTATTCGAGAACTCCCCTTTTGTACGCTTACTTAATAGGACCTTACAAACAGCGACATGCCCACCCTCAGGAAAATAAAAATTTACTAATCGTTAGTGGCATTCAAGATGGACCTCAAAAGGAATGGCTAAACAAGTGGGCTTTTACACCCAAATCGTGCCTAGGGCTACACCCCACCCTGCACATACCATACCAAAGGGCTTTCGCTTACACCACAGAAACCATAAATAGAGTCTGCACACATCCGTGTCAACCTAGGGGCTTGCTTCAGACTACTTAGCATTATACCGTCGGGTAACACCTGTCACAGTCTATGAATTAGTAGTTAGACTAGACTGCAGAATCCCCCCAAAAGAGATCCTTCTACCCAACCACAAGGATTGAACACCGGACTATTGAGAACTCCCCTTTGTTTGCTACTTGGACCTTACCACCTATGCCCACCCTCCGGTTATTTACTGTTGTAGTGGCATTGATGGACTCAAAGAATGTGGCCAACAGTGAGCTTACTTACCCAAAATAAATTTTAATTACAAGACTCAACTATTTGGTATTAATCCCATTACATGTATTACATAAGAGCACAAGGAGTAAAGCGTCACCATTACCAACCAATTAAACAGAATTCTAGTTATGTTTAGACCTTTCCATTCATTTATTAGATCTTTTGCCAAGTAAGTTAGTCACATTCGATAATTCGATAATATAAAAGAGCATGAGACAAACATAAGAGAGGAAATATATCTCATGATAGTCATACATAGGTATGGTAAGGCAAGCAAATAACATTAGGCATGCTTTGAAACACTTAGAGACAAATAATACAATAAAACACCATTTCCAACACTGTTCGGTTCTACAGGGCTAACAAGAATGCTTTGGGAAAAATACTTCTAGGTCAAATTAGGGGCTGAAATTGGACAGAAATAATAATTAACCTGTCTAGTTTCAATTCCAGTTCTCAGAATTTGCTCAGCACCTCCCGAAATTTATCAACAAGCTATATTCAAAAACCTGTCCAGATTTGTTACCCTTTGGAAAAACTAGCTTTCCTCTCAATCTACCTAATGATTTTCACCCAAATAAATTCCATTGGAAAGAGGACTCAAAATCCTAAATTTGACAGAAGAACCAACATGAGATGATTGTTCTGAAACTTTATAAAATTGCAAGAAGTGGACTTTTTTCAGAGACTTGGGACCAGATTTTTAAATAAAATATCCAAGCCCTAAAAACATATAATTAGGGGCTAATAAAATTATCACAAGCTCTAAACACACCAAATAGCCTACACTAAATTCATATTTGAAAAATAAATAAATTTGATATTCCTTTTAAATTCGAGAAGTTACAGCAGTGCCTAATTTGACAGATTTGCAAGACAATGCCACTAACTCAAACCCACACTTTTATACACACCAAATGCTCTATTTCCCATTAATATGCAACACAAGAGGGCATCTAAACAATAGGATGAGATGGTGAAAGAATTGAGGAAGACAAGAGGAAGAGGTGTTCTTACCTTCTTGAATCACTTTTTCTTCTTTCTCTTTTTTTTTCCTTTCTTCTATACTTCCCTTGATCACACTCTCCCTCTCTCACCCTCTCCCTGAGCTGCTAAAACATCACTGAAAGAAGGTGGAACTAATGCTTCTCAATTTCCTAGGCCAGAATTGGGTTAAAGGACCATTCTACCACCTAACTACTTAATGCTACAGCAACTTATAAATATCTGGAAATATTTTCCCACTAATTGCTACTAATTTGCTCAACTAAAAGAATTAAAATAAATAATAAAACTATTTTTATTTATTTAGTTATTATTGCTCAAATAAATAATAAAAGGTTCAAGGAATTAGTAAATATGCATTAGGCTAAAAAAAAATGTATGAATTAATTTAGAATGGAGGTAAAAAATAAATAAAGAAATAAGTGTTAGAATTGTTTCTAATTATAAAAGTGAGGTAATTTCTAGAGGGTTAAATTATTCTTCATTGGGCCATTACTCCCGGACTTTTATGAACTAGGTAATGCTGTTAACCTAAGGCTTGGGTTTTCACGATGCGATTACCAAACTTGTTAAATTCTGCAAATCTATCGCACAAATAAATTTACAGATCACCAGAAATTAAATCTATCCGTCTCAAATAGTTTGGATAATTTTGCCCTCACTTCGTGTCATTCCTGCGTTCCCGGTGAATTAACCCGATACCATGGTGACCTTGAATTGTCTTAAGTTGAATTGTTTTCCTGCTTAAGTTCTTTTCTTCATGCGTCCATAATTACTAATTAGTCCTCGAAAATTGCGTCTTGGTTAATTCGGTTTCTTCCCAATTGATGATGTGAAAAATTGCGATATATACTTCCCAAACTTGCATGGAATACATGGAAAACATCATGTACTAAACCAGCTGTGAGGTAAGCCAATTTGTCATAGCCTCTCCTAATTTTAAGGAAGTATCTCGAAAGTCGGAGTATATCAGGTGATAATTTTCTTTCTTTCCAAAATGGATGATCCTCGCGAGGCTAAATTTTTCAGAAAACACAGTCAAGCGAATGAAAGAATTAGAGAGTCTTCTCCTCTTATACATAGCTACTTCTGACGATCTTGAAATTTGCCACTAATCTTTACAATAGAATAGTTTCACCTTTTGTAGTTTTCTTTGCATGATCTATGGGCCCGGCGAGCTCGCTTCTCCCAACCGATCACGACAAATTGGTGATCTACAGGCCGTGTGCTTCAAATGGGCCATACTTGTTGCTTGGAAAACTATTGTTGTATGTGAACTCTAACAGCATTGAATTATCGCTCAATTCGCCAGAAATCCATCCTGTCTTAACATGTCCTCTAAATCACGAATGGTCGTTCATTGTAATCGATTGAGGATGGCGAAATCTTGAAACATAGTCGGTCCCTAACCATCACCTTAGCTTCCCCAAAATCGAGAGGGTGAAAGCAGCAGTCTCGATGCGACTAATTAAATCACAAGAATTTGAGTATGTCGGATAATTTCTTTAATGTGAGATGACCTACAATGATGTAGAAGTTAATAGAAAGAGTTTGCCATGGCAAAAAGATGTGCGGTTTAAATAAAGCAATCCACTTCTATATAGCATCATGTCCTCTGGGTAACCTAGGTGATCGTGTGAAGATCCCATTGATACGATATCATTCCGATACGATATCGGCAGAGGTGACGTCATCTGGTCATTGGTCATTATAACCTTTGCTAAACACGTAAGGCATCTGGCTACGGTGGGGCCATCTTTCTTTATTCCGTTCCTGATATTGGCATTTTAAGTCTTGGTACATTTTCGTCCTTACGGGTTACCGCTACCCGAACAGCTGAACCGTGGAACTCTTTAATTTTCTCTAAGTGGCTCATCTTGTGGGTACAAACATACGTCACGATGTCTCAAACCATCTGAATAAATCGTCCAATCGGTATAGGATAAGCAGGGATTACTGTTAGGTGCTTTACGACACCACCTCTTGATCATATACGCTGACTCTATTACCTCGTTGAATTTGGGTGTGTAGCGATTTGGCTGGCGCAGTATACCTTCCTGCGTCAAATCACGAGCTTTTTCATCATGCACTTGAGACTCATTAAGTGTTCCCGACCATGTTCCATTCCTTGAGTGCCAAGCTAGCAATAATTCCCGGTTCTTGCGACTTTCGGGGCATCACTTCGCCACGGCCCATTAGCTTTGCGGGATGATAAGATAGGGTAAAAATGGTAATCTTCGAGATATTCTAGCCACCATCTTTGTCTCATGTTCCAGAAGTCCTTCTACGTGAACAAATACTACCTGAAAGTCTTATGGTCCGTAAAAAATCTCAAATTGTTACCGCCGCCACAAATAATGACGCCAGCTGCTTTGCCTAAAACCATCAGCATGCCAACTCTAGATCAGTGTGTCGGATAATTCTTTTCATCACGGTTTTCGATTTGCACTGAGTCGTGGCATAAGCCACCACCTTCCCTTTTTTGCATTAACACTCCTAGCCCCACATCCTTAAGCGCATGTACATGATATACGGATATATCCTACATCTCACTCTAGGATGATGAGTATTGGGGCACTAAGTCAAATCTCCTCTTGAGTTCTTGAAAGGATCGTTCTACATACTTCGTTCCAATCATATTTTACCCTTTTTGCGTTAGGCAGGTCATCGGCTTAGCCCGGTTGGAAAAAGTCTTGAATAAACGTCGGTAATAGGCCAGGTGAACCCCTAAGCTACAATTCGGAGTAGATATTAAGGTTGGGCGCTTCAATCTAATCTTGCTTCTACCTTGGTCGGTCTCTGCTTGCAATCCAGGTAACTCTGAACCACGTGTCCCAAAAAAAATTTGACTTCGCTTCAGCAGAACTCCACATTTACTTAACAGCTTTTCGGCGTCTACATTGGTTGTCTCTTGAAACACCGGCTAGAACCACTCTCGAAGTGTTGCTAAATGTTCTTCTTGAGAACCTGATGAATAGACTAGAATATCGCCATCAGCTTAAACACCACCACGAATTGGTCCAAATGCGGGTCAAAAAATCTTATTCATCAAGCTCATGAACCACAATTTTGGTGCATTGGTTAGTCAAGGCATTACCACAAATTCGTAATGGCCATATGTCCGGGTGCGGGCGATTTTTTGGTATATCATCATCCATGACCCGCAAATTGGTGATAGCTAGATCTAAAAGTCGATCTTTGAAATAGCATTGAACCTCGGAAAGCCCTAGTCAAATAGGTCATCAATTTGTTGGAGAGTGGATATCGGTTCTTGATAAATCACACGATTGAGTAAAATAGATAATCTATACCCACAATCTTAGTGTTCAAAATCCTTTTCTTTACAAATAGCCCGGGTGCTCCCAGCGGTGAAGGTACTTGGTCGGATAAATCCTTTTCGGTAATTCTTGCAATTAACGTCTTCAATTCGAAGTTCGGCGAGAGCCATATGGTGGGGAGCATGCTCGGGGATATTGATTTGATACCGCTTGTAACACCGATACTAAAATCTACATCACGATCTGTGAAAGCGGAAATCTGCACAGCAATTCCTCGGGAAAAACATCAGTGTATTCACAAACTACATCGCGGAAGATTTAATTCGATTGAGCTTCTACATTAATCATCAAACTTGCTAACCATCAGACCAAATTATCGATGCCTTATTTTTGCATTTTCACGATTTGTGCGTGCTTAGGGAATCCTCTCCATCCCTTAAATTGGAAACCACGTTCCACTAGGTGTGCAAGCCGTCACCCTCTTGTGGTAGCAATCAATCAGCTTTGCTTTCAGTTAGGCGGATAACAAAATCCATACCCAAGATTATGTCAAATCGGACCGTTCAAGCCTTACGAAGTCATGACTTTCCAAGTGTAAAAAAAACCACTGACACTTCTAGATTCACACCCCGACAGTTAATCCTACCCTAATACTTCCTCTCAAGGGTGATGCAACACGTAAAAAGTGGTTTCTAAGGTTCACATTCTAGAGGACCTAATGATTTAACACGATGTTGATATAAAAGAATGTGATGCGCCCGAGAATCGAATGACGAGCGTAGATTTCCCAGAATTATAGAGTCACAATGTTACCTCTAACTCTTGATGGATCTTCATCATCTTCCTCTTGGAAACAAAACTACTGCACATGGCTTTTTGATTACTTAGAGTTGATCCAACAACCACTTGGGATTTCCTCTATGACATTGCCCTCCTAACTTGTTCATCCATGGCCTTTGTCAGCAATAACTTAAGCATTCGCGCATGAAACCCCTACGAGATTTCCTATCGATGAAGTTGGGGACATTCCGAGAGCTTCTTGTACTATCACGATGTGATTGAAAGCATTGGATTTGTGCTGTGAACTTGGTTTGTAAACTTCCTTTCTAGCTTTTCTTTGTTCTGCACATTTATTCTGACAGGTCTAGTGTATGGTGTCGTACCACATTCCTTGGTCATTTCTTCTTGGTCCTACAAAGGCCAGTGACCCCTTTCTTCGTTTTTCATCATCCAGGTCCTTTTGAGTTTGCCTCCGCTATGCATCGCATCCAATGCATTATCCACTACATACGACAAATGTAGGAAGGCACTAGGGTATTACCTCTACCTACATTGATAGGGTCTAAACCCCACTCAATTTACGTTGCTTTCTCTCATTCATCTCAGACGTGTCCCGGTACTGCTTGTGTGAGCTTGACTCTTCAAACTTTGTACATCTTGAATCAGCATCATCATCACCCTGTTTCAAAGTTTGAAGTATTGCCAGAATTCAACTCTGTCTACTTGTATTTGGGAAATGGTTTTCTTAGAAACAATTCTTTCATAGCCCCAGAGCCAAATCATGCTTGAAATGCGTGTCTCGAGAATTTTTCATCCAGGACCACCAATGATCGCCTCTCTAGCCTAAGTGAAGTAACTTGCCCGAAGCGCGATCTTATGTACTTCTTGCTGATAATACCACATGGTTTCTAACATCTTTTTCTATTTGGCGAATCCAACTCTCGGCGTGACTCTCGAGGTCAGGTTCACTGTGAACACCGGCCGGTCTTTGCTTCTTTGAACTTCAGGATAACAAATATATCCAGCTCGTTTGGTTGCGTTCTTCCCTAAGCCTTCTAACTCTTCAAGAATCTGGTTCTGGCCGGTCTTGGTAACTCATACTTGAGCGAGAATAGGTCCCTAGCTGCGATTAACAGCATACTTGATTGTGAGTTGGGCGTTAGCATCCGCATCTTCTTGATCGTTTGCTTCCACATTGTCATCCATCACCGCCAAGTTTGTGGGTAATATAACAGCAAGGTTGTTATGAAGGGCGAAGGGTGTTCAATAAATAGACTAATTTAATGTGAGTGCGAGGTGTAATTTTTCTAAATGGACAATGCAATTAATGCAAGCAAATAAATAAAATAACATAATACACTAAAAGAATAGCCAACTAGATATTTATATATACATATATAACAACTAACACAAAAAGGTTACACTATATAAGTTAGCGTGTGGCGTGTATACTTAAGCGAAAACAAGCTTCAACCACACAAAACAATATTTTAAAAGTACCACAAAAGGTTTGTCCACAACTATTAAATACCTAAGTCAAACAATTCCTCACTTGGGTCTTCTTGGAGATCCTCGTCCAGGGTCCTCGGGTGGTAAATGAGCATATGCGGGGAAATTTGGGAAAGCTGGCGAGGAGCTGGTGTAAGAGGTACTCGATGACTTAACTTCTATAGAAATCTGGGAAGCTCCGGAGAAATCACGCGAGACAAGAACCACTAACTTTCAGCAGGGATGATGAGCCACAACTGACTCGGGTCAGCGCGGCGCACATCCTGCCGGATGCGGATCCTCGGCCCAATACCTCTTGCCTAAGCTACGGCAAAAGTCCGACCATTACTTTCCCACTCTATCTGTAGAAGCGAACCTAAACTCCGGTATTTGCACTGAAGGCTGATCGTGGTACCTGCGCCTTGTCTTGCTTCGCGTGGTGTATGGTATAAAAAAGTCCTCTGTTTTCCGAATAGCACCACTCTTTATCTACAGCGCTCCGCTCTAATTGACGACGTAAGTGATTTAAGTCTTGTGGGCCAGCGGCAACTCACGCCCGTCCTATGCGGAAGCGAAAAAAATCCCAGGTCATCAATGCTTTCCTGAAGCGTACCAGAATCCATCCTCTGGTAGGTAAAAAAAAAAAGAATTTTTAGTCCACCTTTAATGCTGATATAGTATAATGTTAATAGAATATAATAGCATAGGAGACAAGGATATCTCAAATCTAACTTTCGATCTGCGATACTGGGTTAAGGGTTGAACCCTGTAAGCTCTAATACACAACTTGCGCCAAGAAGATTCATAAAAAACGAGTACATAATACAACTCAAAGCGGGATAGATAACCAAACATCTTAATATACATATATAAGCAAAGAAGTTAATACCATGGATTAATTCATTTGTGTTTCACAATGGGATTACAAACAACGACATGCTAAAGTCAAAAGTAAACTACTAGTCTAAGTCTTAGAGAAGTGAACCACTGACTCCAACATTTTCATCTTGCATTTTGCCTTCGGGATAACTTTCACCATCATTATCTGTCCTTACGGCATGGCCAGCGCCCTGTAAGCTTGGAATACCCACATTGATGGCTACACACACCCCATATCTTCTTATCAACCGGTTAACCATATACATAGCAAATGGGTAACTTTTTAACATACGTTCTATGAATTAGTAGCTAGACTAGATATCTAAGAATCCCCCAAAGAATCCTTCTACCGTACAAGGATTGAACACGGACTAGCCAGAGCTCCCCTTTACTGGCGCTTTGCGACACCTTGCAACCCTATGCCCCACCTCTCCGGTTATTTATGTAGGTGGCATGTGATGGACCTCAAAAGGGACAGACCAAACAAAAGTGGAGCTTTACGCCTTACACCCAAATCTCGTGCCTAGGGCTTTGCTTACACCCTACACATACCATACCAAATCGTGCCTGCAGGAAGCTCACCTCTGCACATACCATACCAAAGGGCACCATCTTACACTTACAGAAACCACATAGAGTCGTAAATACATGAAGTGTACAACCTAGGAGGCTTACTTGAACTACTTGGCATGAGACTCAACTCATTTGGTATTAATCCCCATTCATATGTGTATTACATAAATCATTACGGAAGCTTCAAGGGGTGAACGTCACCCATTACCAACCTTTTCCATTTTCTATTTGGCCAGATCTTTTGCCAAACTTAAGTTAGTCACATTCATTGAATTCGGTAATATAAAGAGCATGAGAACCAAACATAAGAGAGGAAATATAGCCCATGATAGTCGCATAAATAAGGTATGGTGAGCAAGCAAATAACATTAGGCATGCTTTGAAACACTTAGAGACAAATAACACAATAAAACACCATTTCCAGCACTGTTAGGTTCTGCAGAGCTAACAAGAATGCTTTGGGAAAAATACTTCTAGGTCAAATTGAGGGGCTGAATTGGACAGAAATAATAATTAACCTGTCTAGCTTCAATTCCAGATTCTCAGAATTAGCACAGCACCTCCAGAAATTCATCAACAAGCTATATTCAAAAACCTGTCTCAGATTTATTTACCCTTGGGAAAACTAACTTTCCTCTCAATCTACCCAATGATTTTTCACCCAAATAAATTCCATTTGAAGAGGACTCAAAATCCCTAAATTCCATTGACAGAAGAACCAACATAAGATGATTTTTCTGAAATTTCATAAAATTGCAAGAAGTGGACTGTTTATTTTTTTCAGAGACTTAGGACCAGATTTTTAAATAAAATATCAAACCTAAAACATATAATTAGGGGCTAATAAAATTATCACAAGCTCTAAACACACCAAATAGCCTACACTTAATTCAGATTTGAGAAATAAATAAATTTGATATTTCTTTTAAATTCGAGGAGAAGTTACAGCAGTGCCTAATTTGATAGATTTGCAAGACAATACCACTAACTCAAACCCACACTTTTATACACACCAAATGCTCTATTTCCCATTAATATTGCAACACAAGAGGGCATGACATCTAAACAATAGGATGGGATGGTGAAAGAATTGAGGAAGACAAGAGGAAGAGGTGTTCTTACCTTCTTGAATCCACTTTTTCTTCTTTCTCTTTTTTCCTTTCTTCTCTACTTCCCATGATCACACTCTCCCTCTCTCACCCTCACCCTGAGCTGCTAAAACGTCTGAAAAAAGAATTGAGACAATGCTTCTCAATTTTATAGGCCAAGAATTGGGTTAAAAGGACCATTCTACCCTTCTGGCTTAACCAATGTTAAAACAACATAAATATCTAGATATTTTTCCCACTAATTTGCTCAACTAAAAATTAAAATAAATAATAAAACTATTTTTTTATTTATTTATAGTTATTTATTTGCTCAAATAAATAATAAAGTTCAAAAAGAATTAGTAAATATACAACTAGGCTAAAAATAAATAAAATGTATGAATTAATTTAAAAATTAGGAGGTAAAATAAATAAAAGCCAAGTGTTAGGGTATTTCTAATTATAAAGTGGTGTTCTAAGATTTAAAATTATTGTTCATTGGGCATTATAGAACTTTTATGGAACTAGTGAAAATGCTATTAACCTAAGGCTTAGGGTTTCACGTGCAGTTACCAAACATTAAGGTCTCTACAAAAGTAACGAGAAATATGGATACAATATAAGTTAAATTTTTCCCCATTTCTCTTTTCCTTTGATTATCCAAATTTCTATCCACATTATCCAAACCTAGCTTAAATATAAAGTATAAAAAATAAAAATTGAATCTAATTGAATTAGTAAAATTCACATAAAATATTGACAAGCAAGTCTTACCTTAATTTATTTTTTTCCGACTCCACTCATGCCATCAAAATTTCCAAAGTTCCAAGTAAACCTATTTTATTGCTTAAAAACATAAAAATAAAAAAAGAAGATGATACAAAAGCATTTTACTCTTGTTTCCAAGCATCAAAAAACAATTAGAGAGCGACAAATTAAATCGATGGTACTTATATTTTGTCTCTCGTCATTTGGTCTCTACACTTTTAATTGACTCAATTTTGACCCTTAATTTTAGATTTTGTATTAATTTGATCCAATTGACAATTTTGTTAATGTTTTTACAAAAAATTAATATTGAATTAGTTGATGTTAACTCACTTTCGGTTGAGTAAATTTATAATTTTCCATTAAAATACAACACATGCCACTTATGTACCTATTTTCCATACAAAATGTCAAAGTTATAAACAATTGAACCAAATTGAAATGATCATAAATTCATGATAAAATCAAATCAATTGAAATTCTTTGAAGAAGGACCAAGAAGAGGGACTAACATCGTAATTTGCCTTATTTAGAAATGGGTAAATTACAAACACACCCAAGGTTTACTTAAATTATAAATTACCATGTGGTTCTAAAAATTACATTATCCTAAAATTTCTAATTTCATAACAAATTGGTCCTTTTATTAATAAATCATCAAGTTAATTAACAATTTTTAATAATGTTAAGAATTTTATTTCAATTAAAAATTTAAATAATTGTATTATTGTATAGGTGAGCAGGTTAGAAATTTCACTTTTTCAATTAATTACTGTTAAATAAAATTCTAGCAAGAAAATATTTATAATTTTTCTAAACCACATAGACAGTTAAGATTTTAAACAAACGCATGAGAGGATGTATTTGTAATTTACCCTATAGAAATATAACAACAACAAATCCAAAACAGTAGAGAACCTAGATCTTAAAAAAATGACCTACCAAGAAGACTGAGGAGGCATGGTTCTCACTCCCGTTTGAGTCCTAACCCAATTAAACAATGAAACCGATGTGATGAGAAGAGAATGGTTTTTATAAGTTCCAAAAACCTGCCAATCAATCACTTAATCAATCAAAAAAATTAAAAAAAAAAAGAATTAAAAATGTTTCATCCGTCCGCCATAGATTATGTTTTTGTCGGATATTCATCTCAGGTGGTAATTGTTTTCCATGCAGCATTTTCTTACATAATTAAATTTTACAATTAAAAAAGGAATAAAAAAAACCCATTTGCTTAGAATAACCAGATCGTTTAATCTTCACTTTTGAGTGGACTGATTTAAAAAAAAAAAATTAAGAAAAAATGTTTGTCCACGAACTCAACACATGAAATAAAGGATCTCATCTCAATCCATAAAATGATAGCAAATAATAATAAACTACTTACTCGAAAAAAGAAACAATTTTTCTTGGTCCTGTTGAATCCTAACCCAATTGGTGTTCAAAGCCTGCGTTTTCTTCCCCTGAGATGACGAAATGGAAGAACAGTAAAGTAGATGGATGACGATTATCGAGTAAGAAATGTTAAAGTAAATTTGTCAAAGAAAATTTGATTTACTAGCCAGATTATATGTAGAGCAACCTTTATTTATATAAGCTCAAGAATATCTCATTACACACTACTTACTACGAAGTTCACAAACACAAATTTTGTTTTTTTTTTTTCCTTTTCCCCTCAAATCTTACTAATAATTTTTTTAAATATTATCAAATATACCCTTATCTTCTGATCAATTTTAAAGCTCAATCTAATTTTAATTTTTTAACCCTCAGACACCATCCATCACTACTAAAAATTTGGCTGCATGTAAAATCTTAGTCCCGTCCATCTGCTAAAAGCTTCAGCGATCAAGTAAAATATATAACTTGAATAAATATCATAATAATTTTTTTAAACTAAATTATTTATGTATATATACTCATTATTTTAAGGGGTAGGCTTCTAAATCAATCCGTCGGACTTCAAAGAGTTGTTATTCGGGTCCATTGGGTATAGTTTTGAAGTACTCGTTTTCGATAATTCAAGAACTTGGATTTCACATTTTAGGATTTGTCGAGTATATCATCCTCACATAAAAATTCAGAAGTCGATTGGATAAGGGCAGACTATATGTTCAAATCAGGTTTGTTTTTTTTTAAAATGAACTGTAGAAGAAAATAAAAAGTTTATACAAAATTGAAATCCAAGCAGGTTGATACGCAATTCGATAAGCCTTGATTTTTTGTAAGGATGATATGCAAACAAACAACTTAAAATATAAGCAGTTTGATCATTAAAAACTGGACTTAAAGTGGACCCGATGGGCCGAATTGGACTATTGGATTTAATTTGAGTTTGAGACAATCCAAACTATTCTTATTTTTAAAGAGTAGGTACTACATCTCCACAAAAGCACCCCCTTGCCGTGAGAACTTTGACCCGGTAAAAAGAGGTCTATTCAAGCTTACTGCAACTCCTAAATATACGGGTTACGGGTCAAGTCTATGAGAAAGGGATCTTTTGGGAGATTTTTGTGGGGATGGATCATTTTCCTATTTGAGCAATATGTAAGAACCCAAATTCTTCATCCTATATAAACTCATTTTCCCATGGATAGATAGATTGTCATTAAATCTCTTATACCTTTTTTTAAAATCTTTATCTTAATTTTTTCAAGTGATTAATTCTTTGTTTAACTTCCGGCACCATATCCCCAAATTTATTATCTTATAAATTAAACTCCTGGCATAGCATATGAATTAAATATCCTAATACTCTATTTGATTGAGTAGAATGAGATGGAATAGGATGAAATAGAATGGGTATTGAATTGAGAGTAATGCTAGGGATCCTAAATGTTTTATAAAGTGCTCGCAATTTAGCATCTTACCTTAAAATTCTTTGGACCTCCATTTTTAATTTTTTTATTATATAATTATACCTAAAAGAGTAAAATTGCGTTTAGGGCATTATTAAAGGAACACCCACCTATCAAATAAGAACTAATACTTTATATTATTGGACACCCCCTCCACCCACCCCCGTCGCTCCCACGGTCAACTCGGCTCCAGCACCACTATCGTGTTGCCATGTTTATGAACCCCCAAACCTGTGCACTGTAACAACCAGCATAAACCTAAAATCTATTTTCATAATCATCTTGGAAATCATAGATATCATCTCATCACCATCTCAACCCTATTGAACCCAGAAAGTTTTTGCTTCAGAGTATCACTTATTATGCTTCATCACTTATTTCGGCATGTAGAAACAATAGAGACGAGGACAACAATTCTGGTGAGACAGGCGTTCCGTTGGTAGATTTATCTGGCCCTTGTTAACATTCTCGATTAGTTTGGGTCAGTTCTTGTTTTGTTAAAGTACGTTAGATCTTGGTTTCTTGAGCTATTAGGATTATGTTCCTGTCTGATTGAACATAAATCTTTCGTTCAATACATAAGTTGAGCAATAATATAGATGGCCAGTACTAATAAACCGAATATCATCTTTATTTTGGCTTCTTGTTGAGCCCCGGCACGTCATTAGTTTGGGGACTATTGAAATGAACATCATTTTTAATTTTGAGTACATTCACATGTGTTTTTTAAGCGTGATAAAAAGCTGGGCTGAAGGCAATAAGGTTGATTCCAGAAACTGTAATGGATTATAATGTCGTTGTTACTCGTAGGTAGAGTCTTTGATTGTTTACAAATAATACCTTTATATGCAATAGTAGTTGAATTTAATTTATTATTCGAATATTCAAGAGTCGAGATGGAGTTGGTGGAGTGGAGCACCTCCAAGTTGGAAGAAGAAAGTGGTTAGATTGTTGATAAATGCGAGAAGTGGATGGGGAGTTGGTCGTTAGAACCAAGCAAAGACTTAGCAACGTGAGAGGAGTGGATCTTGAGGGACACTAAAAAAAGCGACAGCCTGAAGACAAAAAAAAAAAAAAGCAAAATACATTGAGCCTAAAAAAATGTAGAAAATCCTTTTTTGTTGAAGGGCAAAATTAGCCACAAATGATGGCTAGATCTTGATAGTTATTTTATAGTGTGCATTATCATCTGCTTTGCAAAATATCTTGAGGTCATTCTTGTCTTTGGAAGGTTGTCACATAGAAAATACTCTTTATTAGTAGACATGTGAAGAGTATGAGAATGCGACCGGTGAGATATTGGTTGCATTGAAACGATAGATGGTACGTCTTTCACAATGAGACAATTTACAATTCACGTTATGGTATAAAATTCTTTGAGAAAGCTAGGAGATCTCAAATGCAACAACTTCAAATTGATGCTTGATGGTAAGTACATTGAGTGGCATAAGAAACTATATGAATCTTTGAGGCGATGAAGCGATTTGTTCTTTGCATCCTACTAAATTTTAATTTATTCGTGCATTTCCAAAAGTATTTGATGGATTGTGCTTATAAGATGTCGATATCTAAATTTACTTATACGGAGATTGTAGGTGTGACATGGGCAAACATGATATTTTCAGTGCATTTTGCATGCCTCCAGTGTGAGAAGGTGGATAACTACACATGGGCGCTGGTATTTTGTGTAGTGTGATGGATGCTCTCTTCTACATTATTATCCTGTGAATAAGTGGCCCTTATGAATGTCATATATACGATATTTCGCGCAACTACAAATTTGTTTTGTAGATGGCATATTGAAAAAAATAATGCCCTGTAGTACAAAAAAGATATTTAGAACAAAAGGATAAATAAAGAAATATTTATAATGAGGTTTGGAATGTATTTGGTTGTGATAAATACGTTGAAAATATACATACCTTTGACTATCTTTGTTATATAATGAGTTTAGTGCTTATCGAGATGCTTCATTGTGTTGCCTCGTCTGGTTAGATACATACAAGTTGAAATTTGGTACGCTTGGTACGACACATTTATGCACTTTGGAAATTCTGCAACAAATGAGTAAATCTGAACATTATTTTTATAATAGTTTTTTCTGCATATGTATAGGGTTGAGTTCACATACAAAACAAAAGATATCTTGGATCAAATCGATGAAATTTTGGTCAGATTGGACGAGGGATACACAATTTACTTGGTTGCGCGACATGAGTGGCTCCGTCATCATTTGAGAAAGGCAAGATAGTTATGCAACATGATTTCAAACCTCATGATTTAAGGAGCTTAAGTGGTAATGTCTTAGTGCATTAGAGATCATGATGCAGTCTAAATGAGCATCTTGTTGAGTATTGATATTCTGCATGTGTATCATGTTGTTCAATGTACTCATGGTTTTCCATGTGCATAGAATATGAAATTATGAGAAAATGGTAATTCCCTCACTTGGTTTATTCATATTGGACTAAACAGTATGTTGAGTACCCCACCTATTTTATATAAGTGAAGAGAGTGGACTTGTACACTGAAGTTAGGTAATTTGCTAAATAATTAAGTGGATCGAGATGTGAAGAGTTTTTGTTCACGGTGAGGGAATTAGCCAAACCTTGTTGTACATTTTTGATTGAGCGAAGTGAAGTCTAATCACCGGGGTTGGCCAAGAATTGATTGGGACACTCCACCACGTCGTGAGCCTCTGCATTTGAAATAGTTGCTTGACACAAGATAGTTATTCGCAGAGTCATTGCCAAAGGCGAGTGGAACAACAAAAAGAGTGAAAACAAGAAACGAGAAAAATTACATAGTTTACTAGTGAGGTATGTAATTGTGTCATGTTGTCTATTTTATTGTCTAACATTGGCATTGGCACGTGATAAGGTTCACGGCGAATCAATGAATCAAATTGTTTTTAGAGGCATTCCTTTTTCAGTTGAGGCGATATATTAAATACATTAAGGATGTTGCTGACCAAATGGCAATTTATTAGGTTCGAGCAATGATGGTTGATTGGGTTTTTGAGAAAGAGGATGGTAACAAGTGAGAAAAGATTTACTTAAAGAGTTGCATGCATAATGACCACTACAAGAATTGTTTAGATCACAAGAGAGAATCGATGACCTTACCAACTCTTGGCATATTTTTGAACCAAACTTTAGGTTGGACAGCGATTGGATGACAATGCGAGCATGGGTCATCTTATATCATCTTTCTGCCACGGGTCATTTTGGTCCACTGTCTGTACAGCAATGTCGACATTCCTCCCTCTTCCAGGTGTCTCTGGAGTGTGCATTGCCTTTTGCGATGAGATATGTATTGGCTTTGTCAACAACAACCATTTTGTTCAGTATTGGTTTCTAATATTTTTATTCATGCTATCCTGCTGACTCATTCTCTCTTAACCTTATTTATACATTGTAATATTTTTTTTAACTTTTTTTTGTGGCTCATTTTGAGTACAGTCATCCTATTCACAAAAGCAACTAACTGGCGGAATTTGCCATAACCCTTGTGCAATAGACGCTAGAGGTTGCATATAGTTCAGTACAACATTTCAAATCACTCATCGGTCTAGATGTGGCCACAATTTGAAGCAGTAGACACCGGATGAGGGACTAATGTCATCACCCAGTGAGCTAGGAAATGAATTAGAATGGTTTAAGGATTTAATTTTCAACTTGTTAAATAACTAGAATGGAAAAGAGTGGTGGAATGGATTTAAGTTTTGTATTTTTGAATATGGATTTAATTCATTATTTTCTTTGTTCCTAATGAATTGGAATAGTAAGCGGGTGAATTGAAATGAATATTTATTACCTACATATTATCTTGGTTGAGAGATTGATGAAAAGTGAATTGGAATGGATTCAAGTTACGGTGATGAACAAATTTTGTTAGGACATACGATCTTTGACGGGATGTATTGTTCGACAAAAGTAGTTACGAACAAAATACATTTGTTGACTACTCTGATTGGTGAAGAATTGTTTTTATTCGGTTCTACATCTTTGAAATGGTAGGCTGACAAGCTGAGGGAAGGGCGGTAAAGGCGTTTGTGTTGACTTTTCTACAATACTAAAAAACCATATATATTCGGCATTACGATTCTTCTTAAAGACTTCTATTCAGCATTACGGTCTTGAGTGAGTCATTTTGATTCAGTTTCTGGGTGCTAAGCGAGGAAGTTTGTTTGGTTTGGTGAATTGATGAACATAAAAATTCATGTTTATTCATTGAATCCCAATTGTTTAATGCAGTGATGACCATGAAATGATAAACAAACCAGCTTTCCAAACAAACAAACTATCAAACCAATTCAAACCATCAAGCAATTCTAAACCATCAAAATAATTCGTTGAGTGCTTGAAAGGTATGGTGAGGTCATGTACCAGTCTGAAACAATAGCATTGATGGCCTTGAAGCCACCATCAAAATGTATGCCAAATTTTTCTCACAGCAAACTAACATATACTAAAGTGTTATCGACCTTTGTTATACTTGTATGTCTAACACCATCAAAAAGTCTAACTATATGTTTTAGAACTAGATTTCAAAATACACATTTAAAGCATTTGAACCCAACAAATACTAAAATCCCACAGATGTTGCTCACGAGATTCACAGCGACGAAGTGTGCACCAAGTTCCTGCGATGGTGTATATGTTCTTCTTGATGGGAATATTGGCCCTCACGAGAACTTATGTTATCTTAACTTTCATAGCATTAGCAGTAACATATCTCAGGGTTGGGAGCTCCTCCAAGACATTGTTATCTTCTTCTGGCGTTGTGACATGTTGTCTTAGAGTTGGATATATTCCATTTGTTGTCAGTTTGGGAGACGTTAAGCATTGAAATGCTCAGGAGCCTTCATCGTGTCTTTAAGCGATGAAATAGAGCTTAACAATTGACTGACAAAAATATATATATGAAAATAAAATGGTAAAAAGTGACATCTAATTAAGTTGATGATAATCAATTAATGTATCTCCGGTCGTCAGGTTATACTTAGAATGATGATGTATGGTTTGGCGAACTTGCGATGTGAAATGGGAAATAAGCCAGTCCAGTAACAGCACACAATCCCATGGATGTGAGACTAGAACACTACATAACATATTGAACAACAAGTGATTTTCCCAACTCTCCCATCGTATCAGAAATATTTATAAACCCAATGTTGTATTGTTTTTAGGTGGATCCTCTAAAGGAGAACAGATTTGGAACGGGGAGTGGGGAATGATTTTGCCTTAAAGGCGTCTGCATTTTCTCTTTGGATGGTATGGTTCCTTAATATACATACATTTTAAGCGTATTCACTATAGTGAGCAACGCCGAGAAAAAGGATGTATCGCTTATCATATTATGGATCTGATAACCTACAATGGTAAAATTTATATGTAAGTTGTGATTAGGTTGGATGACTGGGTAGTAATGTACGTTGACATAAGATTGAGACTTCGTCATGGGCCTCCCCTAATCTGTCGGGTCATGTGACCTTTTGTGGAATTAGATTAAATCAACAGGCTATGGTGATCTTTTATAGTCAGGCCAGAGTGCGAGTCTACTTTTCAGCAAGGTAACGAAATGAGTCGACTTCCGGCTTAATGTCATGTATCCACCATCATTTCACAACACTACAGCGTAGCGTGCCCAATTAGGTATAAAAGCCAATGTGTTGCATCTAACTTATAAAAACAGCAAATCATAAATCCATAAAAGAAAAACTCCATCAGTGCTGGAACAGGTGTTGGGTCTTGTTTTGCGAAATGAGTCTACCTAACAATATAACAAATATGCTCTAAGCTGCGCAATGGTATTATCGTTGTTAAAGTCGACCAGCCGACAATGGTTCGTTAATACGGCCGTTCTTGCCTTGATAAACCGTGCTACGATGTAGCATAAATGTTGTTTTATGCAGAAGCTCCTTCATGATTCACGGTGTCAACATTGATATTTCTTGCGAGATGGGTTTACCAATCACTACCAGTCACAGGTTACTAACATCATCTAAGGTTGGTGACATCTCACCCGAAATGGTGGAGTGAAGCGTGTTTAATCTCTGAACGCCATCTCCTGAAGGCCAAAACTATAACTTATTTACAAATTGCTGAACAACTCACTAAAAAGCAACCTGAATCCATAAATTAAACCATAAATTTAATTTGTTCATTCTCTTCAAAGTTAGACGACCATTCCTATTTTAAAACCGTAGGTTTGGCGTTTCGGAAATTTGCGTTTAGCGCGACGGAATGAGAGAAAAAAGAAAAAAAGAATTAGAAAAGTTGAAACAAATTTAAATATTATTGGCCAGGCAAATGACTTACATCATTATACCAAATTTTAACTTTCATTGACAATAAAACTCTTCAAATTGAAAGGATCATATATGGGGAAAAGGTCCGATAAGATCTTCATTACTTTTCGGTATGTCGCTTGTTAATCTTCTAATCCACCCATATGCATTGGTTCATCACCCATATCTATTAGGTCATCACCATGTCACTCAGCGTTCGATTGATTGCCCCCATCATTTCAACCTCAACCGTTTTGCTAAACTGACACCTATGTCATTCATGTCATATTCATTAACTCCACTACCTTGATCCGCCAGTCTTACAGGTGCATTGAGTCTCTTAGCCACTTTGAAAGTGCAACGTACATTTCCTGAGCATTTGTTAGGCGGGTCACCAAATGGGTTTTCATATGACATCCTGAAATTTTAATTAGATGTTAATCGATGACAATGTAAAGCAAATATATCCAGTGTCAATTACCCTTAATAATATAGTGGGTCAACTTCCTGTGTATCGAAAATGCATGTCATCTAAGGACATTATATGCATAACTTATGTGTATTGAGCTTATCTTAAATAGGTGTGTCATAACCAATGAGGCAAAAAAAAAAAAAACATGCATAGTGAAGTATATACATGTATTTTTTATGTGTGAATCAATTGAAACGACTTTAGAAAGAATGCAAATTCAAATAAAACAACAAACTTCAGGCAGTTTTCTTGCCAAATACAAAATGAAAAAAAAAGCGATAAAAAAAGAAACTACTAAAATAAAATATTTGAGTTGGACAAAATTTGAAAATTGCCAATACATTAGAAGCATACCAGAGCAAGACCATTAGAAACAAAAATCCTAAATAAAATTATAGACAAAACAAAAGCTTTCCGAAAAATGCAAAATTTGGGACCCTAAACAATGGAATTTTGGTATTAAAAACAAAAAAAGGCTTAGTACCTGACCAAAGTTGTGTGTTTAGCTATAGGACATTCGGATTGATTATAAATCTTAAAAGAAATTCAGCGTTATTTAAAGTCTATAATTTGCAATATAATCACATGCATCTCCGAAGTTGATATAATGTGCTAAAATGTACTTATTTCAACAACCCACCTACCTCTATTAGGTTATGATGTGTATTGTGCTAATTAAGAGTTAGTTATATGAAGCTGACTAGTACAAATATTGTGTGATTATGTGGCTACTCAAAATTGATGTATGAAAATACATGGAAAAAAAGCTGAAAATGTGAATAAAAATAATCTAAATGAATTTGTTGCCCTATTGCCTCCTCTTTAGCCTTTTTTTTTTTTTTTTTTTGCAGAAAAATTCCAAATATAAGATTTTTTATATGGAAAAAATTTAGATGTAATAAGTCTAAATTTCATTTCATATTCTTACTTCTTACCCACCAAACAAATATAAACTTGGAATTTATAAAGTACAATATTACATGAAGAGACATAACTTTTTGGCTCCGAATGAGATTTTATTATTGAGGTCAGAAATTGCTTGCTTTTATTTCGTTGACGGTGCACGGTTTGTCATTTTGACAAACAGTGTAACGAAACTAACCTAATCACTGCAGGTTGTGTTTTAGTAATAAAAGTAACTAAAAAAAACAAAAACAAATTTAAAAAAAAAAAAACTTATGAGAATAAAGTAATTCTAAAGATTATTATAGAAAAGCAGGCAAAACCAATGGCAATGGCAATGCCTTACAACAACGAAAAGGGACAATTTTATACTATATGTACAAGATGACATAAAAACCTCACACTTAAAAAAACAATGGTCCCAACACTCCAAGACAAAGTATCACCGAACAAATTTTGTTTTCTTCATGCAGAAAACACAACCAAAATGCCCAACACTCCAAGACAAAGGATCAGCTAATCAAATTTTCTAAAAGACAAAGGGTTCTAATATTTTTATTTTATTTCTAGTTGGTATGTAGACTTCTATTACATTATAATATTCAAGCCCTCCATTAGATTATAATATTTAGACCTCTATTTCCAAAAAAAAATAGAATTTTATGTGGAATCAGGCCATCCATTACATTATAATATTCTCCCACAATTAGGGTTTGTGTGGTTGTGGTTTTGGTTGGTAAAGGGTTTTGTTTGTGTGGTTATGATT